>JACJUY010000216.1:277614-295513 GCA_014220935.1 Platorchestia sp. MABIK | reverse complement strand
CTGCATTAGTAGTACAGTCGCGTAGGCCCATAGTAGTGATCACCGCAGCACGACAGGGCAGCATGTTAAACAGAGTGCGTGGCTAGGTTGCCTGATTTGTGGACTTCATCAGTGAAAGCGATGATTTCCAAAACAGGCGGAGAAAGCACGTTATTTACTCAAGGGGATTTTTTAACTAGATGAATCAAAGCGGAATCGAACTAAATATATTTGCATAACGCGCCTTGCGGTCATGAATAAATAAGTTTGGAGCGGGAGAAAGGGGATTCTGTTGCGCACTTTCTATCCATCAATGTGACGGAATATCGAGGGCAAAATTATTTTCAAGAATAACTCACAAAGAAATTAAAGTAGTTTTAAATTGCTCAAGGAAGTGCATGTTAAGGCTACATATATAGAGGTTCGCGCTTAAATTCCACCTCTTCTACAAATTTGTCTATTATTCTTTTATGTGAATTTTAAACTTCATGCAAAGATAGAAGGCAATTTTCCGAGACACTTCTCTGAATGATTTATGTAATCATCAATAACATGCACCGAAAAAAGATATATCACAAGTCGATTTAACTCGTTGGGCACTTCCACTTACACCAAAGTGCTAGCAGTACAAGTGGAGTAGGGCACACAGGCATCACTGTGTAAATAAGGCTAAGGTTTCGTGTTTAAATTAAGTTTGGATGAAGTTAAAACTGAACAAAAATAAAGAACAATATGTGTCCAATAGAACCGTTGGGCGCCGCGAACAGAGTCATTAAATGTGAATTGCATTGCAAATTAATCCCTTAGAAAAGATGTCAAACTCGGTCAATACATAATTTTATGAAAGAATTCAATCGGACTAAACAATGTGAACACATTTAAGACCCCACATTGAAGCCACACAACCAAGAACGCATCGTGTCTGCATTGAAACAACGCAGCCAAGAAAGTATCGTGCTTGCATGCCACTCTCACTTAATAACACTTCTCTCAATGACATCCCCTGCAAGCACTTCACGTGAAACTGACACCGACTCGGCATCGGAGTCACCCACCCACAAGCTTCAGGGTCAAAGTCAATAGCATGACTGGCCGAAGTGCAAATTTGCTCTCGCTTGAGAACCGCGTCCTGAGCGTCACAATTAGCAGCTTTCTGCGCCCGAGTTCTGGACTGCAGCTGATGCCCATCTCGGTGAAAGTACAAAAGTAATAGTGAGAAAAGCTGCTTCCGCTAAGCTGGGAAGCGCGATTATCTAACGACAAAAAGAACAATGGATTAGTGAAAGTACTCAAGTTCTTGGCATGGAAAATATCACGACAGTCATGTCTAGAAATAAGTATATTGTTTCTTTACTACGGGATATGAAGCTGCTGGAAAAGGTGCGTTCTTCAAGAACGACTATCTACAAATGAGAGTACGGTATTTGAGAGAGCTTGTAAGGAGGACTTACAGAACATGCTTTCTAGTGTTCTAAATGCCTCTGCAGCTCACTTGCTTTATGGAGCCATAAAATTCTTGAAGGACAAACCTCTTCGCCTATCTTCGTAGAAATATTACTCTAAATAACTTAAGCAATTAAAACTGTTCAGTTACGCCCTGATCATTTATTTTCATCGTTTTTAATTTAGCAACAATACATGATGGCTACACTGCTTTCTCTTCAAGTACTCACGCGATGACGTCGAAGGGCCAATCTTTTAATGGATCTATTTTTCTAAACATCTGCTGCAGTATAGAATTCCAAGCTTCTTTACACACAGAACGACTTCCTTCACCGCGCTTTAACCGAGGACAATTCGTTGAAAGCTTCACATCTTGCTCGTATTTATCCTAAACGGGCTTCTTAACTGGCATAAATTAGAATAAATGCATGATTACGGGTTCTATAACAAATGAAAGAAGAGATCAAGCATGCAGCCCACGCACACGTGTGTGGGAAAAGGTAGAATCGCACACCGCAACCCAACTATGTTGAAATGTCTGTACTACACATAAATTAACAAATATTTACTGGGATCCAAAAATAAGCAAAATAAATATTGAGGCACAAATCATATATTGACCTGAGTGTCACACCATAAATGTTATTTTTAATTAAATAATTAAAGTTGGCGTAGAGGAAAGATATAGTAATGTTCACCGAAGAATGTGTTGGAAACTTCTTCCCCCGTCTTCCCCTCGCAGTAAAAGATCGTGTGATTTTAACACAAGCGAGGGCATCACGCAACCACTCAATCATCACATCTGCTACCTAAAATAGCAATCTCACCTCGCGATCTCCAGAATTTAATATTCTGTCATGATTGTTTGCTTGAATTAACAAGCGTTGAAGTTTCTGTTCACTTATGCGGATCGTGGAGAATAAAAGCCGAGATCATAATCGCTCCAAATTTCTGTTCAATGTTTGCAAGATCTAATTCTAACATAAAGAGTAAATTCAGCTCAGGAAAATAATTTAGTCCCTCTAATATCCGGCTTTAAGAATCCTTTTTTGTGATTAAATTCAGAATTCTCAGCAATGAAATCAAACTCAATGAGTTACGCTTTCTAGTTTCCATGTGTTTCTAGTTCCTTAAGGAGACCACCTAAGTCTCTGGTGCACGATGTCTCTTTTGTCTAACCATAGACTTTTCTAATAAAAATATAACCTAGTTAGGCTAAATTACGACTTATACACCACGCTTACTTAACCTAATGTTCATTTTGTTAAATCTAACTCGACTTCATTGTACGCATTCCTGGAACAGATGGAGAGCGAGAGCTAACAGATAGAGAGAGCATTGAAATTAATTAACTTATACAATAAGCTTTCTTTCAGAATATCTGCCATGAATGTCGCTCACACCACAGCTGGTAAGTTTTCCTAATTATAAAAACGTAAATTACTACTGAATCAATAACTCCCTTTTTAAAAAATGCATTACTATAATTTAGATCAACAACCTATGAGACGGTACATGCCTCGAACCTGCTCGCAGTCTCAAATAAAATGAGAATATTTGTGAGCAAAAAGGACTGTCAACAGAGCACAACCCTGCTCAGAACTCCGTCGTGGTCACGACAACGCGTCGAGGACCGCAGTCAACATGACAAAGAAACGAAACTCGAGCGTTTGGACGATGCCAGGAAGCATCGGTCATCGCCATGGAAAGAAAGACGGTAAAAGACCTGCACATTCGGCGCTTGTGTCCGGCAGCTGACGTATGGCTAGCTTGTAACTTAAGTGACCGCTCCCAGGGAGAGATGAAGTCATTGTTGACTTTTGGATGCCAGGAGTTCCAGAAAGCAATTACTGGACTACGTGGTGAACTACGCTGTATCGTCTAAAAATGAGTCACCTGAATACCAACTCAAAATACATAGTGACAGCCACAGATCTAGAGCAGTCATACAACACCATGCAGTGTTGAAAATAGTTCACATTCACGCTCATATCTTCTTCGTTGTTGAGGCTGGAATTTTTTATAAAGCTTTCCATAATTTTTTATAAAGCTTTCCCGTTTTCTTTAAACAATTTTATCTCTCGCGTACATTACTTTGCGCGTTTGAAACCAGTACACAATTGTTAGAGCAAACATCGTTAGAGCTGGGAGCACAATCGTTAGAGCTGGGAGCGGTCGTTATTGCCCGTGATCTTCGGGCGAATGCATGATTGGCACTAAATTTATTTAATTTCAAGCATTCTTTTTTCCCGGCTTTCTAACCCTCTATCGCTACAATGGGTTTAAAATATAGAATTACAACTGCGGTTGTTCAAATAAATCTCACAACCGAGTGATTATTATCAGCCTACGTGAGAGACCTATAGAAAGTTTTACACGGACAAATAATGGAGCTCAGGAATGTAACTCAAGGCAAAAACGCAATTCGAATATGTTTAGGACTTGTCATAAATACTGTCAATTTTCACCCTTAAAGTTTTATACCCCAATTCCTTTTGGAGTAAATTCTGCTGACGAAATCAGATAAAACTACTCAAACAATTAGTCCAGACAAAATTTTGAGTAGAAAATTGGCAAAATTTTCATTCATTGGTCCGACAGTCCCTTTCACCGAATACGAGGATCATTCAAGAGTTGCTGCAGCTGGATTATGGGTCAACAATTTATCTGCTATATTGATGATGATATTAGTGTTTACACGCGAACTTTCACTACAAGAAACAAGTACGAAACCTTCACTTGGGTCAGCGAAAGATTCCTTCACGCCTCACGATCTGGTCTTGCAGTCCCAGTCCCTTCATCATAATGAGCAGTAACACCAGGACGAGTAGAAAGTGACAGTTTTATCATCTTGTTGACCATTTCGTGTTTTGAAACTGAGAAATATCATGTCTTCAACACACCTAAAACTCAACATCCTGAGTCCTCCTCCGGCGCGCGAGTTGGAGTCTATGCAGCAGCGAACTGTCTGTCACTGCATCTCCTGTGTTGTTTTTCCGCACAAAAAAAATCCTGTTGTTTTGTGCTCTCGCACTGCAGGGCAGCGGACTTGAGTGCGTCTCAAAATGAAGATTCGAGGATCGCATTTCAGCCACAAGATAATCTTCGAGCGACTAGAAAACGTGGGATGGCCTGGCTAGCCGGAACAACTTTCTCCCTCTGGACTCCGGTCCTACCGGAAAACCTCTACGTGGGCTTTCTCATTCCCTCGCCGGTGCCAACCTAATAGATGTTGGTTATCTGAGAGGTGATTGTGTCTTTTGTCTTTTGTGGGAGAACGCTGTACCTTCTGTTGACAAAACACTTAATTGGTTAGGACCGCGACCGTTCGTGATGGAAAAGATTTTTCTTTTTTCCCGTTTTTGGCTTACTTGATTCGATTTCCTCTATGCATTGTCTTGAACGTCATCACATGTGTGTTTAATCTACGTTTTTAATACACTACATCAAAAAATTACTGTTTTTAATTAATCAATCGAAGAGCAAACCAAGAAGGATTTTCTCCCGCGATTCAATTCATCCTTTTCCCTATTTTTTTTTTAAATTGAAAGATGATTACGAGCAAACTGTTAATGAGGCTTGCACGTGTGGTATGGATGGAATTACCGCCTTAATTTTTTATCCGAAGCCTTAGATAGCACATGAAGAGTTCTCAGTTGATACGCTACTTGTTCTAGGTCTTCTAAGAGATGCGGTCTTGGCGCATCTTGGCGATCTCTCAGCTCTGCACTAAGCAGCTGTCGTAAATTGATTAGCACGCATAAAAAGTATTTGTTTTTAGTGCATCAGCGCACGAACGTGAATCTTCAATGTTTTTGTTTATAGTTTTTCTGCGAAAATTCTTCTTTTTATTCTATTGAAGAGAAGTGAGAAACGGGTTTAGAATTCCTGTCTTCTCTTGCCAAGAATTTTTCTGAATTCTTTTCAAATGTACAGTATGTCACTCAGATAATGAATATTTGGGAGGAACGCGCGATGTTAGAGCTTGAGTGCAACTAATTGAGTTCTGAAGAAAGGATAAAACATTTTTTCGAATATATGAATGTCAACACTAAACATTCCATATTTTCAGGCCTGTTCTCACTGCCTCATTGCTTTTAGTTGAAAAAAGTGAAATTGTGAATTCTATCATTACAAGAGCTCGGCAAAACTCGGAGCAACATTCAATAAGAGATATGTTCAAATTCAGTTTTTCATTTCCCCTTGACATGAATGTCGAATTTGCGGACGATTTAAGACAGCAAATCTTTTCTGTTTTGCCCATCCATATCGGGTAACACACTTTAATTTTTGAATCTGAATATGAGGAACATGTTATATCTGTATTTCGATACGGACTCTTTCGGTGTTCGGTTTAAAAGGTAAATTTTTAGGGAATATTCTAGAGCTTTTTTTCAGTCGCTCACCAATTTTAATCAGCCTTGAATGCAAATTTGTAAAGAACGGTACTTTTAATTAAAAAGTTGGCCTAAGTACTAATCAAATATTTGAAATTGGAGGAATAATTACATACACTAATGTTAATCATTGGCGTTAGAAATCTAAATAGAATTAGCATTTAAAAGTTTTTGAATGACCCATTTATTGACTGAATTTGTGGGAACGTAGAATGCAAAAATATTTTTAGAATTTTTCAACGTAGATAGACGCCTGTAACATGCTGGAAGCATTCGACTAATCGCAATACGGAGTACAAAAAAAATCCTCCACCAAATGTTAAAATAAGAAGCAGCACTGTATTAGTCGAGGCGTGAAGTTCATGGAAACTTTCGTTTTCCTCACCAATTTTTCTTTTATTCAATTTCAATTCAGTTATCAATGAAGTTTTATCCGCAGTTGGGAACAACGAAAGAATACGAGGCTCAAGTCACACCAGAGGAGGGTAGCCCACTCTCCAGGCACTGGCCATTCAGAGACTGGCTAATCAGATATTGGCCATTCAGGAACTGCCTTAGATGGTACTAGCCAATCAGGTACCGGTATGTCAGTGACGTCACGAATATGGGATGGTATTCAATATTCTTCGCAGGAAACGTTCCGCATCTCATCTTGTGAAAACCGGCCTACTGAGTCATACTAACGTGAGGTACATATGAATCAACTGAAAGTTGATAAAAACATGGCACATGTTACTAAAACAATTAAATAGTTGAGAAACGACTGATAGACAACTAATCCTGATATTTTTAGTAACTTTCCCTTCACTTCATGCCTCTCGAGAAAAATGACTGCGAATTAGTAATCGATATTTTATTCAAGGACATTAATCAGGAATGTCTGATGGAAGGAATGGGAATATTTTTTTGTGCAAATATATATTTTTTCTTACTAGCACGTTCTCTTGCTGTAGTTGTTGGTATACATAAATTTTTCATCATCCATCGTTTTCAAAACTTACGAGTATAGTAGGATTTGCATACATATTTTAAAAAATTATTCCAACATGTGACAAAATAGAGACTATACATTTAGTGGGTCACACTTCGCGTTCGTTGAAATTTGTGCTTTTAACAAAAAGTTAGACAGGTGAAATGCAGGGGTTCAAATTACGCGCCGAAAACCAATTCAATTTTGAAAGGGCGATGCAAGAGGAGAGCAAAGTTCCCTCCTTTCATTTGCTCCGTTTTGACAGGAGTCTAGCATCGGCAAAAATTTCAGAAACGCCAAAAAGTCATCATCAAACGAAAATAAAAATAGAGTAGCGTTAGCGTCAACACGATGCTGCATTCTTGGAAAACTTATATTTGCATTATAAACCAAGAAGTGTTTTACATGACTTCAATCTATATATGTGCGTGCCACGTTCTTCGGAAGTGAAAGAATGCAGAGGAGATCGTTCATTGCGATCATTAATTTCTCTCATTTGAAGCAGAAGCAAAGGTGGATTCAAAATTATCAAGGTAGTTACCAGAATACCACGAGTAAGAGAGAGATTAGATGTTAGTTTAAGCCTCCCTAACTGCAACGTTCCAAAGAGAGAAAGGCATCATTTAGCATGGAATGAAAGGAACGCAGAATCGTAAGGTGCATAGAAATAGTTGAGAAAGAAGTTCATGAAACAAGATAAAAGTTGAAAAAGGAAATAGAAGGTGCTAAAAAACGGGACAACAGTGAATCGAAAAAAGATGGTCGGTAACAAAATTAAAAAAATTATTCCATTTTAACGAAAGGAAAGTCTACCTAACTTTTGGCTCGGGACTTTACATATTCTCTCTGGGAGCGCTCATTCTAATGATTACAATAGATCCCACTGAGGAAACACCACAAGTAAGCCCTGAAAATGAAAGTCAATGCAGAGGTATGAGTTTCTATATACTTTTTCTTCAAAGTTGACCAGAAGATTTACAGCTATTCTCCAGCACAAAACGAGCAAACGGTTCTTTTGTAGAATCATATTTTTCAAAACTTTAGAAGAGGTCCTTATAAATCACAAAATTTCTAAAGAATCGAAATCTTTAGCATCATTCATGTCATAACCTATTTTCATCTTTAGATTCTACTGAGTGGATTTGCAACGCATTAAAAAATACAATTTTGTAATTCTAATCTTCATCATCTAAATTTACAGATGTAACCCATGATTTTCAAAAATTTTATCAGCACAATTTTCCTTGCTCTGAGAAAGAAAGCAGGCGCGAAAAAAATCAATGTTTTACTCGTGGCGTCTATTAGAAGTGACTGCCTCAATATATTTTTAAAAGTGAGCTAATTAAACCTTAAAAAGCATGTATCCATAATTAACCGAGCTCACCAACCCCTTCTTTGGCATCCATTTGGAGCATTTCTTTTCCTCGCTGTCAGGAAGACGGAACAATAAAACTGGAACAGGTTTGAGAACCTGCTGCGAGTACAGACAAGGTTCCAATTCAAAACCGCTCAGGTTTGATTGACGTAAGTTTCGTTTTAAAATTCCGGATGTTATCGATTAAATTTCTCCTCTGATTTGACACCCACAACCTTGTTTTGCCAGGCCCTTGAATAAAGAAACGCGTGTCTCACATCTCATCCGCTTGTACGCTTGACGTCCCGGCAACTTGAACTGTATAAACACAATTTTTCATCCTGCCGCCAGTGACGGCCGAGTTAATTAAAAATCAACGAACAAGCTTCTTACAAATGGTCAGTGTGCAAGGGTCATTTGAGGCTATTATGGCCCTATTTTATGGACACTTCATTACGCCTACGTGCTAATTCCAGTAGATTTATTTTTAGAGGATGTAACTTACAGAAGGGAATCGACGTTTTCCGGCTATGTAGTGTGAGAACATGATTAACAGACGGATACTTTCTCTTCCAAACAGGTGGTGGAACCCGGAAAAATATGGCCTGATTTTAAGCCATCACCTGGACGAACTAGCTCGCTAAGGTAATGAACGAGACTGACCATTTGGAAAATGGCCGAGTGGTCCGAGCGATTGAATCATCGCTGACTTTCCCTGGACTTGAGTCACTCGAAAGCTCAATGAATGCGACACAGGATGAAATTGTGGGTTCTTCGAATCTTTGCATGCTTCTGCACGCTCAGAATTCCTGACCCCGTCGTTTCTTGCCAAGATATACATGACTTTCCCGGCTGGGGCTGTGGGACGAGAATGTCATTTGCTGCTGTAGTTAGGTCAAGAGTTTACGATATTCTTCGCCGAGAGAGATTATGAATATGCAAAGGAAGTTGGGTCTGGGAATCTCCTGAGGGTTAGCTCCCAAATTGGTGGGCCTCGGTCTTTCACTTTCTCCGCTCTTCTTATGGCATTTTTGCAGTTGGCTCTCAATCGTAAAATGTGGGAAGCCCAATTAAGCGACGTCCTGTACACTTTTGTTTCATCGTTTTCTCTATTGCTTCTTCGTTTAATTCTTGCCTCCAACACATTTCGTGGTTATGACAGCATCATATCTTAGCCATGCAATTTGTAATTTTCAGCTATTGCTTAGAGTAATAAAGTGACTCTAAAAAGTGTCACGTATGTTCGACACTAAAGGTAGCTTTCACAGCCAACGAAGCCTCTTTTCAGCCATTTTCATTTGCAAATCCTAGTCGTAGTTTGTCATTACTTCATTTTCCAGCTTTCGCCTGACTTCAGGCACTGCGATTGAAAGCAAAGTCAGTTGCTCTGTTCGAAAGGCTTAAGCTTGCCCTACGATTATTATTCCCAGAGATTTCAGGATTAGTTTTAATCCCGACTTCGGATCGTGAGCATGGTGCTACACTGTCACTAGGCTTACAAATGTCAATGATTGATCAAATCCCATGAAGACTAAAGGGCTCGAATTGAGTGGAACGTTACAGAGGCTGTTATACATCAGCTGAGGTTACTTCCAGAGCAACAGCTTGGATTTCACTGGAACATGAAGAGCTCAGAGCTGATAAATTCCACAGCAATTGGCAGGGCCTCGTTCGTTGCTCGGGAGAAATGAATGATCGGTCATTCCACGGTAACGACAAGTCGAATTCCTAACCACTGGTCTGAATGGAAAGGTCATTTGAGACCATTAGTATCACCCAACAGACAATTCGTTACATCTGAGTGCGTGGGAATAATGCAAATATAGACCGATCATAGTTTTTTCACTCGATTTGTTAAAACTGACTGGGTTTTTCATTATTTACTCGGGAATGCACTTTAAGTGTGACAATTTCATTTCTACATTACACTGAATATTTTCCTCAACATCAAAATATGCGAACGAAACGTTCCGATTTAAATATATTTATAACATCGACCACGAAAACAATGGATCCAAAACCCGTTAAATTGTAGATTTTCATCTATAAATACTTAGAAACTTTCTTACCCTCGACGGTTTTTTCTCACGCTAAAAGAGATATTCGAATAAAGGTTAAATGTCACTGTGATTCCCCCATTGTGTTTCCAAGATGCAAGTTACATTTCGCTTCACGTAGGAGCCACGCGGGCGTTTCCAGAACCACCAAAGCAGCCATTAGTCTGGCCCACCTGGGCTAATGGTTAACAAACAATAGGGACTCTCTAGGGGTGACTGTCAACAATCATTTTTATGATGGAAGCATGTCCGTGTCACTGAAGACAATGCCATCTTTCCGCTCCAACACCGCTCCATCATGATAACAGCAGAATGCCGCGTCTCACCGAGCGTTCGATGAATGTTTTGAATAGAAAATCTAGCAAAAAACGGAACATCATACAAAGCGTCAACGTCGGCATGCAAATGACTTCAAAAAGCACCAGGATTCTCGGGTCTTCAGCTTTTAGCATGTGTTTCAATTTTTAAAGCATATGGCGAAAGGATGGATGTTTGTATTTGCTTTCCATTGAAGACTATTTACTCTTTTGGTTAGTTCGAATATTTACTCGAATTTGGCACGTGGTAAATTTTATGTTGCACAATTATTATAACTCTTGTTTGCAGGGTTTGCACGAGGAAACCGCGGTCTGCTTTCGACATTATTCTCTCATTACATAATTCTCACGTACAAATAGTTTTTGGAACACCTCGAATTCAAATACAACAACTTAACTACTCAGAATAATATCAGTGTAGGTAATTCAGGTATAGGTGTTGTAACAGAAAAGTTGCAATAAAAGAAACTGGAGAGTTTTCATCAGTCTGTTAATGCATAGCCTGTCTCACGCAAGTGGCATCGAGCACAGGAATGTTATAAGACGGAGTTGCTGCACCGGTTCTTTCCAACCAGTTTCCCTGATGCGCCACCGTCGCAAAGCTCTGCGATGTCCGAGCAAGAGCAGTGCGACCGCTTTCTTACCGTAGATATGATTGCAAGTGTTCACCATGCTTTCCTTCGCGAGTTTTTTTGCGCGTGTTCTTGGCCTGAACGAGTTCTGGTTGTCAATGTTTACGTAATAAATTATAGATACCGAGAGACTTTCATTGTTAAGGTAATTTGTGACCTTAACTAGCTCAACTCATCTTATTATCTATTTAGATAATTTTTTTCATTTCTACTGTCTACGTGTTTTGTGCGGAAATTTTAATAAATGGGCGACACATTCTCTTCATGAATATCTGCATTTAAAATTTGCTTTTGATAAATTACCATCTTCACTACAAGATTATGTGGCCTCGGATGAGCTTAGAATATTTTACAGGTATTTTAGGTAGCTCATGTAGTTATTAGAACACACGTATTAAGAAGCTGAGGCTGAAATTTGGTATTTCAGAGACTTGTCAGTCTCTTCCTTAATAATTAGCGTAAAGCAAATTTGTTCTTTTTGCCTCGTTATGAGCCTCTTGTACGTACTTACAACATCCCCATCGACGATTTCCAGTTTATTTCAAAAAGTATACTATCCTAAATGATGGGTTTTGCGAGCTATCCGGATATTATCCCGAGGGAAATCGAAAGATCTTTTCTACTCTACATTATACACGCCACGCATTACTGACCGCGCGGTCGCCTATCCCAGGTCGTTTTTCGTCTTGGGAAAGTGAAGCATCTGACAGAGGCGATATCCCAGTTGGTCCGGCTGTTTTCTAACAATGGAAGTCACACACAAAGCAAAGTCGGGGAACCTCGGGAGAAAGATAAAGCAACAGAAAATGAAAGTTCACGTCGTGACAGACCCCCAATTTATGACTGCAATGGCCGGCTTCACCGCAGTGTTATGCACATTCATTGGTCACCAGGAGACTGAAATTTTCCCGGTTGTGGTTTCAAATTAAGCTGTCAGGGGAAATTTTGGTAAAGGCCAAGTCGTAAAACTGTGGCTCGACCAAATGAATGGGAAAAAATTCAGGATGTAAAACGATAAAGCAGCTGTGCAGTAAGGACAGCCTGGTTCCTGTTTGGTAAAACTAGAAAGCATTTTTAAGAACAAGCATTCAATGCTTCAGTTCCCACCCACATTATCAGCCGACAGCAGCCGAAAACCGAATGGAGCAAAGCAAGCATTTCGCCTGTCAAGACGGCCGAAAAGTTTCTCTTTTTGTGCGCATGTTTTCGATTTGTACGCCACTCGTAAACAAAGGGTAATATGTTCGATTAAAATCAAAGCATTTTAGTGGCAACACATTAACAAGAAAGCAAACAGCTGAAGGGAGAGGCATCAATGAACTTATGACTCTATATACGTTAATGGAGTAAGAGAAATTTTGCTCCATGCTAAAAAGACAGAAAGAATTTTGCCTCTCCACACTGAGTGGCCATTCGGTCACTCGTAAACTTTGCTTGTTGCTCTACAGAATTAATGAGATTACTTTCTCCTCGTCGTTTGGAGATGGTAAGGGCTTATGAACCATCTTCTGCGTGTGATAATTAAGAGATGAAATTCCGGTCGCTACGCGAGACAATAACTATGATTCGTTTTTGACATCGGATATAAAAAATTAGTACTTTACACTTAGATTATTACAGGTTTGCAGAAAGAATTCTTAAGCGGGGAATGATTCTTAAAACGAAGATCAGTTTATATAATTCATGAGACGGAAACGTCCTCTGTGTTTGGAACTCGGCTTTTCTGCTGCTTTTCAGTTTTTGCGCGCAGATACATTGCGTGTCAGGAAGAATTTCCCGCACTCATAAAATTGCAGAAACAGGATTTCGTATTTACAAGGTAAAGACAGCTTCTGTGTGACAGTTGCGCGCTTGAAAGAAACAAAAATGAAGAGTTAAATGTTCTCTACTACATAGCAAGTTTCGCAAGGAATTTTGAATTTTTGAAGACTGATAAAAAGACTGATAAAAAAGACTGATAGAACAGAGCCAGGACTGAATTTGGCGAAAAAGACTGAATGTTATGAATTCAAAGTTTTGGGTTATTACTGAATATTTTCCTCGAAATACTAGGTGATAATCGGCATTTGTTTTTTTCTGCATCCTGCAGCATTAAGAGACCCTCACAAGTGCTTGCCTTTCTTTAAAGGCCCTTATCAGTTTGGAGTAATATTGTGTAACAAGTTTTAATTCAATTTTCTTCTATTTCGGGTGTGTTTTTCTGAAGATAGATTTCAAAACTCTTAATTCATTTCAGATAAATAACCCAATGAAAAAGAAACATGACCCGAAATGAAAATATTCAGTGTGAATTTTTATGAAAATGAACTTGAACGAAGTTTGAATAAAACTATAAGTTATGTTTGGTTAGATTAGATTGAACCCATTTAAGTCAAGTAAAGTAAAGTCAAGTCAATGCGCAAAAATAATTATAGCTAAATTCATGAAAAAAGCTCCTTGGTACAGAAGTACGGCCCACATCTCCAAAAAGGTCCGATGGAAATCTCTAAAATATGTGCGTACGTACAAGGAGACCGTCTACCCCAGTTTTGAAACAAAGAGAAGATACAAGCGATTCCGGAGAGAAAGCGCAAGCAACGCACAAACCGATTGCTAGAAGCCTAAAAAGGCTCATACGTACGGGTGCATGCTGCGGCATGTTTTGCGATGTTTGTCAAAGCAAACGAATTGGTAACAGGATTGAAACTCTGTTTAGCTTTTCACAGTGTTCCTAAATCCCAGACTTCATGGAAATGACGTGAAACTCTGCGTTGTAAGCTAGGCTTTAATGAGGAAACGAAAGTTGCTTCGTTTATGAGTTATATTTCCTTTGGAGATGATGAACACCGGAGTTAACAAGCAGCATCACTCGAGCGGAGAGAATTTGTTCGCACCATATGGCGGGAGTTGTCTGCCGCCACCATACCCTACGCCCACCACCCTTCCACTCGGTGTGGTGGTAGTCCAATGGTACTACCACCATACCAAGTGTGTCAGTATGTGTTGTATGTCTGTGTATGTCTATGTGTTGCTATTTGTGTGTGTGCATGTGTATGTGTTGCTATTTGTGTGTGCATATGTATGTGTTGCTATTTGTGTGTGCATGTGAATGCGTTGCTATAGCTATATTTGCGTGTGTGTGTGTGTTGTGTGTGTGTGTGTGTGTGTAGTGTGTGTTGTGTGTGTGTATGTGTGTGTGTATGTGTGTGTGAGAGTGAATACGTCACGGTCACTCCTGGGAAACAAGAAATTTTTTAACAACAGTTCCGGGTCAACGGAATGTTTTCCTTGTGCTCGAGAATGTTTTGTCTTAAATTTGATGATTTGCTTTAAATATGCAGTCGTTAATACCAACGCTTAACATGAACGAGGATACGATATCAGCTCTGCTTGGGAGATGTTAGCAGCTTGTATAACCAGCGCGCGTATATTAAGTAATGTAAGCACTCAGTGAGAATTAGCTGCTCAACTTTCTCACGCGCGTAGGAGCAACAACCATAATATGTTGACTGCATTTTAATAGTAATTGCCCCATTGACTTCGGTCCCTTTTTTTCAGTCGTTCATGTCGATCATCTGCGGCGAGAAGTCGCATAGCGTAACAGAAACTATTGCTTGGATTACTAGCCTATATTTGATGAACTGTAGAATGATAAATCTATCAGATTGGAGCACCATAAAACAACCAGGAAGTATTTCAACTCGAGTAAACCGAAAAATTCGAAGGCCTTTATTATACTAGAGATTCAAACTCAATTGGGTAAGATTTTTCGTTCCCAAGACACTATTCAGTTTGGTCCAGGCTCCGTTCAGCAAAACGAGAGCACATCTAATTCACCAATTCAGTATTGATACACAACACAGAAAATCTTAACACAAGCTCGTCAAGTCTCGAGTTTATTTGAGGTAAATACAAGTTCTATGTCATTAAAATTAGTCGAAGGTTCGTTGCATTCCCTTTATACTTACTCGAAGATAAGTACGCTGAACATTCGAGCAATTAAATTTTGAGCATAATGACGCAAGAAAATGATGGTGGAAGCTCCATAGAAATTACATTATACTTTCATCAATTCTGCCCCTCCAAGACCCCAATGCGGGAAAAGAAATTTCCCCATGAATTTTCACAAAACCTTAACACGAACCTAGACTTTAAAATATTTAATATTCAGTTGCATAATAAAATGATACGTATAAAATTTGAAACATCAGGCATGGGCGAATTTACCTCAAACCATACAGAATGAAATTCAACTTGGGCAATTTCAACAATTTATTTGTCACAAGTGATGCATCAATAGACTTTATCTTAACAGTACAATGGACACATTTGAGTAGAGCTACTTGTGGGCCCGAATGAGTTCAGCGACTTCTAGGGCATACAATTTAGTTGGGAAGAGATTGCAAAGAAATGATAATGAATAGGATCGAGTGTTCACTGAACATACGCCAAAGTTAGGAGACAAATTTGCGATTTGAGGACGTTAAACACGTCTTTCCATTTTTCATTACTTCAGGGATTCTAACTGATAAACTTTTAACAACTGCGAAGCGTAGTTACTGATTCTTCAAAAAATGTCATACAAGTTGGTCATACATGAAGCTCTGTTATCATAACGTGTAAATATTTAAGCACACTCGTGAAGAAATTACGCTAGCCCATTGTTTAAAAATACACTGAAGAGATGTTGCTCATCAGGGCTTCTTCTCGTCTACTCTGAGGAGGCCTAACACATTGTTTGCGATCTGACCCACCGGTGGGTCGTGCTAAAGATTTTCCAGGTGCGAAACGACCCATCGATGAGTCGTTTGAAAAATATTTAACAATCTTTTTGAATTAATCGTATTTTATATAACCTCTTAATGTTCGCTAGTCATAAAATTTTCAAGAACTTTTGACGTTGAAGTTGAGTTCAGTATTAAACTTCAGTTTAACCCATCACCGTCTTTGTGTTAAGTTCATTGAAGAGTTTGTGGGCAAGTACAAGGCTTTTCTCACTTTCGCGAGGGAATAGCAGTCCATTCTTGCCAGCTAATTACCAGGACCGCACGCAACACTGTAGTCGGTCATCATCAATTTTATGGCTGCTGAAGTATGGAGTACACCAAAGATACTCAAGTATATTAAGTATCAGGAAAGCATTTAGATTTTTATTCATAATGTGAAAGAGAAATTCCCTTACGCAGGAGCTTGATGCATCCTCCTGATGCATTTGAGGAATTTCTCAGCGATTTTATGGTTCTGCGAATTGGACCTCATTAAAATAAGATGAACGTTGTTCAAGTCAAAGAATTATAATCGGGGTGAAAATTGAATGGCAGAGGTTCATGCCAAAGCAAAGCTGCGTCCAGGATAATTTATGTAAATCCCCGACAACTACAAACAATATCGCAGTTCACGCATTCCGTTTTCTCTTTGAAATAACACTAAATCTACATAGAGTTTTAGCTCTTTCCGAATTTGCATTTCAAGTTTGGCAAGTGGCATGTTCACGTCAGGTATCTCCAACGCGCTGCATGAGGACGAGCAAATTGCTGAAGTTTAAAAGGAAGTCGTGACGTATGACGGACATAAGTCGGATACCTTGTAGCATCATTTTAGCAATCAGTATACCAGGGAACGCGCACTTGTCAGTTTTCTCTACCCTCTCAGACTTTCAGCATAAATCATCATTGAGTGGGCAAGTACAAGCTGAACGCTTTACGAGACTCGAAATAAAAATTGTAGATATTACCTTGAATATCCATTATACATCCATAGTTCGAAAACGCATTTCTTTTGCAAAGCTAACTCCCCGAGACTATTAAAGTGAATTCTATCTCCGATTAGTCTTCATTAGACCAACACACATGCCACAAATTCGATCGTTATCTCATCGGGTTCTCCTTTCAAGAAAGTCTTGACACTCCCAGAAGCGTGGCACTTAAATGACCGTTCTCGTAAGCTAAAGACTTTCAAGAGAGCATGCACGATCACCATTGTCGATATACACTCAACGCGACGGCGGGACTAGGGTTAATCTTCTCATTCAATTGCACTTCTCTTCACTATAAAAGGCCACTGACCGTCGCACCCCTCAACCGATGATGATCCAATAAATCATGAGAATAGAATAGAGACGTGTACCAGAACTACAATTGGTAGAATTTGTAAGCAGGTAGACCAAATGACATGTTAAGGAACGCGCTAAGTGTACGGTTTCATTTGGTCATCCATAAGACTTGACTGAGAATGCGTGTAATCAATTTGCTAGCCTACGCACGACCACATTTCTCAGTACTAGAAGAGGGCCCTCGCGGTTGCAAAGAAACGAAAATGAATAGGATCGAGCGTTCACTGAACCTACGCCAAAGTTAGGAGACAAATTTGCGGTTTGAGGACGTTAAACACCTTTTTATGATGTTTTTAATTACTTCGAGTATTCTAACTGATAAACTTTTAACAACTGTGAAGCGTAGTTTCTGATTTGTCAAAAAATGTCATTCGAATTGGTCATATAAGATGCTCTGTTATCATAGCGCATAAATATTCAAACATACTTATAAAAAAATTACGCCAGCCCATGTAAGAAAGATTGTATAACATTTTTACCTGCAGAAGTTTAGAAAAGTTCTCCCCTTGTTTCATCGGAAATATTATAAAATCATCATCAAACAATAAGTGTTCAACTTCTTTTACTGCAAGTGCGAGCACGGTAATCAAAGCCGTTGGTTCTATTTACTCATTACATTTTGTCTTGTTTAGTTTCGTTAAATTTGCAGTGAGACGGCT
>JACJUY010000216.1:251870-277518 GCA_014220935.1 Platorchestia sp. MABIK | reverse complement strand
CTGAAAGAGGACTCTTACCTTAATTTTTAAAAACGAATGGAAGCATTATGCAGTTATAAATTTTATAGTGCTTGGTACTCAGCGTAAAAATCACATTAGCCTTAAGTTCAGTACACTTGAGGTCAGACCAAAAACGGGTGAATAAGTTGTCAATTCATCAGCCTTCGCAAATTTTTCTCTTACTCGTAAAAAAAGTATTTTTAAAATGAAGTTACACCCTAGAAAAGGTTACTATCAACATTTGTGAGTCAAAAATCTCACGCGAATTATGTGGGCAACCTCTGTCTTATATCTCAAACGATCAAACAATATTATTCTAGTATTTCAAACATGCTGTACAGATGAACATGAAACACAAATAAAATAGTGTCCTATTGCCCATTACCTGAAGTACAACTGTGGTTAAAATTTAGCGCTAAATTCTACGATTGTTCAGAAAAAATTTTCAATTTTTGTTTTAGCAAGTCTAAGAAGATAAAAAGTAAGGCAATTTTTGGTTCTTTAGCGACTTGTGTAGTCTAATGAGTTGGCAAGCCTAGCAAGCGTACAAAGAAAAGTCCGCTCAACCTCACCCAAAGCTGGCCTAAATTATTTTCCTTCATTGTCACTAGAGAGAAGTGGACTCACCCAAAGCTGGCCTAGATTATTTTCCTTCTTTATCACTAGAGAGAAGTGGCCCCTTTTCTCCAGACTTTACAGAGAAATGCGACTCACAACATTGCAAGGAAGAGGCGGCTACTTTGTTGTTGTATTCTAATACGTCAAAGCGTAAATATTAGGACACAGATCATAATGAGGCTCACGCCTCACCCATCGGTCCATTCCACCGCTACCTGGGCACTTACAAGCACTCACGGAGGCTGCTGTGAACAACTTAACATGTAAAACTAATGCGGATAAGTAATTACAACTGATACTAATAAAAAGCTAATGTTAAAACTAACTAGTGAAACTAATACCGATACTAAAACTGAAAAAATTAAAACTAATATTACTAATTATGGAACCAATCGAGCTAAAATGAAACAAAAACGTATAATACATTGAAACATATGTTTTTTTTTCGTTTCGAAACCTCAAATACTCTTTATCAAAATTTAATCAAATTTCACAACGTTAGTAAAAAATAAAAGCGTGCTGTATATCTCACTAACGTTGTTTCTAATCCAGTTGAGCATAAGGAAGATAATGATGCAATGTTTGAATACCAGATTAGCTTAATTATTGTTTGTATTCGTAACGTTGATCCACTGTTGTGTTGATCAGCCAAGAAACAAAAAAACTCGACTAAAACACACTAAGTACTCAAAACAGAATGATAACGTCTTCGAGACGGACGGGCGAGTGCTAAAACGGACNTTCTATGATTGTTCAGAAAAAATTTTCAATTTTTGTTTTAGCAAGTCTAAGAAGATTAAAAGTTGGACAATTTTTGGTTCTTTGGCGACTTGTGTTGTCTAATGAGTTGGCAAGCCTAGCAAGCGTACAAAGAAAAAGTCCGCTCAACCTCACCCAAAGCTGGCCTAAATCATTTTCCTTCTTTGTCACTAGAGAGAAGTGGCCTCACCCAAAGCTGGCCTGGATTATTTTATTTCTTTGTCACTAGAGAGAAGTGGCCTCACCCAAAGCTAGCCTAAATCATTTTCCTTCTTTGTCACTAGAGAGAAGTGGCCCCTTTTCTCCAGACATAACCTTTGCAGAGAAATGCGACTCACAACATTGCAAGGAAGAGGCTGGCTCCTTTGTTGTTGTATTCTAATACGTCAAAGCGTAAATATTAGGACACAGATCATAATGAGGCTCACGCCTCACCCATCGGTCCATTCCACCGCTTCCTGGGCACTTACAAGCACTCACAGAGGCTGCTGCGAGCAACTTAGCATGTAAAACTAAAGCGGATAACTAATTACAACTGATACTAATAACAAAGCTAATGTTAAAACTAACTAGTGAAACTAATACCGATACTAAAACTGAAAAAATTAAAACTAATATTACTAATTATGGAACCAATCGAGCTAAAATGAAACAAAAACGTCTAATACATTGAAATAGATGTTTTTTTTTGTTTCGAAACCTCAAATACTCTTTATCGAAATTTAATCAAATTTCACAACGTTAGTAAAAAATAAAAGCGTGTAGTTTATCTCACTAACGTTGTTTCTAATCCAGTTGAGCATAAGGAAGATATTGATGCAATGTTTGAATACCAGATTAGCTTAATTATTGTTTGTATTCATAGCGTTGATCCACTGTTGTGTTGATCAGCCAAGAAACAAAGAGACTCGACTAAAACACACTAAGTACTCAAAACAGAATGATAACGTCTTCGAGACGGACGGGCGAGTGCTAAAACGAACAGAGTTAAACGTAATCTCACCACACCCGAGAATGAAACATCAGAGCAAAACCGGCCCATCACGATCGCTTTGGCAACCAAACCAGTTCAATATGACCTGCAAGACTGCGGCTTCATAAATCTCTCAATTCCGCCCCAACAGTTATTGTTAGGCTGCAAATATATGCTTTCGAAATCAATTAACGTCTTATTAAACTTACTTCATTTTCAGCGACGGATCAGAATTCTTCGCCCCCATTTGTGAACAGGTTTGTGCGCGGAGATTGAAAAGCGAATTGCTTCGTGATCATTTAGCGCACGCCGTGAAGAATGGGAGTGGCGATTTGAAGGTCCAAAGAATTTAGCCGCGAATTTCTCTTTGCCCATCGAGATTTGATGATCTTTGCACAGCTTATGATCGGATTAAACGAATAAGTCAAAAGATATAGTTCACCTCGACGCTTTCGCTTTGTTTCATAGTCAGATTGCAATGCCCTAAATGAGACACCTTCTGTATGCAAAGATCCACTCGACAGTAATGAGGTTCCACATCTGCTCGAATTACGAAAGCGTAAAGAAACCTAGAAAGAAGATTGGTTCGATAATGAGACTTGAGTGTAATTGAACATTTACGAGGCATTTAAAACAGTGGGTAAGAAACCTCTCTTTCTGGTCCCCACTAGGGAACGCTGAATATGTATAACGAAACTTCGGAGATCTCTACTCAACGTTGATGACCTACAACACAGTTGTTTTATTATTTGAAAGTCTAATTGTCAATGAACAGAGCCCGCAAACAAGTAATCGCATAATATATTTACCATTTAGCAATTAATTTTTATTATCCTGCTTAAACATCTGTGCACAAAGTAGACAAAAAATACAACGTATGCGCTTTACAGATTGCATGAAGATTGCTGGACAAGGTATACATAGCACCACGCTGATTTCACCATGATGAAAAAGAAAATTAAATGGTTAAAACTGATTTCTAGATCGTATGACACTGGAATTGCTTTCAAGAAAAAGTACTTCACAGCAAATAAGTTTTTCGTCAATTCTTCAACACAAGCCGATATGAAATATTGAGCTCAAAGGAGGTAACTTCCCTGCATCAACGAATAAATACGGTCTGCTACTTCTATTGCTTAGTTCTTCAAGTGTGGTTAAAAGTAAGCTACATCTTTCAATTTTGGTATCGTTCCATATTCATGAGAACTAACACCATGAAGTTAAAAATGAAGTGCAACCCTAAGCAATTTCATATTTACATGAAAATTGCCTCCGCATAATCGCAAGATGTTTTCCGAGACTCGAGCATAATTTTATTGCGCACTGAGCTGGTTCACAAAAAAAAACTTCAATATGTTCTGAGGGAAAGCGGAGCTCAAAATATTCTGCTTTCAAATGCACAGTTCTGCCTGCATCATAAGACCCCACCCTGCGATGCTCCTGATCTCACACGCGAGGTGCCCAGCAGCATACGAAAGTGGCTCCCATAAGCCAAGCCCAAACGCACCTGTGATAAATTACTCTGATAAACGATCAAAGAATAACTTGATGCAGTGAGACCCGCTTGCGAGTTATGCATATCGAAATTTTAAAGCAGGTTCTTTCTAAACCAATAACGCATTCATGCTCGGCAGAGCGTGAAACCCGGGAAACATGTGAGTAAATTTCCGTCTTTAACATTCAGGTAGGTTTCCAAACCGGCCCATGTAGTCCCAACCCTTTGGCATATCTGAGGATCATTCAGGAAAGTTTGCAGAGCAACACTTGCATTAACATTGCGAGCTAATTTACAGCGCCGCTCACTCGCTTTCTGAGCTGAAGAGAGCAACTCAGAAATGTTTTTGTCATTACGCTGCACCTCATTTTTTCGTGGAATTAATTTGACGTAAAGCATCTTTAAGCGACACGTCTGAATGTCATGAATGCAACAACAAAACACAAGTGAAAGACAGGCTGGAAAATCGTGAGGCAGGTTGATAAAGGAAAATTACTACTCTCATAAATGCTTCAAACTTGGCAACATCCAGAAATCGCGCTCTTCTAAAAGATCCTACAATTTCACATCTATATTTCACTGCTTTTATAACTATGAATACGCAAGTCTTTTAACAAGATAAAGTCGTAAACCGTTTAATATTTTTGCAGAATCAATTCATATTGGTAAAGTTATACAACTTATAATGAGCTTCCTCCTTTTGTGGAATTGAAAACAATAGCGAAGCTTGAAAAAGCTGTCCATTTTTCTTGCAGGACTGCGAGCTCGGCATAACTTCAGGAAGGTGTTCTATCTGAGCCTTTATTTTCGGGAGCGCTGAATATTTGGCGAGACTCAGGCACGTTAAACGAAGCCGGCAAGCTTTATCTGCAGCGTGGGTTGCTTTCTAACTGAGAACGCCGGACTCATACAGGGAGGAAGGCATGCGCTTCCTGTGTAGGTAAACCTGACCTGGTGTGCACTCGAGAATTGCATCAGCTAAAGAACTGAGGGCATTAATTTCTCGTCCTTAGAATCTAGAGCAGGACGATTATATTCGACTTCATTAGTTTACCTCACTAGTTTTATTACTGAAAGCCAGTTCAGGAAGTGCGTGGGGTCGTATTAATAACCAAGAGCTCACTCATTTTATCAAAAAAACTTGTATTTTTAAACAACGAAGCTTCTATTGAGTAATCGGCAAAACAGTGTCAGAGACGAATAAAAAATGCACAGCACGCCAGGAGCGCTATTTGAGCATCAACTTCAGAAAATTAATGTTGATTGATATAACTGATGGAAAATAAACACAATAATAAATTAAATCCCAAATGGGATACATCTAACTTCAGCGTTAACAACGCAAGCAGTATTCATCAGTATTTCGCTTATCTTAAGACGCTCTTCAAGAAGTTCACACATAAAAAGCTCAGTATTGGCAGATAAGGAGCGCTCCATCTCTAAAGATGCACTTAGCCAAGCGTTTTAATTAAATGAAGACACAGAAAGGTCTCTGCTAATCGTTTTTGGAATCTCTGCCTAAGTCAAAGCTTCGACATTGAGCGTTGCATGCGGTATGAGTTGGGAGAAGTAGTGGATTACATTACCCGTTTGAAACGATGTTTATCGTCAGCACTGAACGACTTTTTGATATGATAGAAAGCGCCTTTTTTACAGATACCATTAACTAGCGAAAATGTGTCCTGTACAGCCGGTACGTGGGGTGGATTGTTCGCATACAATAGGAAAGGAGCCGACATTTTTTTGCCGCTTAACTTTCTCTGCTAAATAGGTAGATAATGGTCAGCTGAATGACGTACGAAGCAGCCGAAGAACTGTGAGAGATGCATTGACTTGTTCCCAGATATTGCAGGAAAGTCAGGGCGCCTCCAAAGGTAGCAAGAGTGGACTGCCTCACGCAAAGTTGCTTCCAAGGCACACGGTCAGCGCTCATTTTGAAACAAGATGCGCAAAATTGATAAAAAGAAAGTCTGAAGCCACCTGTAAATAGATGGGGATTTTTCTACGTTTTTTACATTTCCCCATCAAAAAACTGTTGAGAGTTGCGGAAAATTGGTAAAAGAAAATATAAACCACCTGTGAGTAGAAATGAATTTTCCAATGTGTTCTAAATTTACCCATCGAAAAACCTGATGAGGAGAGTAAAAGCAATCCCCGAAGAGAAACGAAAGTGTGCTTCAAACAGAAAATAATTACATTCTTCAGCCTTGCTGAACTGGCAGCCATGTGAGATCCCCCATTACGACGCTCCAGCTTATCTCTAACGGGTCACGACCCAGAATTGGACTCCTCAGTCGGCTTCAGTGTAGACGTGAGTTTGCTTTATTCCTCGCATTGTTCGCTGCAGAAAACACGACTGTGCCGGTACACGATAGTGCCATTTTTATCGTTTGTATCATTCACTCTGGAGACTCGTGTCTGTCAGTCTCAATACAGAATATTGTAATTCTTTTGAACGGGTTCTTAAATAATGGCGATAGAATCGTCGCTTTATTTCTGACAGCGTATTAAGTAGAGTAGGCAAAAATGAGAATTTCTGAGTAGCTCAACAGCACAGAGTTGAGAAACAGCACTCACACGATTCAAGAGTGCGCGCAAGGCGATTCGATTCCACACGCGTGCTCGTATTGGTGAAAATTTTTCGAACGTGCGTGAAATTTAAGGCAAAGAGAATGTCGTCAGGAAAGATTTGTTTCTTCCTTCTCAAGGTATAAAGGGCGTACTGTGAAGGTGGTGCGATGGAATAAAACTTGAAATAAAAGAAGAACCGAGTCTCGACCGCTCAGAAAGGGACTTGCGGCACCATTAAAGATCTCAACTATTTCTGCTTCCTCAAAAGTTAACATGAAATTGGCTTAAAGATAAATGATGGCACTTTGTGCGTCTTTTTCGTGGAGAAAGTCTTTCGTCAGAAATATAAGTTTGACAATACGCATTTCCTGACACCCAGAAAATACCACGAGTTTGAGACCTGCAACATTTTTTGGCACAATGTCTCGCCAAAACGTACTCGCACCAAAAAAATATTCAAGCTTCAGTAAGTCTCAAGTGTTATGTAGAGTCGTCTGTACTCGAAGGAAGAAACTGGAGTCGTGTAAAAATTTGTCCGCAATCAAAGGAAGCGTGTCAACCTAACGTACCCAGGACCGCTGAGCGACGTCGAGTTCCGTGCCTTATCGCGCGCACCTTAATGGGACAAACTTTCACGCTCGAGACATTCTGAAAGTCCTAACGCCGCTCTGTACAGAGAAACCTGCCCATTTCTGAACGTTTCCCACCGTGAAGTTATAGTGCATCTTCCCTGCGCCGATACCAAGTTGAATGAAAAGTTTGTTTGCTGTTTGTTTGTCCGCTGGTGAGTTTTTTTTCTTCTGTTGTGATGAAAGGAGAATTCTACTTCGGAGGAGCAATATAGTCTACGAAGAAAACAATATCGATTCTTTCAAAGCTGACCAGATGTTTCTGGAAACGTAAACTAATTTTGACAAAACATTATTAAAATATTTGTGGTCTTACGTGAAATTAGAAAAAATCTAAAC
The DNA here is from genome assembly GCA_014220935.1 of Platorchestia sp. MABIK. Lineage (NCBI taxonomy): Eukaryota > Metazoa > Arthropoda > Malacostraca > Amphipoda > Talitridae > Platorchestia > Platorchestia sp. MABIK. Next base: position 270,134 of record JACJUY010000216.1, on the reverse strand, counting down.
ATTAAAAATCTTATCAGAACATTTTGCAAACATTTAGCGATTAGAAACTATTTCAATATCTACTGTCACGTTTAATTCGAATGGGCTGTTGATATTTGCATGAAAACCTGTATTAAAGTGATATTGGCTTTAACCCTGTTCATATTTCTCGTTTTTCTAGGATTAAAAACTTTTAATTCTTCGCCATGTTGTTCTGAAGCACATCGCTATATTGTAAATATTCTCTAAGCTCCCTGTGGCTTCTGTCTTTTATTCGATGAGAGGAAATCAATTGGGCATTGGAGAACAGGACATCAATGAATTGGATATTGATAAGTTGTTAGTCAATTGAACACATGGGATATGAAAATATCAATCAATTTGACTCTGGATAGTTAGATGGCACTCAATTAGACATGTAGATGCCAATCAATTGGAGGTTTGGTAAGATAGATGTCAGCAACATGACGAGAAATAATTCATCACAGTTAAGCCCAAAAAAGAAAATTAAGTTGCCACGCATAGATTATGTGATCTAACACACTTACGGCATGATTCATACTCGCGTGATGGCACACTGACGTTTTTTTGCGTTTTTTGTGCGAGCCAAGTTAACAAGAAATTTACGCTCAATGTTCAGCTTACTGTAGTTCAAATTCGAATATACAGAAAAATACTGCAAATTTTTGGGGACTTATACCTTAACACTTTGATCGCAATTAGTTAAACTGAAGCTCAATATTATACTCAAATTCAAAGTTAATTGTTGTAGGAAAATTTGAAAATCGCAAAAATTAACTGGATCTTGCCTTTTATAGCTTTAATTGAGAACGTTTGAAAATTTCAATTTGTGACTACTGGTCGGTCAGCAGCATTATGAAAATCCCCTCAATGGCCACAGGTGGCTAACTTTGCGGTCAAAGTGTTAAAAATACATAGCTTGCAATTTTGTTCAGAAAGTAAATTCAATTTTTTTGTTACAACTTGCAACTCAACTATTTGGAAGCCTTAGAAGTAAACTACACGATTTTCTCCATCTTGATCCCAGCTGCCGTGTTAGGTTAACATTCGTGAGATAAATTAATTTCAGAACCATTTCAATGACTATATGCTGTTAAATACTGTTTTCTCTTTCATCGCCGTGCTCATTTCGTAAAGCAGAATACTTTTCTATATCTGAGCACTTGGAAACTAAAGTTGCCACCACAAATGGTGTTAACCAGTTATGTTTTCCACCTTATTATTACATTCGCAGGCCATTGCAATCATCTGCACTTTGCATTAAGCAAAAACTCTTTAAGCCGTGTTCAACCTATCAATCTATGACACAATATACGAAAAGACATCGAACAAACATTCATTTCTTTCAATAAATCATTTTAATTCGCAACAATTGATGAAAAAACAGCTTACCTGTTTGGAACGGGTCATCTTAGGGCAATCAGACCCTAAAATGAACAGTCATATTCTTCTTCTTCGTAGTGATACACCCACGTACATAGTTGTTCTCGAAATTGATATTTCACCACCAAATTACACCAGATCCTTACATTTAAGGAATAATTTTGGCCTCGGTGAGTCAGATGTCGGTAGTTCGACATCGCTCGTCCCTTGGCGTGTCATTACGCGGAACGGATCAGAAATGTACTCGCGGAGGCGCTGGAAAGATTTATTCGAGTTTTTATTTCTCAACACCCGGTTTTTTTAGGTAGCAATTTAACTGGATACATAAAGCGGCCCATAGACGATCAATATTATTGTCCATATAATTGACAATAATGAATATTGACAATTTAATTGATCGTCTGTGGGCTTGATTGACGACCGTCAATTAATTGACTCTGTGAGCAACAAAAAATTTTATCAATGGATTGAGTCAATGATATTGACAATTAAATTGATCGTCTATGGGCTGCTCAAGAACCAGACCAGTTGTACACTACAACAGATGGAAGTTTAAATTCGAACAGGTGCAGCGTTACTCCGGCGTAGATAGGAAAACACTTTAAATCAGTAATAAGGTATTTTAAAACCTAATAATTCTAACAAAGTACACACGAGTAGCAGTATTAGGTCAGGTATGCATTATTGTAGACACTGATGACTTGTTCTAATTTATTAACAAATGAGAAATATTGTTCAGGTTTATTCAATAGAGGGAAGGAAACCCTTTTGACCAGCTCAACTTGGCAATATTTCGAGATAGATTTAAAATGAATCATGTGATTTGATTTGGAGTTGGCAAGACTGATTTTTGTTGCACGTTGAATAGCATTTCCGATCACCACTCACATAGGTACTTGCGGTGTGCTTGAAATAAATAATTTCTATTGCTGATGCCCTGCAATGCATTCAGATAATCAACTGCACGGTGAATACTGAAGAGAATTCAGAAGTCATCATATGTAAATTTTTCTAGCATCTCTAACGGTACAAATGTTTTTCGGAACATTTCACGAAACGAATTTTTTCATTTTCTGGAGATACAAAACTATTGCTTACTCGTAGCGCATTATTGAACAAATTTTTCCATTTTTCAGTGCCCCATTTCCGACGTGTCATCACTCAAGCAAATTTATTATGATACGTTGGGTCCACAGTTTTACATTTCAAGTCAGAGCTTCAAGAAACCCACGCATGACGAGCGCCATGCGCTTAAAAAGAAGAAACTTTGCGGCAAGCTTTGATCTCCGTGCACATGGATACAGAAATCGAAAGCGACGGCGGCGTATAATGTGAAGCAGAGCCTGGAGGCCATAATGCTTTCCTTGAAAGAAGATCGCCATCACGAACAAGAAACTAATTGCAGGCTCTGCCACGATGACAAGAGTGAAGTGTCGGCTCTTACGTGCAAGATGCTGGCTGATTGAAAGCGAACGTACGCTGAAAAAATGTTGGCATGTGAAGGGCTGTGAACCTGCATGGATAAGGCGCTGGTGTATCCTTATCGAGCGTTTCCGCCCTGAAAAATGAAACCACCTGCTGGAAGCGCGCTCCAAGTTGCTGATTTGTTTTAAAAAATATTAGCGTTTGTTTCAGCTAAGTAGACTCGTTGGAATGAAACTGTGTGCTTGGAAACGCTGCAATACTGAATCAAATTTCATCGTATACTATACGAAAGTTTGTTTACATATATTGGTATAGGCGTCAGAGCACACGTAGATGTCAATGTACATATTGTAATGTCGTTTTAAAAACTTAGGAATGTTGTCAATGTGAGCACAGTACACACTGAAGACACTTCGTACGAAGTCGAGATGATGAGCTCTGACAAAAAAGAGGCTGAACAATAGCCGTATCAAGAGTATATACATTTGACGCAATACAAAGCAGAGCTAGTTTACCGCCAACACAAGTTACAGTAGCGTAAGTTTTCATTCAAGATGACAGGTTTAAATGATACCTTGACAGAAGCTCACCGTAATGTAGCCAAGTCCACTTACAAGAACTTACGCTGCAAGTTGTTCCGCTACGGCGACGTGAATTGCTCGAAAATCAGCCCATGTTTGAAATTTGAATTTTTGTGGCTCGTAATCGTGGCTTGAGCACAAAGTAAAAACTTTAGACCGTCAATGATAAGAAAAAAGCCTGTCATTATCCGTGAAAAGTCACACAGCTTTTCTCAATACATCCTTCCTAGCTGTAACTTATTTTGAAAAAGTTCTGTCATGGAAATTAATTTAACACTACAGATATTAGCCTGGAAATGACCTATTTAGTCTGGAAGCTGAATCAATTGGGAAATTGCGAATTTCCTGCTTGGCCTGTAATGACCATAAATATAGGATGATGACCTAACAAGGGTGAATGATTGCAAGCTCGGTGCTGTAGGTGTCACCAGACCCGCCTCACATTTACTGCGCTGAGCAGCCGATCATTGATGAGCAGGAGTGTCATGCTTACGCGTTCTTCCCGCCGAAATTCTCAACATTGGCCGTTCTTAAAATGAAATATAGCATTAAAGAGCACTAAGTATATGGCAACCCTCCAGAGTTACCAGTGATTAAAGCCATAATATAGCCTGAAAGAGCTCTACTGTAAATATCTGGCAGCCCTCCAGTGTTACCAGTTGTTAGAGCCATATTATAGCCTTAAAGAGCTCTAAATATCTGGCAACACTCCAGAGTTAGCAGTGATTAGAGTCATAATAAAGACTGCTAAGTATCTGGCAACCCTTCAGAGTTACTAGTAATTAGAGTCCTAATAAAGAGCACTAAGTAACTGGCAACCCTCTAAGGATACCAGTGATTGCAGCCATACTTTATTCAGAAACAAGCCCAATTCGATGGCTTAAAAAACAATCTGACAGCCCAGCTCACGGAGCGCAAAGCTCGTCAGCCTCAGATCACAGCGACCCCCTCCCAGGTCGTCAGGGATAGCCATTACTCCTGTCGGCGTAATGTGATAAGGGACTCGAGTAATCCTGGGTAAACTTGTCTGGTATAAATGACGTCTTTGCCTAATGAGTTGTTGCACCAATGCTTTGACTGCATGGGGGCTTCAAAAGAAAGCTCAACGGGCTCGGGAGAAATGTGTGAGAGCTACGATTGATTCTTGGTTTTGTGTGGGCCAAAGTAATTGCCATCTCATGCTGCGATGACTCTTTCAGCTTCTAAAGTTTGAAGACAAATTCAGAAATGCAAAAATGAAAGTTTTTGAAGATAGAATTTTTTATTCACTTTTGTTTTGGTAAATCTTTTATTGCAATTTAGGAACTCAATCAAAAGGTGCTAGACGTTTGGCCAATGAAACATTTCCTAGTGTAAGACGTAAATTTGAGTTCGGACTTTAAAAATTGTCAGTACTGTTTTATGACATTTTATAAGTTCATGAGTTGCGTTTTTTCATCACCAAGTACGAGAAAAATTCACCCCGTTTTTCGCGCTCAGCGAACCCGAGGTGTCACACTGTGTCATAGCGTGCCCTACCGAGGAGTCATATCGTGTTATACCGTGTCACACCGTGGTGTAATACCGTGTTCATGAGACGCTAAAGAACTGAGCGTTCTCTGCTGCTGCTCATAGCTTTGACCTCCTATTCAAAAGTGCCTTAATATCAAACAAGTTCCTGCGCGATGACTCCTTGCCTTAATGTTGTGTGCCTTAATAATGCGTCTATTATTGGCCCAAGTGATTAAGGTAGCTGCGTGACCGAGGCCCTGATTTACAAATAAATTACGCCTTCGTAGTAGTAAAGATGACTTGGCTGCGCTACGTACTTTTTCCTGATCAAAATTCACAATTTTCATCGTTTGGAAAACGCTTGAACTAAAGTATCAATTCCAGAAGAAAAGCAGATGAAGCATATCCAAAGCGGCAGGAGAATTACCTTGTTGTGTGTACCAACAAGCAAATCATTTGAAAATCCGGCACAGAGCTCTAGGTCGATTTTTAGGGAACCTCATGCGTAGGATACAAAGGATACCCAACATAAAAATATACATTTTTATTTATTTACTGTTTTTGTGCAAACGTTTCAAAATGTTATAATTTCATCGTCAGTGCTGAAAACATACCAAAAGGTCAAAAACTTAAAAAACACAGAGAAGTTAAAAAATTAAGTGAACGAACATCTCTAGGTTGCAGGAAGGATGCTACCGGACCTGAACAGACCTCAGCTCTGGCAGCTGGCGAGTAATTTATGTCATGGAAGCTGAGCGAAAGCAAAGGAGAGGCAGGTTTTGCTGATTACGTTTACAGACTCCGGGACTAAGCCGCTGTAACACAACTCGTTCGGTTACCTTCTTACCGTGCCTTTACTTTCCTCTTGTGTGAAAGTTTAGGGCTAGCCTTTCAAATTGAAAGCGGAAGATACCTGTCGGATTTGCGTGGGCTGTCTGATAATAAAATGCGGTTGCCATTGATTATTCTGCAAGTGAGATGGGTGTACACCTAATGAAAGCTGGCGAAAGTAGAACACCGGACTCTCCAAAAATTTTCCTGTTATGAAGGAGTGGTCAATACGCATAAGTCATCCAGTAAACAGTTCACCGTCTGTAGCAGGAACTTGGGTAACTTCTTGACCCATAAAGAAAATTTCTAGCCTCTTGCTATTCAAGTGATATTGAACTATGGCCCAGTTACTCGTGAACAAAGAATGAAGGTGGTTTTCCAGTGGTATTCCAGAGCCATTGTCATGCGCTGAGTGGGGCGCCCTCAGTGCTCTAATTTGTGGTTCCGATTGTTATTGGGTGATCTTGTTCGTTGCTGGCAACAGGACTTGAGTCGTTTGAAGTGCTCATTTAGTAATAAACGAAGGAGGAAACGAGCGTCGCCTGAAGTGGAGTGCGTTACACGTACGACGTTCAACCAAACAGAGAGAACCAGCGATCCAGCTTTTGGTATTCACTATGGAAGGAAAATTTATTCTTATGTTTCCGTTTGTTTTCAACATAAGGTGATAGTTTCTTGAGACTCATCATAAATCAATGAACGTAAGGAGCTTATAGGGAATTTTTATAAATATCTTCTGATTTCAAACCATCGTTATCAAGTTTGTAATGCTGAACTAAGAATGAGACTCATGTGCTAGATTTTCTTAAGGCGTACTTTTCATGGAATTTTTTTCGATCTTTTTGCACGGAAACTCGACATCCAATTCATTTCATTACGATATTCATCAGCTGATGAGATGTTAGGCCGAACCTTTTTTAGAACAGCAAATCGTGCAGCGAACAGAACTACCTAAGGCAATTTTCAGCAAGAATTAAATAAATAAGCTCACAAAAAAGTATTTCACATGCATATGTTCTTGCCCTTTTCATTCATTAGTTACTTTCCCTTCCCTCTTCAGCTCGTTGTTTCGTTTTGTGTTCGCAGTTTATTTGTTCATATATATTGATAATTTGTGCAGCTTTGCGCTAGCAATTTGTGATCATTGTACCCTTGACTCGAAGATGAGATTAGATTAGATTTGAGTAGATTAGAATAGATGTTAGTTCAAGAATCCCAGAATCAAAAAAGAAAGAAATGAGAGAATGAAGAGACAATATCAACTATTCACTGCACTTTGAGCCGGACATGATGCCAAACAAAGTGTACAAACCGAAGCAAGATGCTAAATTGTTGCCCCTACGCATCACGTGCCATACATAGCGCAACAATTAATTTTTTATTGTGGTATTTTTTCAAGTTGGAGGCGGATTGATGTTATATACTTCATATTTAAACGCTTTCAAAAGTACAATTTTTTTCCGCATCACAAATTGTACTCGAAAAGGTTGTTTTAAATGATAATTTCTCTTCTCACGTTTTAACTGGGCACGAAAAGATTGACAAAAAAGAGGTGACATTTTCGAACAATTCCCGTCGTCGTACTGTAACAGCAGACACCGTTAATTCGTTCAAGTCGACTTAGTCATGTTACGTTCTACGCTATATCGCCCATCTAAATCCAGTCAGAAGAACGTACGCTGTGATCTGGACTGCTACCACGACGCAAATAGCAAGAAAATCCGGTCCTATGTCCGCTCTAGAAAACTGCAGCAGCTCTGGAACTGACGGCACCTGTAACCCGTACTCGAATCTGGTGCATCGCAAAATTGTATCAATGGGTCGATGTATTGTACACATTTTTGGTTTACTCAGCCATGCCTCGGGCACAGAGGAAAGTTATCACATTTATCGCTGCCTGAGGATTTTGTGAACTCACCAATAGAGGACAAAGGAAAAAAACAACCATTCATTTCAATGAAATGTCTAGACCAGCGACAAACAGGTTGCAAGGCAGGGTTAGCCGAAGGTTTCTTTCTTGATTGTAGACTCAAGGAAACAAGAACTCAGAGAAAGTGAGAGGGAGAAGTTTAATCTATTCCAGTCGAGCAGCGCCGACCCCAGAGGAGTTTCAATGCGAAATTTAAAAAAAATGCGCTAAATCATTCACGAAAACTTTTTGTCTATGCATCCAGGTAAGCAGAACATTGAGGATAGTTTAAGTATTCATTTTTTCATATACAGCCTAATTATTTCCTAAACGGTTAATTTTCTCATTCACAATCCTGATTTAGTGTAATTCAGATTCGTATGACCTGTACATTGGTTCTGGAGGCTAAGTCTAATGGTAAAATTCAAGACAGGGTTAGTGTCAAGTGATCCCTGCAGCATTGTCTACCTTCACTCCTCAAGTTTCTGCTACTACAACACGAGTGTCTGCTGAATCCAAGCGAAATGCTTCTTCAAACGCGTAACTAATACGTAACAGCGCTGCGATTGAAAAGTCGGTATATGTTCGGAAGACTGGTATACCGGCTCTTGAATTATGACTCAAGATTGCATGCCTCAGGGGCTGACATCGATGTCAGACGTGACGTCGAGTATGTAGTACACGGCTGGACGCTGCGGCGTATAAACCAATGATTACTGCAGCTTGATAACTCCCGTTTGGAGGCAGTGTCTCGCTGTTCTAACAACTAGACAACAAACCTGAAATAACTGCGTCAAAATGTTCAACAATCCTTCATCCGAAAATCTCTCGAATATAGGCAGCAATACTTTCTTTGACCGCATTCTGATCAGCAAACAGGTAAGACTAAGAATTGCAGGGCATAGCTTGATGGTACGCACTCGTAAAACAATTTCCGCATTCATAGAATATTTATTGTATCACACTTCGCTGACATCCGATCGTCATTTCTCTTCTGAAATTAATCCACAGAATAATTCCGCCCGGACCACAGCTACCATCAACGGTTGGCGTGGGCGACAGTTACTGCTAAAAGATCGTGTTTAACCGCTGAGGAAACTTGTTTTATCGGGTCACAAACGTTACGACTTGCGGAGTGGCACAGATGGCACCTCTGAAGAAGAATGGCCAGTTTCATTGCGGGAAACAAGCGCAATTTGGTAGCATGGCTTAGCTTCTTTTGTGCACTTTATGATCGAAAAACACCACCAATTTACATTTCGGATCAGAAGTCTCTTATATTTCGAATCAGTAAATTTCAAGGATTGGAATATAATTTCGTGAAAGACAATTAAATTGTGTATTTTGGAGTTGTGTCGAAAGACTTGAAATAGGTACGCTCATGCAATATAACGGAATTGACCACATCGAGTGGGTCAATCAAAGCGATTGAAATGTAGTAAATGTAGGCACAGCGGTGTCTGGGCCAGAAAAGACAAGCTTTTACGAGCTCTATTTCAAACAATCGTGCTTGCCACCGCCGTATAAAATCATCTATACAATGTCGGATTGCAGCGACTGAAGGGTTGTTTGTCGTGCTTATTGGAAGTTCAGCAATAAATAACCTCCGTGCTAACCCCAGGCGACGGCTCTGTCTAGAAAGCTTATTCTCAGGTTCCGTTCACCAACCTCCGAGAAAGCAATGCAATCATATTGCCAATGTAAAGGCGCACATAAGCGCCTCGTACTTTTACCTTTTACGACTGATACAACGCCGTTTATTGAAAAGTATTAATCGTAGAAAGCTAGCTTTCATACAAAGCTTATATCACTCCAAGCATGAGTCGTCAACACGCACGTTTCGTGAAGAAAAGAAATGCTGCTTTAAAAGTATATCACTTACCTAAAAACCCTACAAATATATTCGTATTGCATGCAAAAACTGTTCACAAAGCGTGGTCTTCCCTGAAAATTATTTTACACCATTTTTATAGCAAGGTAATGTTCGAATAGGAAGAGCTTTACTTCACCATTTTGTCATAACTTTAAGGCTGACGAGTTAGGGTAGAACCCCATTAAATATGAACAACAAGTGAAATAAATGCTATGTAGAAAGACATATTAATAATTACAAGTGAATATTTTGACATTAATTTAGCAGTTTAGTCTAGGAAGGCAAATTTTGCTCCAGCGTAGAGCACGTCTCGCCTTGCCCAACTTTTGGTGAAAAACTCGATCTTGAGAGAAAGGTCTTGAGAATTTTTGCTGAACAGATGGTTGCATTTCAACTGCTTTTTTTCAAACTTGCGAACAGCTTTCTTTATTTCGAAATGTAGTTTTAATTAAATCGACCATAACTTACTCACAGTTGACCCTGTTCTTTCAGACGCCTGAATTGACCTTATCAAGATCATTTACGCATGTTTTTGAAACTCGTAAAATTTCACCGTTAAAAAACTCTGGCGTGTTGTACGGAAGGAAAAACTGGTTTTAGAGTGCGCTTTCTGAGCGTAATGCGTTTCAATCATATTTACGCCTTTGATATGTAGAGAAACTGATCGAGTTACAGAGCACAGGACTATGGTGTGGTATCTGGCGCTGGCGCTGGTAAAAGCATTCACAGAGCATCAATGTTTGACACTTGTAAATAACCAATGTCTTCGACAACATCACGTTCCACGCTCTCTATTCTTAGCAACTCAATTCTTAAATTTCGAGCCACATTATGCTCCTTGCAACTCGGGTAAATTTTCGATTCATTTTGAAATTTTGAAGCTTTTAAAGTTTTTCATGTTTTAAAGTTTGAAAAACCACCATTGAGTAAACATTCCAATTTGAAATCCATTCAAAATGTTTGAAAAGTGATTCAACTAAGTCGCCAACGACGAAGCTATTAAAGGAAAACTTATCATGCAATTACCAATTAACCTCGCAATAATTCCCTTTCCTGTGGCAATTTTACATCACTATATTTTTACCTTGTAAACTACATGTTCATAATCTGAATTGTGTTTGCATTCCTGCTTGCTGCTAGAGGCATGTTTTCGAAATACATAATTGTTCAGCCTTTAAGATCATTCCTTTTTCACCCTTTAAATTTACAGATTTTAAATAATATGAATTGTTCATGAATATGTTCAGTAGCTTACAATATCGTATTCCTTCCATCTCCAACACCTCCATCCAAGCCGCCCACGTCCTTGTAGTCGAGGCTTGGAAGACGACAGCAGGGCACTGCTGCGTCCAAGGCTTCCTGTAGCTTCGTCTGGATGTGAAAAATTATTCATAGCAACAGTGAGCGATGATGCAAGAAATGCCTACGCCAAATAGGTTAGTTCTCACTCTTGCTAGTTGCTACAGAAGCATCTGTAGCGTCTTCGGTGGTGAAATGTCGTACATATACTGTGTGTAATTTTATCCATATATATGCTACAGCCCAGGTAGCAAAATTTATTGACCTAATATTGAGCCAATATACAGTCTCAATATCGACTGGATATTCAAAAATGAACATTGGGGAAATACCTTATTTTGGAAAATTCGGTTGATATTGGAAAAAATATTGGCCCAATAACAATATTATCATCAACCCAATATCAACTAATTATTGTGTCAATATTGAATAGATAATGAGGTTTTCCGTACAATATCATTGGATTGATCCTCAATTCTTGATATAAGGTTGATATTGATAAAACAAAATTGTCCCGATAATGATATATTCACTTCGCCAGTATCAACTATCAATTGTCACTATGGACTTGATACAGAGGTTGTAGGACCATATGCAGCTGCTTCCGCCATTGAGTTCCGTTAGCGGCGTGAAGCGGCGGCCTTACATATACTGCCCTCCACTTCATTTCGTAGATACGCAGAGAAGAATTTGAAAGTTAACGTCGTGAAAATTTACATTGGGGATATATCAAAGTTACTGAGCATACATAGGTAGACTAGAATTGAGGTTTGAGGGGTAACTAAGGTAAGGCCCTACAAAATGTTCCTTAGAAAAATACAAGGTGGTCGGGCAACATGTACATGCAGTTTGATCCCGTCAAGTGTGCGTAATTGTTCAATATATAAACATTTATTGCTATAGTAACGTATGACAAACGATTTTAGCATATTTTTTTGAAAAAACTAGACCTTCCAAACTCATTGGACGACCGAAAAAACAAGAACTGTGAACCTGTGATTACACTAATTCTGAATATACATATTATTGTAACGTATTCACATTTCTTGATATCTGTCAAATATATCTGCACTCATTAATGGCTGAAATAACTATTCATTAACTTAATTGGTACATTTTATCCAAATTACTCCGTATTATTGGCGTACGATATTAACCCAATGTTTGGGCAATAATAATTTAAATTTTAACAAATTTTATTAAATTGCGAGATTTTTAATTATTATGAGATAGTTTCCACTTACTTGAATATCATACATATACATATACACAGTTAGTTTAATATTATAAATAAAACTATTTACTACATTGTCCCAATAACAAGTTGATATCATAAATAAGTATATCTTTTTTCGATATTGTCTTGTTATTAGCCTATTATTGTAATCCAAGATTACAAAATCGGGTCAATAAATAATTATCAACCCAATATTGGCCTTATAATTTCTTGCTACCTGGGAGAAGCTTGATTTTCGATTAGAAATGACAATAATCGTTTTTAGAAGACCCGGAAGTAAAACGGTTCACTGACTGAAAATCAGCGTAAAGGAAATCCCTTCTCACCAAGCTTAGACAGCTCACTGAAGCTCAGTGTGTTCGAGCACAATAGAGTTCCCTCCCTATTTTTCAATAGTGGAAACACCAGCAGAATCTCAACGTAAAATTACGTGAAAACGTACACAGTTTTTTACGCTTAAAATGTACGGATTTTTTGTGGCCTATGTATTTTTACTCCTGAGAACAGCTCTCGAGTTATGAGCGTATGTAAAGAATTCTCGTCAGAAGCTTTGGTTAAAATAAAATATGGAGGATTTCTATTTTCTGTGACTAGCGCTATAGTTCAGTTCGCCTATTTGGATTATGATATTTAGTGAACGTTTTACACATCTTCATACAGCTATATGTGGTACTTGTCTTTAGGTTGTCAAAGATTGTCTATTGCTGCATAGTATGACATTGATGTCTATAAATTTCATTGATAAATTAGTAAAAGAAACGGGTAATGATCATTATTTACCCATTTGCTAGATTTTTAAATTTGTATGTTGCTGTTTTCGAGAAGTAGAAAAATTATGTCTCCCGCTTTCCGTAACATTCAGGTATTATTGACGTTCACAAACTGCTGAATATTTTAAGTTCAAGATATCCCTTCATAGGCTGACGACATAACGAGGTACAAATGTGCAAGATATCTCATTCCCATGACATTCTTGCTGCCATGATCACGTATATACATAACACGAGTGTCACATACTTGGTAAGCCATGTAGATGGGTATGTATATTTTATTTCTTGAAGTCACTATTCTAGTTACGTTAGTACAGAAATGTGAAACAAACCGATATTTCGTTTTAATCGAAGATTTAGGGAGATAGCCCTAAAGTCTGTCTAATAAAGATTTGACTAATGGCTGCAGTATATCTGAAGAAAACTTTTTTCGAAGAATAGCACTCGATGAAAAGCGTCCCTTCTTGTATAGCTGATGATCACTACATTCAGGGTTACTAATACGTTAGAAAAATTTATTTGCTTATGATTTTATTTTACTGACTCTAGTCAGATGCAAAGTAGACATATTTGTACATTATTTGCATTTAAATTTAAATTGTTTAAATTGTTTAAATTGCTTAAAGTAGGAATCTACCTGATACCGACGAACAATGAAATTAAACTTCAGTTCATGTGCACAATTCCCGTTCGTTTTGTTACCTTTAGAAACCATCCCAAAACTGTTTCGTGCCTTAGTACCATTTTAATAGTAGGACTGAACACTCTTCTATTTCATTATTTCATGATATCTAACTGGCTAAAGAATTTTCAAATGTAGTTATTATCGACAAATAATGTTAATCAACTGAAGCAATTATTCAATGTTTTTTTAATTAATAATTATTTTGGGATGAGAAGAGTGCTGGGGAACAATATGCCATGATTTCGTGGGTTGAGAGTTTTTTTTAAATTTTTCTTTGTTCAAAAAAGCAGAAGAACAATTTCACTGCAGTTGATTTCATGCATAGTCTTAGCTAACGCCATTTCCCGGTCAGTAGATAAATTGCTCTAAAAGTATTACCTACGCTCTCCATATCTTCTTAACAGTCACGGCAGAATATTTTTTAAGGTGAAAGTCTGGCTAGGCAAGAAAAGACAAGAGAGATTTAAACCCCAATGAAATGCTCTCTTCTATGTGTAAGTAGCTAAAATCGAAGTACATTGTAAGCAATCTGTATGAACAGTTATAAGGGTACGATAAAGGTAATAAGACGGTTTGGGCAATTATTATTTCCTTAAAGCCCCCGCCGCAAGATGGTCAACACAATTACCTCAAGGTTTTCTTGTATTTCATCTGAATTTTGATATCAGCCAGGGTTAACACGATTTGCCTTCGTAATCTGAGAAATGGGGTTTATCTTAAAAATGATTGATGTTCTTTAGGAGTATAAGTTACAATAATCGTTCAAAAATATCTGATTAGGCACATGACTCTTGGTGAGCCGCCATTTTGGTTGCCTGTGTATATTTATAGTTGATATGTTTTTAAACTTGGTGATCGAGCAATTGGAGGGTAATTTAAAATAACTCATTAGGCTCTATGATTAGAGGCATTTCTCGTTTGCAAGAGGCAACTAAATAATCTTGGAACCAGTCTGCGCGGTCAATAATAGACAGATAGTCAATACCAGCCATACATTTACAAATTGTGCAGCGGGAGTGATATAACGCAATTACAAGCGCTCACGTGGCTCCAAATTTTATGGTCAACACTTATTTCACAAATCCAATAAAATTAGACTGAAACTAAATAGACTGCTTTGTTTCAACGACAATTGCGTTAGTAGACAAATGGGTACGTCGTAATACTTGAGCAATTTTGCACTGTGAACAATAAAATGGGATTTATGGGTTAAAAGTTGTCTCGCCAACCCGTTTCTGCGGCGAGAAACTTCCAGAACTCACTGGCACAGAAAACATAGTCTTTAGCTGACACCCTGAACGGGGCAGTACACGCTGCGATAACAAAAACTTTATGACAAGCAGGACAATAGGATAGAAATGCTCACCTCACTATTTCGAAGATTATGTTCCGGTGAAACTTTCTTCACAAAAGGCCGGCTGTAAGGATTAAGCTTCCTTGAAGCGGGGCCGGTATAGGTCAGAGCACACTGTAGACATGCGCCCCGGACCACTCATCGATGTCATCTGAGGAAGCAACCCGCGAAGGCCCCTCCTCAACTTCGCTCGGATCCGTAGCTGAGGCTTTGGATTCGCTCGGAAAGACAAACGAACATTTTATTCATGACCAAGGTTATTAAGGTCGCCAGGAAAGTGAAGCACTCCCACCATTGCCCCGCTTGTCATAAATAGTCAGCGATTTTACTTTTTAGGCCAGTTTGTTATAAAAGCAGACCTAGTCCCTAATTATGCAAGATATGGGCTGTCTTGCACGGGACTTTAGTAAGGAGCAAGGCTGGATTTGCGACGAAGTTGGCACACTGCGTTGCGTCAAATGCTTTGAACTTTTGATGTTTTTTGTGAGGTGTATATTTTTTGAGGTTTCGGTTAACAATTTTTATTTTTATTGCTGTTAGTATTAAATATATCAGCTGAATACATTTCAAATAGTGACCTCAAAAATTAAGTTGACTGATTATATTTCTAACCCGGACACAATAACAAAGCGTTAGGGAAATACATTTATATTTATTGCATAAATCAATTCTTTATTATGTCTCGCCTACCCGCTTTTGCGGCGAGAAACTTCCAGAACTAACTGGCACAGAAAACATAGTCTTTTGCTGACACCCTATAAATGCCAGTACACGCTGCACATAACAAATTTATGACAAGACAGGAAAAAAAGAAAGAAATGCTCACCTCGACACGACGTTTATGTCGTCTTCGAAGAACATGTTCCGGTGAACATCTCTTCACAAAAAGCCGGCTGTCAGGGCGTTTAGACGTCCCTGAAGCGGGACCGGTTTAGCTCAGAGCACATTTTGAGTCATGCGCCCCGGACCACTTCTCGTTCTCATCTGAGGAAGCAACCCGCGAAGGTCCCTCCTCAACTTCGATCGGATCCGTAGCTGAGGCTTCGGATTCGCTCGGGTAGATAACGAACACATTAAACATGTTCACGATTTATCAATGTCGCCAGGAAAGTGAAGCACTCCCACCTTTGCCCCGCTCGTCATAAATAGGCAGCGTTCTTACTTTTTAGGCCAGTGTGATATAAAACTGACCTAGTCCCTAAGTGTGCAAGATAAGGGTTGTCTTGCACGGGACTCTGGTAAGGAGCAAGGCTGGATTTGCGACAATTAATACAACATTGTTCCGCTAAGAAAGCTGATGAAACTTCGAGCTCACAGAAAATGAATACCTAGATTCAGTAAAACAGAGGATTACCACTATATATTCTGAACATTCATTTAAAACTTATGGCCTGAATCGGAGTCATGAAAGTTATTTTTCACAGATTTGCTAATTTTAAGGGCATGACTTATTAATTTTTTTTAAGGAGTAGCTAACTTTAGAGACAATTAATGTCATTCTGACGGTGTCACCAAAAATGTAAGTTCTTTTGTCGACTAGACAATTTTTTCACACAAAAATCTCAAAATTTGAGCTCCATCAGCTAAAATTTGGGTGCCGAGTATTTGATGATTCTGCTCTGTCAACACATGCTATGTGTTCACATTTTACAAGGAATTGCTCACTCCTGATGGTTTTTGGTAAAAAAAACAGTTTGTCGAGTAAAGTCGATTGCAGAACTTACCCTGGGGCGTTTTCTAATCATAATCTTATACTGACTAGTTACTAGGGCAATGGTTTCAAAATCCGCTTACGCTATGATGGATGCCGGAACACCTGTCGCACAGTCAGCTGATCAAACACAGCAACCAAGTTCACAGTCCATACAGTCCAAGTTTATTAGTGTTTCTTTGTTTTGTGCATTTTTGGTTTTGAATGCTTATTATTTTTGTAATTTAAGTTATTTAATGTATGCGAGCTCAAATGTAGAGTTCTCTTAATTTTTTGGCGATTTAATTTGCTTTGTTTTCATCACAAGCTTCTCTGGCCTAGTTTGAGACAACCGTTTACGCTTGTTTACATTTCCTAGTCGCGTGCTCGTGAGTCAAGTCTTCTAGAAATGTTGTGCGTCATTGGTCACGAGCAGTTTCTTTCTGTAAGACTGCTCTAAAATGCAGTCCCGTCTAGACTCTTGAGGCTAGGCCAGTACCCCGTAAACTGTAAAGCCGCTTGCGTATTATTATCATTGTCAGGAGAGCAAATTTTAGTGTGAACTCAATACAGATAACGTATTTTGTGTGAAGGTAAGGAGTACAATCCAACTTTGTTGGTATCATGAGTTTGAAAATGTTGCTGCCTGCATGTATTGCTGTGATGTTGTAATTAACTTAGCTGGTGAACTGTCTTGACAAGGTCAGCAGATGCCCTTATATGCCTCTCCTAGTAAAATTTGATATAGGGTTGATATTAAGTCACAATAGAATGAACATTGAATTTAACACGTTCACTGCGTTTCTGCGGCCGTTACGGTTGGGTTGGTTTGGTTAGGTTGTAAGTAGCAATTAAGGAAATCGGTTTCAGCTTGAATTAATTTTATTTCCTTCTCATGATTATGAAAAATACAATAGCCTGATAATATTTCACTTTGTATGACAATTATTTTTAAAAATGTCATGAAACAGATAAAATGTCATTCATTTATACCGGCACGTAAATCGGCAATTTACCTGTTGGTACACATGTGGACCAATACGCAGTGAATGTGTTAATGTTGTCGAAAATTTCAATATTGTTGCCACAAATAGGTAATATGGTTAATTTGAAGACGTTTTATACGAATGACATTATACCTGCAAATGGTTAGTTTTGGAGATATAGCATAAAAAACGTTGAGGTGAAATTAGCATCAACGGCAGTTTTTATATGGCTCTTCCGGTATATGGCAGATACGGTGCTGGAATGTAAGTAAGTACAGAACGTATGCAGACACTTTGGCGGGAAAAACCATCGGTGTTGGTATGGTTAAGTCAAGTTATTTTAGGTTTGCTTAGGTTAGTTTATTTAATTATTCTAACTTTACCTAATCTAATCTTAGCTATCGTTATGTCAATACTGTATTTCCTCTTATTTACTGCGTGTCTGTTTGTTTAGTTTTATATACAACGTTCCTGTAACTTTGAAGTTAAATATCTTGAAAACTAAGCATTTGTAAGCATAATGTCATTTGTGTAAAACATCTTAAAATGTCTCTAATTACCTAAATTTTGTAATGAAAAATCATAAAAGTTATTGATAACACTCAATTCAATATTGCCTTTGCCTATACTGCAAGAGCCGAATCAAAACTTCCGTTAAGGGTACCATCTGAGGCCAAATTGGGCCCCCGCGGCACCCCTGACTGAAATTTTTTTTTTGTCAAATAGTATCCTTATGGTATGGGTTGTTAT
>JACJUY010000216.1:219214-236806 GCA_014220935.1 Platorchestia sp. MABIK | reverse complement strand
CTGCACTGGAGTGTGTGACCTGCACTGGAGTGTGTGACCTGCACTGGAGTGTGTGACCTGCACTGGAGTGTGTGATCTGCACTATAATTGTGGTAATCTGTAGTGGTAATTGTTATTTGGACTGTTCTGGTAAGTGTAATCTAGAATGGAATTTGCTGTCTTTACGTGCAGTGCTGCGGGGGGTGCGTGGCGGCGCTAGGAGAGACCCTGAAGACATGCTGCCGGCAGCGGCCGCGTTACGGCCGCGCCAAGCTCTGGGCGCTCATCATTGCGCTCTGCTGCCTCGTTGCCACTTTCAGTGAGGACCAACTCTGCTACAGTGATGTTCAGTCCCCAATTGCACTCTATTTCTCTGCATTGTTTCGTTTGTGTTGTTTAGGATTGTAATCGGGCTATTTGAGATAATAAACATTTAATTTTTGATTATTTATAGTGCTGTTTTTTCTGGGATTTAAGGTCAAATATTGTACTTTTTGAATGCTATTGAGCTCTACGAAGAAAATCTGTTCTTGATAGTTCATGTACACTACTCTTCAGTTTTGTATTTTTGGTGTATGAATTGCAAATTGCAAAGGGAGGCTAAAACTAGCTTATAATCAGTCAATCAAACCTAAGATAAGTTTTCTAGGTCTCTAGTCTACAATGACACTTGTGTAATAATTTTTTATTTCAGGCAGCTCTGATTTCATCTTCCTGTATTTGAAGAAGCGCTTCGACTTTGGGTACTTTGACTACATCAACTATACCATAGCAGGCCTTGTGGTTGACTTGGTGGGTGAGTACTGGCCAGATGTGTTGAATTTGATTTGCTCACTTTAAATGCCTCTCGTTTCATATTTCTCTTTTCACTGTTTTGCTTTTCGTTTTATGTTTTTAGAATTTTGATCAACACAATGGTACCTGTTCAGGAAGTAAAATACGGATCTCAATGTGGTCACTAATGTACTACATTATGAGAGCAAAGGACGTATTGGCGTGCAGCGAGGCTCCTCGCGTCCTGGTTACAAAATTCTCAAGTTAGAGAGCTTGAACTTTGATGAAGTACGGTTGTACAGGGTTTCAATGAAGTCTTTTTCACATTTCATTCAGAAATTTATTACAAACAAACTCATGTTAAGTAAAGATTTGAGGTTGTCTTCACTTTCAACGACTATGACTCAAATGTGTTTTGCTTTACTCATCAATTTCGAAGTACTCTTTTGTTTCCCGGAGTACCGGGAAACAAAACCATTACCTTTACTTTGAAAAAATGATCTATGTGTTTTCGTGGCAATGTTATAGAGTGAATCTTATCCCTATGCTTCAATCACGTTGAAATGTTTACCCCTGTTAAAATATTATCTTGTATAAACAAAAAAATGAACTTCCTGAATTGAAAAGCATAGCTATCCCATTATATCTCATGAATATGATTGTAATTTGCTGAATCATGTGGTGTGTGGCATAAATGAAGAAAAACATCGGAGAATACGCTGATTCTTGTCCCCGTTCCTTGAAGTTCTCTTCGTGAATAATGAAATATACCTCGTTGTCGCGTCCTTTTCGACTTCGGAATTTCAGTCAAAGTATATCACATGCCGATTTCATGTCTGATCTTATCTCAGAAAGCACGCAACTTGCCTCAGTTAAATAGAGTCTAACCAGTGAGCGATGAGATCGTTCTTGCTTTCCGGTGATCTTTCTTGTGTAGATTTGTGCTCAGCTATGTGTGCCATCTTACTAGACTTGAAGCAATTCTGTTCGCGTCTTCAAATCTTGTGGAACTTTTCATATAGTATAAATTGATCATAAATGCTTCAGGATATAGTAGTGCTACTTAACTGATTGTCAGTACTGGCTTTCCCTGCATAGGCTGCGCATGCCTCCACTTCTAATTAACCTGC
This sequence comes from Platorchestia sp. MABIK, assembly GCA_014220935.1. Classification (NCBI taxonomy): domain Eukaryota; kingdom Metazoa; phylum Arthropoda; class Malacostraca; order Amphipoda; family Talitridae; genus Platorchestia; species Platorchestia sp. MABIK. Next base: position 234,923 of record JACJUY010000216.1, on the reverse strand, counting down.
ATTTCCAGGTTCGTTTTTGATCCTGTACGGGCTGAGCTACCGCCTAGGCGTGGCAGACCTGTGGCTGGGCCTGGCCTCTTCACTGGTGCTCATGGTCACCACCGTACTCACGGGCATCGCCTCCACTTTACTGCTGCTCTTCACCGGTCAGTGGCTCTGTCTCGGTGCTACTGCAACTGTCTCAGTGTTGCTGTGTGGTCCGCAACCTTGGCTGCGGGGATGAAACCTGGGGTATTTAGTCTATTGGGTTCCTGTTTTCCTAATCTCAGCAGTTGCGTTGTGGATAGTTTTCCAGTTATTCTAGCTCTTCATCTGTGTGTTGTGTCTAATTGGCTGTATTAAGTTATTTTCATTTATCTAAGGTAGATCTACAAAGAAATGTTTTGCCCAGAGGGAGATGAAAAATCAAATAAATGCTTATTCCAATCGTCTTAGTTGATGTATAATTTATTTTAATTCATAAACAGATTGTCTATCCGAGTGTGTTTTTTCTTGGCATTTGCTTGCGATTTAGTACATGTTTTACGTTTCTAGTCTTGCAATTGGTTAGTAACTTATAAGACTTTGAAATTTATTCCATTCGTGAGAGAACTGTCTATAAAGTGTCTGTCTTATCAGATTTTGTTTTATTTTCTTTTTTTTAATGAAATCAATATTGCAAGCAGAAAAAAGTGATTTCAGTTCAAAGTGTAAAAGGTAAACATCAATGTAAAGTTGTCTAATCCGCTTAAAAACTATAAGTAAAAAAGCGGCTCGTACTGATGGCTGCAAAAATAACCATTATACTGACAAAGCGATCATTTCAGCTACCGGTCTGTCGTTCTGCGCCCTCGTGCCGCTTGTGGTAATCCGATCTCAGCTGAGCAAAAGTGTCGGGGCTCTCGAGGTGGGCAAGGTATTTTCCTTCGTTTCGGCAGCCGAAAGCATCTTGCCCATCATCGTTCAGCCTGTGTTCACAGCACTCTTCAAGGCGACGCTCGACACCCTTCCTGGAACTGTGTTCTTCGTTGCAGCTGGCGGCTACGCGTTGTCTGCAATCTCGCATGGGTGAGAAATGAATTTCTGGCAAATCGTACTTGGATAAACGTCACTTTTCCGCTAGTCGCACAGCTATTGTTCAAAGAAGTCTAGTTTACTGTAAAAATATCAACCTTGGCTATTGGTTTAGTGTCACGCTAGTTACGCTGCAGTTGTTAAGAAATGTGACTAGATACTAGAAATATTAACTATGATGATTGGTTACTGGAGTATGTTGTGGGCTTAGTTCTGGGTCTTGTTAGTAGGTCGGCAAAGTGTCATCTTTCTACAAGCTTCAAGCAATATTTGCGTCTACTTTTTATGTCGATGAATCGGTGAGGTTGACGCCGCTACATTTGTAAGACGCCACACTGAAACTCGTGAATTTCTGAATAGTTTATGATCAGATCCAATGTTTATCCGGGATCACGGTATAAAATACGAGCTTGTTCGTTTTCCTAACGAGCCTGTGTTCTGTGGAGTGCTACTGTTCGTTAAATATTGATTTTTGTTCATATCTAAAGTATATTTTTAGATCTATTGTCAGTACTTTTAGGTCAAAAAAACGGTTTGGATCTGATGACACAGTGCTGCAGCATGTATGGCTAAATTTATTTCGGATATTTTTTATTTTTCTGTCTATTTCAACACTTTTCAGTGCCCTCACAAAGCGATCTGAGAGTGTGTTGCAGCCCGTAAAAAAACCGTGTGAATCATGCTCGTGCGACGAAAGTGAAAAAATATAATATCCAATTTTTTAGATTCCTGCTGGTTCTTCAAAAAAGGTCATCGCCTCAATTGGATGATCTGAGCAGCTCATTCCGCGAGCCAGAGGAGCAACTCTCGTAAGACCGTGCCCTGTAAGTGACGTCTGTCGCTGGTGCTTCTAAGTAAGTGGGGGAGAGCATCAAGAGACGGGGCGAGTCTACATGGTAAAGTGCAATGCTGGAGACGTAATAGTTAGCTTTTGTGGCATGAGAGCTGTTGTCATTTTTTTGAGTACTAGCCTAGAGATAACATGAGGCTTGTTTTGGTGTTAAAAGAGATTACTCAAGTGAATGAGATACTTAGGGGGAATGAGATTACCCAGGTGAGTGAGATTACTTAGGTGAGTGAGATTACTTAGGTGAGTGAGATAACTGAGGGAAATGAGATTACTTATACACGTGAGTACTGCGGGCGAAATGACTGATAAGCGAGTTTGCGGCTAGAGTCCAAGGAATTAGTGGTATTACGCATCAAACAATTGCTCAACTGGCCTTGCAGTGGCCGAGTGTACAGAGCGCTTGCGTTCTGTGCTTCCTGCACGGGTTCGAGCCCATGCGCAGCGGTTGGCGTGAAAAACGATGATGCGGCAAATCAGGGTCGTTGCCTGCAGTGTAGTCACTGTCCTCAAGGAATGTTACCTGGGCACTAAACGAGAGGAAAATGAGGCCTTAAAGCTCGGGCGTGATTAGGGGCCTGGTGAACCCCTATCATGTACATTCCCTGTAAGAGTATCATGTCAATGATACTCAGTCACTCTCTACTAAAAGAGAAAAAGGCTTGGTATATCCCTATACGCATCAAAACCATCAATTTGGTAATTATTGGTGTGGAGCCCTTCTTGAGCTCTTGAATCTTGTGTTCATTAACTTCTTCCAAGGTCTAGTGTTCTATTTTTGATACCTTTTATATGAAAGTTTCATCGAATTAAGTGAACGCAATGTTTGTAAATTAGATTGACTGTGATCTGTGAAATCAAATTTGATGTAGATGCACTAAAAGTTTATTCTAGAAACACAAAGGTAAGCGATTGGAATTTCTCAGTGGCAACACTTGCAACCCGCCACTGAATTAGCTAAGTTTGATGTGGGAAGGCTGTGAATTTTTGGCTTCGTTCTTTGCTCATGATCAGAATTTTTCCTTCTTGTTTTCTCTTCCGTTTGGAAGTCTATGCATTGTAATCGACTTTAGCAAAAGCGTTTTCGACGCTTTTTCTTCCTCATTTCAAAGTTTTTACTTGGTTTTTCTCTATATATAATGCCTCTTTTTTTTGTAAAAGGAATAGGATTCTAAAAATTCGAAACCTAATAGTAATTATAAGCTGAGTTGTACTAAAGAGTATTTCAGTAGTGAAACATAGTTGTACTTAGAAAGTATTTCAGTAGTGAAACCTATTTTATTTGACATTCACTATCAGAATTCAATCGCTTCAGAATCTTGACATGCGGCGACATGTGTATTGTCAAATCGCCAGCGATGATACAGGTATGGAACTGATTGGAAAAATACTGTTCGTCAATTTGAAAGCTCAACGAGCACTGACCAATGCTAATTAAGATTGGACACTTTTTCGAAAGTACAGATTCTTTGCTTTGCGCCGAATACTTGTTCTTAACAATTGCTCATCTTCTCCCTCGTACCCAAGTGTTATGAATTTCTTTTAGGACAATTCAAGAACAATTTCCTGTGCTTCGCTACCTGCTGGGAGTGTACGAAGTACAAGGAAATCGTATTCCGCAAATAATATATATTCTAGTCACCGTCTTTTATTGTAGTTGTTTGTTTTGAACTCGTTATTATCGAATTTTCAGTTATATCGATGTACCCGTTTATTATGCAGAATATTTTTGTTGAGTAGTTAACATTCCAGTTTCGGAAGTAGCGTTTCTTTTGCTGTGCTGTATCCTTTTTTTTCATCTCGTGAGATTTGGCAAATGGGCATCAGAATCAGTGAGTCTTAGTTTTAATGTTTACGCGCACTGGTTACCTTCGATTAGGAAGGCAGAGATTTGAAGCTGCGAATATTCACAGTTAATATTCCTACTATCAAACATGCAAGTCGTTGTTGCAGTTGAGTAATATGTTAGTGAAATAAAATACAACACAGTTGTTTTGAAAAATAAGTGTATTGAATTCATTAGAAAAGGCGTTTATACTCAGAGATGCGTAGCATCAGTAAGTTTATTTGAAAACTCTTTTATACAAAATTCATGAGGCTGAAATTCAGTGTATTGATGATATTCTTCTCACTTTTAGCGGATACTGAATCTAGTGGTTTTCTGTATATACTATTGACGGCTTCTGTGCGTATTTTTCAATCTACTAAATGCCTGTAACCACGAAGTTTAATTTTGTGTTTTTCACCTGAAGAGTGAATGCAGAAATATTGTTACTAATCTTGCATTAAGCTACGGGTTATAGAAAAAATTTAATATCTACTATAGGAAGGAAAGGAATACTATCTTAGTTTTTACTTTGTGGTAGGTTCACTTTTCATTAGAAGATCTATGAGTAAATTTTTCATTTGATGTGATTCGTACGTGTTATAGAAATTAAAAGATGCGATGTTTTTTGTTTCTTATAAATTTATCTTTTATTTTTATATCTATTCGTTTTTTCTATGGGAAAATATTGAAGGTATGTTTTATATATTTAAAAATCAAAATAGTTTGCGTGTTCTTGTTTTCAAAAATATATTATAATACTATCGTGGTCAAAATGTATTGATGTTAAGTTTTGAAATGCATTGTATCAAGAGTAACTTACTGGGATCGGAACTTCAATTGCAGCTCTGACTGCCAGGACTTCGTCCCAAGTCTTCGTCCCGTACGCTGAGCGATACCGCAGACAATTATATTCGTGATTTGGTTATGCTAACTTTGGTGGGTATTCAACCTGGAGGATATCAACGGTGCCGTAGAGGGTTGAAAATATACTTACTATGCATTACTTTCGTGTAATAAATGTAGCGTTTATAAACTAAAGAGATTACAGCTTCAGTACGGAAGTAAAACTAAAATATTTTGTGACTAATGTGCAAGCACCTGTAACCATGCTCCCGGGCTACTCTTCTGCATGAATAGGTTGTAGCTCGGTGTCCAATTACGGACCTTCTCTGTCGTGTTTTACCTGAAGTTGTGAGATCAGTGAATCGGAGCTGGAAGTCCTAGTACATAAAATCTATTTTGTATGCCTTGCGAATGAATTGGGTAAACGGAACGTTAGATTCACTGTAGCATTCAATTTGAACAAAATCTCTTCGATCATGAGATGTATAACTTTGTTCAGTGTTCCTTTTGCTACGTTTTATTGGTACTTATGTAATAATTATTGTGTTCAAAGAAATTAAAATTGTTATTCTACGATTTGATCACAGAATATCTCACTTTTGATCTCGCTTCCTATCTTCTGAGTTCGTACTTCTATAGAATAATGTAGCACATTTTTTGCCGTTGTTTCGTAAAACGATCAAGGAACTTTTTTTAGATCAATGATGTTGACAGAGTCGCTTTTCTAAATCCTGAAAAGGTGCAAATTATTACTCTTATAAGGGTGAAACGAAAGTCAAGTTATTTCGAGTGTGACACTTCACTATTTTTCCCAATTGTAGTGGTGCAAAAAACGCTCTATAATCAACGTACTCAGCATAGCGAAAAATTACGGATGGAAGAACGTAACTTTCTGCTAGGCTCTGAACTTTGTAGATGGATTAGCACACGTTTCACGGTATAAAAAATGGATGACAAATGATTTTCTTTATTCACAATGGAGTATTTACAAGAACGTTTGGTTAATCTAAGAATATGGCATGTATATCAAACTACGACGACAATGTTCACTTTGTTTAAAAACACTACAAATATTAACTATAATGAAATATAGTAATTATCGAATGATACTTCAACGATGAGCATCGGTCCAATCTAAACCTATGCAAGGGTTGTTCTGCGCGAAGGGTCAAGATTATAACTCTCAGTAGGGGGTAGCCGCTGATCACAGCTCAGTTCACTTGCTCCTACTCGTCAAACAAACTGATAAGAAAAATTTTCACACGTAAAAGTTCATAATGAATGCAATTCTAAAGCCAATATAGTAGGAAATTAGCGTATGAGAGCCATCGTACAGTGTGCCGATTGTATTTTAATTTAAAAAAATACTTTTCGTTATAAAATACATCAGGGAAATGATTCACAAACCGTGGCAGTGCCACCTAGAGATTACTGCATATTGCTATCTTATTTCTTCGCAAGTTGATTATGCATAAAATAGCTAAATTCTGCGATGACCAAAACGGCCGTTTTATTTGTGCGCTTGTCTTCCACAATATCAAAGCTGGGACACTAACGTATGGATAACACGAGGAGCAAGGGATCCGAGCTGCTACAACAGCCGTCTGAAGCGCAGGGATAAAAGCGTTACACAATGGAATGATCTAAGCTTTCGTTCATGATCTTCCAGACTCGTACACACGTGTTCAGAGAGGACCATGGTATGAGACGAACATTTTTTTTTGAGGCCGCGGAATATGCTTGAGAATCGGGCGCATAGGTGTGAGGCTTACAAGGGATTTATTTGGTCTCATTCACTCAAGTGTACCACAACCTTCACAAACCCAACAAACTGACATCTTTACTGCTTGGATTATCGATAACTTCAGAGAACGTATCCAAACATAGCTTGATTTTTCCTCAATTGTCAAACAATTTGCCACATAAAATGGTAGACGAACCATACTTGTATTATTTTAAAAGCAATTCTATTTTCCCAACTACCCCACCAAAGCTTCGGTGTCAGCTGATTTGAATATTTCAACCAATAAATCGAGAAACAATGCGTGAAGATGACCGAAATAACTTAAGAAATTGTGCTTTATTATCGTTGAGTAAAACTCGAAGCAAACTAAATTTCTTGCTGACGGGGACTAAACGAGGGCTTAACTGAGGGCAGTGCGGAAGAGGCAAAGACTAGAAGAACCAGCGTCCCCACACACTACACCGTTTACCTTGGACACTCTTAAGCATGGTACTCTTCATGCACTAACCCTAATACCTTAGAATGAACACTTCACAAATTATTTACACAGTCCACCAGATAACATCCATTCGTACACCAGGAGATTAATAGACAAAACGTCAAAATAATTATAAGCACCAATTGAAATATCTGCATAATCAGTTATTGAAAATTGCGGCACTTTCAAGATAGCCACACTGGTTCAAACCGAAAACTTTTAAAAGCAGCACTCGACCTTATGAATATTAAATTTAGCCAACTCACGACTGCTACGAGCCTGAGCCTCATTTCAAAACGTCTGCTTCTATCCTTATCTATACCAAACCTAATAACTCTTAAGTTCGTTGTATAAATGAGAGGTTTCGGTAATAATGCTTCCATAACGTTATCTCTAGGCCTACAACAAACTTTCTAATCATACCATGCCTTGTATGATATTCTTATACCTTCGTTCTATCGATGTTGAAAACTTCTTAAATGCTGGAATACAAGCATAAAATGCCATTTTAGAAACATCGAACGCGACATGGCATCACAACCCAAGGCTAGAACTTCAATTCATAAAGTTTTCGTGTGCCCTACACGCTATTCTTCGCTGACCAGACGGGCACTCAAGTGCCGCAACGGACATAAATTATTACACATTCGTCCCTTAAGTTCAGCGTCCAAGAAGCGCTCACTAAGTCGTACCGCTAACGAACCTCGCCTCCGCGACGGGTATCTCCGTAGGAGTTATACAACTTCAACGAAAAGAGATCATGACCAACATCCGAGCATCCGAACATTGGAGTGTTTCATTAAAATACAGTGTGTACATTAAAAGCTAGCCATAAAAAAGCAGAAAAAACCACCGAGACAATTCGCTTACAGTAAGCATAACTTAGATGAAAATAGCATTTTTTAAGCATACAAGAAAACCCAAAGATAATGGAAATTCTCATACCAAACATTTATACACCGATATAAACAAAAGAAAGAATGAAAATGTACAAAAACACTGACATTCAAGAAAAGTTAGTACGACTAAAAATCCGCAGGTCGTTTTTTATCAGAAATTTTTTTTCCATGAACAATGGAAATAAATGAAAATAGGTGCGTCTACATACACCAGATACAATAAAAGAACGTAAAATATAAAGGAGTAGTACGACGGAATTTTCGAACACTAAAACCAGTAACCTTATTTCTTAGTCCATACTGAAGCCAAAAGTGATGTGTACTCTGTTTCAGGTATGAGAAATGGCCAGGAACTTGTCGAACCAGTAGTCAAAGGAGTAACCTATTCCTCAATGACCGGGATGAAGATCCACATGTAATGAACGATTAAAAGAGACAGAGAAGCCACGTTTCAACGTTTTGTTAGTAACAATGAGGCAAATGACGTCACTGTTACCTCGCCAAGAACGAAAACGCTACGACCACTTTCCAGCAGTGACAATATTTAAACACACAATCATGCGTCATTAATGCGTAGCTAATTTAACAGTCACGTAAATTTTGGAAGTGTCGATTCATCTTTTTGAAATTGACAACGATGCAGAAAACAAAATTAGGATTTACGGGAGAAATGGCGGATTTATCAGAAAACACGACCATTTTCACACAAACACTCTTACATGCTACCTAATACCTAGGAATGGAAGCTACAACAATACTTCAATGGGAATGAAGGACGAGCACAAGTAACACGGCGCAACGAACGAAGCGGGCTTGCGCGAGATGGGCTCAAACATAGCTCTACTAAAAATGTCCACTCAAAAGGTCTGAGTTAGACGCTACGAACAAGCAACAAGATTAGAAGGCTGCGTTCCTACTGAACAGAGCAGCTTGAGCCAAGACATCAGTTTAATCTTCTTTGTTATGGATTCATCGTTCGTTTCAACGCCATTTCATTTGTCTCAAATAATTTCTCACGAAGTAGATAGTCAACAACATTTCAGTGCCCTTTTGAAAGTTAACTAACAACAGTCATCTATGAAACTATCATCTGAGATTAACTTGTACGAGAGAACGAAGCAACTGAGAAGCAGACAGGCACCATCCCAACACAGCACCACCAAAAAAACACTGAAATTTAGGCAGGATGCGCGACGGCTGTCGCAATGTCATCTACAGCTCCTTAGTAGCCGGACGTGCTTCCAGCAATAATTTGGCTTTCATACGCTTCTCTAGTCAGTACAAGTCTCATTCATTAGGAGGACACCGGTGTGGTAAAGGGTTCACTATTTCATAGAAGACTATTTGACTATGTACCATACTTTTATCGCAAAACTATAGTTACCCATTTCTATGGCAAATCAGAATGTCGTTAGATAACAAAACTGTATAATGAATCAACCGTAATGTGATATAGTAAAAACGACTGCTAACGATTTTTCGAAATCAGAAAAAAGCTAAGACCAAACAAGAAAATGTAGGGACGGTAAACACAAATTGACATTCACGTTTCAAACTGTTAGGTAAACGAATAATTAAATGCCATGAATAATAATACTGTATATGGCGAATCACCACAAAACGAGTTGACCCTTTAACTCAGTCAAACGTCAAAAAGGAATCTTACGGTACTGAACAAATACTATGAAAAATCATGTCAATAAGTTTATTATGTAAATTAAAACAGTGTTGTTCTCTCCCTCTACTCCTGTAGGTGGCAAAATATAAGTTGTATCATTTGCAAATACCACATACGGCACATCATCTTATAGCCGCCGTTCCTCTAGGTCCTTTGCAGGTACGCAACCCTCTTGGAGATACACTCACCACAGGTTCTGGTAGCTCACGTTGGTTAGGTGACTACGCCAAACGCAAAATCAGTTTCCTGTTCTTGACTTCCAAAGAGAAAAAGAACACCTGGTGTGAAACCGCGCCTCAAAATGGATGTCAAAGATATATTGGCATTCACGCATTTTTACTCATTGCTGTTCTGGGTGAACGTTCTTGAAACCTAACAGGACAACCACTCCACTAACATTTTTGTACAGGGTTCCCCCTACTTGTTTATTCCTTCATTCATTGAAATCTTAGTGTACCTAAAAATATTTTTTCAATGTGATTCAGACATTTTCAAATATGCAACTGCTTCACGTTAATTTTTCACTCGATCTCGCGATTCTTTCAAAAAAGGCAGTCATTGCTTGAAATTTCATTTATAACTCAAATCATACTCCAGAAACATTGACCTACAACACACTTTAGTCGCTCTAATTCGCTTACCTGAAGCATACAGTGTTCACACCGAAGTGGACGGTGAACTATCTATGGTTCATTTATACTTTTTCACACCAACTTCAAAATTTTCATGTCCAGCCCGCTCTCCATCGTCTTGATTCCGCATTTCTATCATCAACGAGAAACGTCAAAGAAATCGAAAATCTCAGTCCTCTCACCCCTCCTTACAAATTATGAACAGGAAAATAGATCTTAAACAAACGCAAGCACAGCTCCCACACACGTCAAAGGAAGCCTTCGTGGCACTGAGTGCGGAAGTAGCTCGTAAGAACGAGAATCATTGAGACCCTGAACTGTTGCTGGCTTTACACACTTTAAAAAAAATTATTCATATTTTCGGGTAAAAATTTTGATCGATAGGAATAAGACTTAGAGATTAACATGAAAACCACTGAAATTGATACGTTAAAAACATCACGCCAAAGAAAAAGACCGGAGTTACACAGTCAACACAGTAACCTAAACCATTAAAAAAAAATATGAATGCCACAAAAGAAGTGATGAGCCAGATAAAGATGAAACCCAGCTCTAGAGAAAAATGATTGCATCCACTTTTCAAACGGAGCAGGCGTAGCTGATAATGTAACAAAAGGCCGAGCATCACGAATTCCCGTGAGTTTCGATCGATCATTTTATTTGAAGTGAAGAAAGCATCGAATAGGAGCTTCAATGCATTCATTCTTAGAGTAAGAAAACGAATGTATCGCTATACTAACATTTGCTAATCAAGACCTCACTTTTCAAACTTAGAGTAAGAACAGTTAAATTTTCATATTATATGGTGAAGAATTTAAGATCAACTTCAAGTTTCAAGTCAATCTCAGTCAAAGCTAAAGGCTAATTTTTTTCTGGGACATTTGGTTTCAATGTAGCTATAAACCCGTACTCGCGAGCTGTATGACGAAGTGTCTGAAGTTTTGCTGTCGCTGATTATCAGCGGTACTTCGAGCCAGCATGGATTTCCGATCAGACTTTGTTTTTCGAGAAGATGAACTACACGAAGAAGCAGGGACACTTTATGAAGTGTACAGAAATGCTGCACTTTCCTGAGGCACGAACCAGGACATCTGACGGGAGCTCCACCAAAGCAGTAATTCACAAACAAGCAGCGATAACTAAAACGTAGATGAATGACCAAGACAAAGTAGGCGATACGATAGAGGAGTTTTAAAAATAGTTGTTCATCAATTAACAGAGAAAGACTTAACCCTCGATTAAAGAGAGAAAATTTTGCATCCAAATTTGACGGGCGCACCAACAATAATAATATTTCTTATATTTTTTACTTGTTACCAAGTTTCACTCGTGTGGAGAAGTAGGGGTCAAAATAGAAACTCAGGATCTTAATTTAAAAAGTACCGCATTTGGTACACTCGTCCCCTATTCTAATTTAATTTTCCGTCAGTTTTACACATAAATGAGAAGTAAACAATTAGAAAAAATGTCAAGTTAAAAATTTCTCCCCATATGAAAGTACAGGAAGAATATTGCAAACATTAAATTTAGCATTTTCCAAGTTCACAGACGAGTCACTACAGCAGCTCGAGAGCAGCAGGAGTCGGTCACGACCTTGTCGGTGGGGATGGACACAACTTAGGCAAGCGATGCTCGGAGCTACTTCGACTGCCACCACAGCCAAAACAGCCCTGTGCAGCACCTGCTTTAGGCAGGATGCGCGACGGCTGTCGCAATGTCATCTACAGCTCCTAAGTAGCCGGACGTGCTTCCAGCTTATCTCCTGTTCAACTCGATCTTGATCGCTGAAATGCAACATATAATAGTTAGAGTTCTGATCAGTTAATAATGAATAGTTAGAGTTCTGAATGAAGCTTGCCATTCACTGGTTTTCAATCACGTACACAAATGTTCAATGAGGTTACACCTGAATGTCGTTATTAATCGTAACTAACACAAGCGAGACGAGTACGATCACGAGCATAATTACGTTAATCACTTATCGCGACTCGCCAATCCCTCACCTTCAATAATATCCTGTTTGCACTTGTTGACCTCCTTGGTAATATGCGTCATGAGGTCCTCTCTCAGGTTCTCCAGGTCCTGAGTGGTTATAACGCCGTCGCTGTTGGCGAGGCCGTTCAGTCTAGTGGGACCTCCGTCGTCGCATGTCGAACCGAACCTGAAAGCCAGTATCATGAAGAATGAGTGAAAGAAAGCAAGAGTAATTGAACTCGCTTCTGTGACTTTGTCGCGTTTTTTACACTCTACTTATAAGAATTTAATTATCTTACAGGCCTATTTTAAAAATATTAACTTTAACAGAATAGCTATTAATTCATGGAATCTCTGCTAATATGAAATAAATTTTGATGAATAACAATTTGACACACCATACCTTTCGCTGTGACCTAATTTTTGCTATCGAAATTCAATTCAGATAGACCTTTGGAGACTTTAACAATATCGAGAAAATCTTAGTTTGACTCACTAACGGAAACTCAAATTTCAGCGTCTAGAAAGAGACAACTGTACTGGAAATGAGTAAGTGACATACCAGCACAGTGACATTTAGTAAGTTCTTTAGACTGCTACTTGAGAAGTAGCAGTCCACCAAAACTTCATTCACGAATTCATGGCACTTCAGCTTCCGATTTCAGACTTTCGGCTGCATTATTTAAGAAAGAATTTCACAACAGCCTTTGCAAGCAATTCCTATTTGAGTTCGTATATTTTGCTCTGAACATTTAGCAACTAGCAGTGATAAAGTGAAAGCTAAAGCTAACTGTTCAATTCTGATATCGTAAGAAGTTCAAGTTACACATTTCTTCTGCAGAGAATCTGGAAATTAGGGTTATACAAATTTTACTTCTGCTTGAAAGGCACTTCGCTTCCAGAAGCGTAGCTATCATTAAGTAAAAATCTTACAAATCACAAGTCTGGCAATACTTCAACACTTAAGATGGAATATTATCAATACTTAATTGCATCCAGTAATAGTGAAAAGTTAACCGAGAATGCAACCACTATTGAAAATCGGTGCTGCTTTAAAAAATATAAGTAAATGTTAGTAATTAGTGAGACCAAAGTTGCACACAAGAAAAGCTCCAAATACTAATGGTAAGTAAAACTCGAGGTTATGAACGATTTAGAACCATGCTGAACTTGATCAGAAACCCAGATCACCAAACCGAAGCTCAATTTCAGCACCATGGTGTAATGGCAATTAGGTTTACAATGTAACACAAACACCCAAGTATTAAATTCACACAAGAGTCATGCAACCCACGACATGATTTCTGGCAATTTATGAAGTATAAGATTTCAAAGTCCTGAACGATAAAATTCAGTCATGCTGCACATGTCAATGGAACAGCGCAGTGAGTAAATCATCATAATTCAATTAGTGACATTCATGGCGAATACAGTTGCTCAATAGCAAAGAGCTAGCATCAATAGACAAAATTGTAGTAAGCCATTCAAACTGCGAGTGAAATCATGCTCGGTAACTTTTCACAGAGACATAGTGTCTGCTGATCACCAAGAACAACCACGGCTGCTAGCACACGTAAAGGTGAACTATCATCCTTTGTCAGATTCTAACTGACAAGTATGAAAGTGAAGATGTAGAAGGGAAACCAGGAAAAATTTCACTGGTGCACTATTCAGACCATTTCAAAACTCATGAATAACGATGAGAATTAGAAGAAACGAATCGGCAACATGACAGAGAATGAGTAAACGACGTTCCATGATACAGAAAATATATGGGTTCAATGTATTGAACATTTTACCACCACAGTTGGTAAAAACAATGACACTGGAATCTCAAAAATGAAACAGAAGTATCAATAACACTTGTGCGACATAGCGGCTGCACACACGTGTCTCCACCAGCACAGAAAAACGATGGTGAAGTTCTAATTACTTGCCAATTAAAATGAAAATTAGTCCGGAATTAGCATCGTGGGCCAAATTAGACTACGGAGACTCTAAATTAATTTTAAAACTCCCTAGCATATTCTAAAGGACATTCATTTTGCTGTCGTGACTAATAGTCATGGATTTATTTCATTTCTCTACAAAATCTCCAAACGTCACAAGACTTCCCAAATATTCTCCTGAACAACATGATAACTAAAACAGGTATAAAAACTTGAAATAATTTCGATGCCATACCCAAATAAAAATGTGATTGATTCAAAATTTACCGACACAAATTATGACCCCTATCGATCCATTACTTCAAATCGATACGGGTATCCTTATCACGGAAATCTTAGTTAGAAAAACAGAAAAACGCCGCAATCAAGTTGTCTATGAATTACTTCTGGCTAATGCCGGCGATTTTCTGATCATTTTGAACTGATAGTCCAAGAAATATTTCACTTCTCAATCACAACGAGTCAAATGGAAGAGGGCCACAAAGACGGCCCCCACTGTTCAGGAGACGCAATTGCAACGAAGAATATAAAATGTAAATAAAAGAACAAGGAGCTTTAAACGAAGTGGTGATCAAGAAATGCATTGCTGAACGGGAGAAAAATGCATTAAATCCAACTGATAATAGAAATTGCGGCCAGCGTGACTGAAAGAGCGAAGTACCTGATTCATGAGAGAAGATGCGAGTGCAAACTACCTTTTTCTTCATAATTTGAAAATTTCAAACGATGGACACAAAGTTTTCAGTTGTGTCGTCAAATGCCAAAGAAAACTTGAAAAGAGAAATGTTTAGAGTAAATTGAACACGTCACTCGATTTTACAAAACATATTTAGAAAAGAAAATTTAAAACACTGCTAAAACGACTCCAAAACTCGCTGCTGAAGCAAATTCAAAACTTGGTGATTTCAATAGAGAACGTAGTGGACAAAAAGCTGACCTCTTATGAATGACACCTAGCAGCATCCATCCACAAGCAAAACTAATATGGTTGAAACACTAAAAAGAAACCGCAAGGGGAGTTAGTTTCATGAACCCTCAATCAAAGAAGCCAGTGGGATGCTACCAGAAAGACGGGTAAAAGTGCAGAAAAATCCCTAAACAGAGGAAGGGAAAGTGAAGGTCATGCGACAAAAAATTAGGAAGGCTCAGGCCTACCGCCCTCTCGCGGGTAGTGCGCCTGGCGCTGCTCGCCGCCGCCTATAGCCTTACATAGAAGCTGACCTCTTGCGAGCTGGCTTGGGAGACTCTCCGCCCCCTCCACCCCCACCACCGGTGGAAGCGTTGCGCCCCGTCGTGTTCGTGTTGCCGCTGCCCATGATGCCGTTTGTGGACAGCTTGCTGCTGCTCGGGCTCTTCTGGCCCAGGCCCTTCAGGGTCCCGCCACCGCCGCCCGGTCCGTCCTGTAACACGTGAAAATGAGGTACTACTTGCAGTGGTAGAAAAATATCTCATCAGGAATCAGGAAGAAGCGAAGCAAAGCAAACTGCTAGCCACCCTTTCCCATGGTTCAGTTAATGTTCATGTGAGATTTCTCATTTGCCCACTCGTAATTGATGCTCGTAAGATCAAATCAAGAAATTACCATGAATAAAATCAGTTACATTGTTTATAAGAAGCACGGCATTAACAATGGTTTTTGATGTAGTAAGAATAATGGTTAGTCAGGCGTAAAGCGCAATTTTTGTCTTTCACACGCTAGAAAACTAAGCAGGAAACCGAAGCTGTTTCGTACATTTTCCAGTTGTTTAACCTAATGAGTAGGAGTTAATGCTCCGATAGTGTAT
>JACJUY010000216.1:204810-217578 GCA_014220935.1 Platorchestia sp. MABIK | reverse complement strand
TCCAATGACAGTATCAAATCGAGGTGTCTATAAAACGATCCTCTAAAAATGAAATGGGAGCTGACGTCTAATTTAAGGCAACTTCGAAGCTAAAAACGAATATGAAAGACACAAGAGACGCAATTGCGCACTCGTTGCAGCGGTTCACGCTTGTTAAGTTAAGGCACAATAAAGCTCTCGGCTCTGTGCGTTTTGTGAATCTCACGCCACATCTCCAGTGAAAGCCATCTGCCAAATGTATATTGGGCAGCTTCGTTGAGTCATTTCTACATCAGTGGTTATAATTGATAATTCAGAGAAAAGGATTTTAACTTGGTATGCATTCCTCAATTGCGAATGATAACATTTAAGGACTACACAGCTCACTTGATGTGAACTGATTTCATAAACATCGAATAAAAACCAAAATATCGAAGAAAAACAACCTAAAGCGCATAAATACGCAGAATGCAGTTAAGTAAATACACACATTTAATATAAAAGTCAATAAACGATACCGCTTATTTTGATCAGAAGATCCACACACTTGCCGCATGATTCTGGGTGAAAAGTATTCTGATGACGGACATGTGGTCTAGAATTTCAATTCTGAAGTGAAACAAATAACCTCTAACGTTAAACCCAGTTCAGATATACTACGTGTGAAAGCTAACACTTACGGCAAATGACATCAAGGACTACAGGTAATGTTCTTTTATATTTTAAATCAATCAAATCCCTCGATAGCAAACTAAAAACACTAAGAGAGCGCTTGAAATTTTCTAAAAAACTTCTAGAATTCTATAATAGGTTAGTAACAGAATTAAATCAAAACTAACGTAGAGAATCCATAAAATGTGCAATCTATCTAAGCATTACTGGATAGCAAAATGTTACACTTAGAATAAAAAGCAATACAGATTAGGCAGTGACCAGGCAGTGAAGTAAATATAAACACAACGAACTAGGTTTGGAATAACGTCAGTAAAGCAGCTATAATGTTAAAGAATGGAAAACGTGGCACACACACTCACTTCATGGTTCTATAACTGAAGTGTTGGAGTAAACTAAAGCTATGAAGTTCTAAGTATTCGAACACACAGCAAAATGTAATCAACATAAAGCCAAGTTGAGCCTGTGCTTGAATAAGTAAAAAACAAGAAATTAATGCAATGAGATTGAGGTACGCGAGGTAAATGATCGACCTCCATCTATACGATGAAAAGAAGATACGTGCTATTAGCTAATATACGGACTGAAGTAACACATCCTGTTTTGGTGTCGACACCGTTTATTGACTTCTCTTTTAACAAGCTCCGTATATATCCGATGGCCAACATTCGCCAATGACACAACAAAAATGAAGTACATCAAGAATACTCTAACAACAGGAACAATGACGAAAATACTACCATGATCGGAAAAAGCATGAAGTATAAAACAAGCTGGGACGCGCAACACTTGAAACTGCTCCAAACAATGGCTGACAAGACCGACAGGAATGGCGAAGAGGACACAGGAATGGCGACAGTAAAGAAATGACAAACACAAGACTGACGAAGAGAACACAGAAACACGCACACGCACAACTTCAAATTAGGGAAGGCCGTGTGTAACGAGGCAAAGGAAAGAGAGTTGGGAGAAGAAATACATGAGCACCAAATCCACTACTCTCCATAGAAGGGACTTCAAGTATTTGAGGATTTAATGAATCTAATACAATAAAAGAGAGTAGAGACGGATTATTATTATCATTATATTAGTTAGTTTGAGGCTTCCTAGCCACAACAAAGACGAACCGAAGAGAGCGAAGAAATGGATCATTTATTACGGACTGAAAAAGCGACGAGGAATTTATGCCCTAGGTGTGTTCCCATAAAAGATAACCAGTGCAAAGAAACAGTAAATTGGGAGGATGAGGAGTTGAAATACAAATGAAATAGCGAGAAAAAGGCATGAAAATTGAACGAACCTAAGGAGGCACGGAAGACAGAAGTCCAGAAGGCCTATCTACAGCTGAAGGAAAAGACGGATATAATCAAGTCTAATAACTAATCTCAACTAACAATCATGCACTTATAATGCTCCAATAAAACGCCATCGACAGCCGAAAATAAATGGATAAATTGAAAAAATTCACGAAGGAATCCTAAGAAACAGAAGAAATGATGCCGAGTACATGTTACCTAAATACGAGAGAACCTGATGCCTCCTCATTGTAGATCACGTATAAGAATTTAGCCCTGACACCCGTATCACGTACATTATAATTACCTGAAATTATATAATTGACTAACTCGAGGATCAATAGTCCCATGGCAGAGTTAGAAACAACACTGACTTCCCAAAACGTATAAAATGGATCCGAAGACGCATAAGTAAACTCGGAGCTAGCTCAGCTAATGCCATCTATTCTATGGCTTCTTTTGAAGCCTTCCAGCATCCGTGATGAGAAAGGAATTAATGTAGCCTATAAGAGTTTACGGCACTTGATTTACATCAATTCACGGATGAAAATTCAAAGTGATCAAGGGAAATTCGAAAAGTGTACGGTAAAACAACAAACCAAGGCTAAAAGAGTGAAAAGTTGGCGAGTCAAAAACGAAAAGCGTACGTAAATGATAAGCGTTACGAAAAATTCGAATACTATTCTAAGAATAGCAATAAAGCATAGCTTGCGCAATCAGCAGTGAAGTGGCAGAAATTGAGGAGTAAATATAAGCCCCAGAAGCATTGAATGGCGAAAACAATCAGAGAAGTCGGTACCTGAGCTGCAGCCTGGGCCGAACGAGCGTGCGTCGAGCTGAGTAATGGAGAGACTTACAAAATTACGGCAGCGCGATAGCACAACGCGGCCTCCAACTGACCACGCGAAACCAAGTTAGCGTCCAAAGGCAGGAGACCAAAGAACCCAGAGGCAAGAGACGCCATATCAACATGCCAGCCAAAGGCATGGCACACAAAGGTGTCGTGGTATCGTAAGAAACCAACAGAGGGAACCATATTCAAGCTTCGCATCACCCATACCTTCCGATCAAGCAAACTACACCAAAGTTTGAGTTTCTCCTTAGTGGCACCGATTGGAGCTCATGTTAGGAGTGTGTTTACCTTCCTAGAAAAATCGACAAGAATCCGATAGTTATATCACCACACAGCAGCATCAATTGCCGATTTTTCAAACCAATAAAGTAACAAATAGTTAATTTATATTTTTGGCGAAAAATGTAACAAGATTCACTACGAGTTGAACCAGCAAGTAGATAGCGAACAGAATAGGAAAGAAAACCTATTACAATAACACCTGTATGCATCAAGCACGCACGCTGTCTAATTACGCACCTCACACGCTCATAAAACATGTGAGGTTTTGCGACCAAATCAAATTTCGGACAAAGTGAGTGGCAAATGTGCGCGCTTACACATCGCACACTGGACACACACTCCAGTACAGTATGGGTACTGGACACACACACTCCAGTACAGTATGGGTACTGGACACACTCAAAAGTTCGAACCCATACTGGACACACACTCCAGTACAGTATGGGTACTGGACACACACTCCAGTACAGTATGGGTACTGGACACACACTCCAGTACAATATGGGTACTGGACACACACTCCAGTACAATATGGGTACTGAACACACACTCCCAATATGGGTACTGGACACACTCAAAAGTTCGAACCCATACTGGACACCGATGGCACAAACAAAGCCCCTTCAGAAAATTCATCCACATCCGAGGTGTTAACAGACTGTGATTCTCGTCTTCCACACAATTGAACTAAAGGCTAAATAAATTACTTCAGTGCCGATTCCTACTGAGTCACCGATTCGTAAATGTACAATATAATGACCACGCCCAGAATAAGTTTTCATGCCGTGTGGTATCCTTTGGCTGAAGGTAAAAAAAATAATCTTTCCGGAAAAAACAAGATTGCTTGAGTTTTAGCACAAACCGATGTCACATCAGAAAAAATGAGAATAGTTTCATTCGGATACCATTAGTAAATAAAATACCAACAATACAAATTGGAAAAAATTTCCTGACGTCAAAAGGCATAAAGCTGAGTAAGTCACTTCAGTCACTAAACGGCAAAATCAGTGCACATTATTATGTCTACAATACACAGAAATCCGAAAAATAACGTGCTTTCAAATGGAAACAGTAGCTCATTTTACCGGCTATGAAGTGGTCAGAACATTCACAACCCTGGAAAACAATGCTTAGCAGAATTGGAAGCCCGATTTTCTACGAAACATCGAAAGCAGCCATACCACCGAGAACACCGACACGAGTCCAGGCATCGAAGTACTGCCTGATTTTGTTTTTCTGAAATCATTCTCCAAAATCTAAATACAGACAGTAAGTTGAATGTTCACTATGAAATATGCCGAAGCCTACAAGGCCCAAACGTTAAAACAATTTTACAATGATATATTAAAATTTTAAATGTTCCATTTCTAAGGGCTAGATTTCTTAATTTGCCTTAATTTCTAAATTTGCTCATGAGCCAAGTGAATTGAAACACTGGTTAATCCCGAATTTATGTAGAGCTAATAAGAGAAGAATTAATTTAGTTATTTAGTAAATTGCATACACCAACTACAGCAAGACAGCTGTTTAAAGTAGCACACCAAAAAGCAGTTGCCACATTCGCCACTACAGCAAGAATGTACAAACGAAAGATCGCCCTATTCCTGGAGTAAGACGTCATGTTCACAAGGTCTCTAGAAGCGAAAAAGTTAAAAAAATCACCAATTCACACCCACAGCTTCTCGAGACTAAGAACACCCAGCTACGCAACGAAGACAACTGAGACCCAAGAACGACTAGAGCTAAAGCCCCCTACCGTGTGTCCTGATAGTGACTGAAGTTGTCGTACGTGCGGTCCACTTGCTGCTGCGGGTCTGCGAACTGCTGCTGGGGCTGCTGGTACAGCTGCTGAGGAGTACCTCCGTAAATGTGCTCAGGAGCACTCGTGCTGTGGCTCGTGCCGTACCTGTACGCTAAATCCTCATCGTACATCTGACTTGAGGGTGGAAGCTGCTGTTGCTGCTGGTAGATCGGCTGCTGCGGGATGGTTTGTGGCTGGTATTGGGGCTGTTGGTGCGGCGGGAGGGGAGGGTTGGACTGCTGTTGGTGAGGGGGAGGTTGAGGAGGGTGCATCTGCTGTTGAGGAGGCATCCCAGGGGGAGTTTGGTGGGGAGGAGGGGGAGGAGGCATCTGTCTGACTGCCCCTGGACCATTATTTAGCACCTGCAACAGCGGAGGTCAAAGGAAAAAGCCAGAGTTAGAGGTTTATTACGTCTCACAGTTGTTAAGAACAACAAAGCGATAAATCTGAGATTATAAGTTTTTACAAGAACAGGTTTCAAAATCTATTAAAAAATAATAATAAGAATTTTACAAAGCAGTTAAGGGTTATTCTCGCGTGTGAAAATTTAATTATGAGTATATGAGAGCGGACCACAAATCACGGGATTTTATTTCATGTAAAAATGAACCAGAATCTGAAAAAATCCATTATTTGCCAACAAAATAAAGAACATAGTACAGGCGAGTGCTGACGAAACAACAAAGATGCAAACCCTCGCTGAAAATCACATTACACGAAACACTCGCCCAATATTGGTTTTGTTTTGCACATCCATGGTATCTCGCACGCATTCATAACACGTAAGAAACAAATCTTAAAAATGCTAGCCATTAAAACTTGAAAATGCCATTTCAACAAACAACATTAGTTGATAGAGACCAGTTCCAATTTCATTTCTGAAACATGAGAAGAGTAATGACGCTCGCAAATCTCTTTCCATAAAGGCTTGAGGGCCATGTGGATAACGGCACCCAAAATATGTTGATCCAAAGCTAGAATTCAGCTCCTAATGAACAAAATTGCACACACATTACTTGAGTTATGACCGTTTTCAACTGACGCGCAAGTTATCTTTAGTACACACATACTTTACACCATAATAAAATGAATCGAGCAATACGGAATTTCAAAGTAAAAGGCTAACGCAATCTCAAAGAAACTTAACTGAACTTCGAAAAACTTGCACATCCCACAAAAGCCTCGAGGAGTTATAACAGTATCGAACACGACGTCACGGTATTTTTTTCCTGGTGCGGGTAGAAATACAGAAAAGGCGCGACTTTGGGCTAACATTTCAGACTTCGCTGCAAACGTGCTTCCTCACACACGTACTGCCCTACTCCTGTACCAGCAGCAGCTCGGTTATCCAGCATTCCATACTGAAAAACGGAACACTACACAGCGGTAGTCCTAGAGAACTCTATGAACAATTTGAAAAATATTCACCAATGCTATCACATATTCAGGGAGGGTTTGAGTTCACTCAGTCAGAAAAGATTGCATTAGTTCAAGGTGTTGTCTTACGGTAACTAATAAGGCGAATAGAAGAAGTAACAGCATCACGCATTCACTTTAGGAAATTACAAAACACTTTAGTAACAACGCTGGCTCAGCACTAATACTACGCAACCCAATTGAAAGGAACACGACTCAGAGAGGAGAGCGGGTACCTCAAGTGCTTGCGTGAGCATGGCTTGAGCGAAGGAATCCGCATCATCTTTGCTGGAGAAGTTGAGACCATAAACTTGGCGGTTGTCGCGCCACTGGTGAAACGTGGGTGTCGCTTGGTTGTACTTGAGCGCCTTCTGGATGGCGCAGTTGATCACCACCTGGCAACGCAAGTACATAGATTAGTGCGGGAAAGTGGCCACTGCTTAGTGCGGGGAAATGACCACTGCGGGAAAAAAGTCACAGCTTAGGGGGAAACTAGTCACCGCCTCAGTCACAAACACATACTCTGGCGGTGTGAGACACACAAACCTTAAATTTGAAGTTATAACAGTAGAGAAATGCATGAAAATACTAAAAGCTGAAGGCTAGAGGAAAGCCTACACCTAGCGTATATCTGAAAACCTATAACCATGGCCTATCATTACTGAAGAATCTACAATATAAAACGTAAGAATAAATTTAAGTGAGGTACGAACTGCTTAAATATGTGATCACACGCAGAAATTAAGAAAGAAGTAAAGGTCGGATGACTCAGAGCAAAACGCTATCGATGACCACCGTCATGGGCAGTAGATAGGACGCAGCAAAAAGGCCCGATGCTGCGATTAACTTTCATGAACCTATCACAGCGGTAAATTCCTAAAATGAGCGACACAAAGTCAAGCATTTCCCGGAAGAAACGCTATCAATGTTTGGGTTATTACAAGAGTAGCTGACTGAGTAATGCCGACCTTTACTTATCATTAAACTTGAAGGCCTATCACAACACCATGATTACATTCACCTCGGTATCGGGAGTTGTTCAGAGCATACCTCGATAGTTCAGGGTACGAATGTACCTACTGGCTGTCGCACTCCGCGTCTTTATTTATTATGGAATTTGGTATAATATAAAATTTGAAAATTTCTGGTCATAATGTCACAGGTCCCCAGATGACTTGCACAACGCGGAGTTAAGAGGACATTTTGAGTAACTTTTTGAGCTCGGTAGTTGATCGGTAAAATTATCGACATACGCACGCCTCTCGTGTCTCATGAGTGAATTTAGAGGGAAAATTAATTGAGAAGTAATCATTTTCTTAAGTACAATGTTTTTCTCTCGGAGTCCATGAAAGAAAGTTTCATTTAATCCCGAACTGCTGTTGTCTATTCAAGTCCAACAAGTTATTATTGTAAAGTTAATTATTATTGTGCTGCAACCAGTCACAATATGCACATTAGTATTTTATGGTTACAACAGAAGGATTATTTTCAATTAATCCTCGGAATATTTTGAACTATCGATACCAAAATGTGAGCACGTCTGGCGGAGTGCAATACTTTTCATACTCCAATACCGGGCCATGTCAACTATAACGTGCGTATTTTAATGTTTACGTAGAAGTGGCGAGTCCGCAAAATGGTACCAGACATGTTTTATGACAGCATCGCAATGCAAATGAATTATCACTTTGAACTAAAGTCTAACTTTTTCGCCAGGGCATCTATGATTTTAGCCATCCAAATATTGTTACTGCACAGTGCAGCCGAAACTATAGACGCAACAGCGAATAAGTATGGCTGGACCAAACTGTGCTCAAGAGGATGCCGTTGCTACAGCATAGGGCGGCCAAAATTATAGATACAACAGCGAATAAGTATGACTGGGACAAAACGATAGACACAAATGGCGAAAAAGAATGGCTGGGCCAAACCGTGCTCCAAAGTGAGGCCGTACCTCGTGGTCGCTGAGCTTCCTGCCGACCACTCTGAAGGTGGTGTTGCCAGTGTGGTGGTAGATCTGCACCTTGGACAGCCCCGACGACGTGCCGGCGGGTACCCATTTCTTGGTGACGTCATCGTAGAGCATCACCGACGCTCGGGCCTGGCAGATGCTCACCTCACTGCACAACATGGAAACTGTCAATATAAGCTCATGACATTTTTGGCGATGTCGTGAAAATTTACACGTCGGCAGCCCTCATTAACATCGAACCAGTCACCAAGGAATTGTTCGTAAATCCGGTGAATCTGATCAAGGAATGTTGTACCAAGCGAGTCAAATAAAAGGACAAATTTAACAAGCATGGCTCAGAAAAAGACAAAATCAAGATTATCTTCACAAATAGAAGCCATTCGTACAGGCGTCCCTGATCATTACGTCTAAAAATAATTTCGCCGTCAACAAAACAAAAACCAGGGCCGACTATTTAGATTATTTTGGTCGACACTTTCGCAACTGGAAAAACGTCGAAATGTCACGAGTCACAACCAAAGTGTACGTGGAGGAGCATGACACGCACAGATGCTATACAAAATGTGTGTCACGCGAAATTCACCAGCAACCTGTACAGAAGCGCCAAAAACAATATTACACAATACTAGGAACACCAAAGGTGGGGGAAAGTGCTAATTAGGACACGCTGAAAGGACAGTCACACCAAGGCATTAGTAAACACTTCACAGCAGACCGTACACGCTTCCATTGAAGAGATCATCAGGAAATGAGCATCACCAAGTAAGATGGGATAAGTGCTGCAAATTACTGCTATTGAGATGGGACTCGCAATCATGCGTACTGGAGAGTTGTTGACACGGCACAGATCAGCACAGCTGTGTCTACATTTCATGCTGCCCGGACCCGGCCGTAGCAAGTTGATGGCACCGCGAAGCTAAAGCGCAATGTGGCACCAGAAGTGAATACTTAGCTGTTTTGGATGCGAGTTTTTCCCTGAACATATGGAAGAATGAATAACACCATATAATTCCTTATTCCGTTATGAATGTAAACACATTTCCTACGAAGTGACCCACCGGTGGTCACTTAGGTGATTTTCATAGTGTTGCTGACCGACCTGCAGTCACTAACTCATTTTTTATTAATACTAAATGAAATCTATATGAAGGCCCGATCCAGTTAATGTTTGCTATTTTCAAAATTGATAACCACAATTGACTTTAAAATTTGAATTGAATATCAAACTTCAGTTTAACCCATCGCAGTTAACGTGTTAAAGCATGGGAATGTTTTAATGCGGCAAAGGACAATCAAAATTTATCCTGCGTATAAATATTATTCATAACGTACAACTCGCAACTTCAGCAAGGTATTGCGTATAAGTCCACGATGCTCGAGTGGGAGCGAAGTACTAGAAATATGCAGAATTTCAAAATATTGCATTGCTTGAAGGAGTTTCACTTGATTTCAATTCGACATCCAAAAATTTTTACTTAAATAAAGAGTTTTACAACAAAAAGAGCGCGCGCAAAAAAGAAAAATGCATTAAGCAGCCTGGAGGTTGAAGGTATAATTTCAAAACTCGGATTTCTACAATTCTACCCTCGTTATGAATACGTCCATAACTCGCTATAATGAAGCTATATTACCGTTTAACGGCGTGAATCCATTACGTGATGTAACTAAATGGAAAAAAGCAAAATCATGTTCAACAAGCGACTGCAGTACTGCCATTAGCAGCTGAAGCGTAACGATATCTGCGGTACTGAGCCAGGGTTACTCAATCTGGTTAGTCTTTTTGTGGTCAAGATTTCCCCCGTTGATTTTTTCAAACGAATACGTGGCCGTGAGAAATTCGTACATTTTTTAGGCGCTGATTGCTCATTAAAGCAAAATTTCACTTTAAAAAGACCGAGTATGAGAATTTTGACCAGAAAAAAGCTTACATGAAAACCCGGGTCTACGTTATGAGCGATGGCCTAATGCACACCACACTCAGGCCTTGGTGCCGAACTGACGGCATTAGTGTATGACATTTAATATATCATTACGTCTCGGGTAAAATTATAGAAGCCGTGAATGAAACAATAGCGTACGAATAAAATAACCCCCCAGAGAAGGGAACTACAATTGGCGAAGAATTGCAGTGTCTGGCAGACGGCAATTATTAGGCTGCTGCAGTGCTAATGTAGGGCACGTTATGTAAATTAGTCAGACAATGTTAAAATAAAAAGGAACAACGAGGCATCCTTGGTACTATGAATGAACCAGCAATAAAAAGGTAGAGATTCTATAGGAAAAATACGCTTAAAAAAATCGATGACTATGAATGCATATTTAAATATTTTTATTATGCCTTTTTGTTCCACCTTATCCACTGTGATGCAACTGAAACGATGTGCGCCTGGTGCAGTGAAAATGAAAAATAGAATAAAGACATGAACACCAACAAACATGCTGCGGGATTGATGAACGGAACACATGTCTCAAACCTCATCTCACAAAATAATGATGAATTTAGAAACAGTGAAGTCACCTAAGCCTCAGCCTTTTGAAAAACCTCTTGTAAGAGACAGCGGAATTTTAAAATTCTACAAAGCATCGCTAATAATTCAAGTGACGAGATCATGCCTTTACACAACACTACCCCGTCTCTCATTTCCATGTTAACGTCGGTTCCTTCCAGCAACACTAACCCTCGACACCCATTCGAGTAGTTCCCTTGACCGCACCCTACCCTCGTGGTCTATAAAACTAATGGTAAAGGATCGCTAACTCGAAATCTGAGGCAGGACCTGGAAAAACAAGTGAAACAAACGATGGTGACGGAATAAAGTCCCCCAGCACGCAAGTGACGCAACAAGAGTGTCGTTACCAACAGCGGGGCTGGCTGGCCCTCTACACAAGTGCTTGTGGGGCAAATATTTGGCTACAGGCTCGATACAAATCACGCGACGCAATACAATTACGAAATGTTTTGGAACATGAGGGTCGCTAAATTTATAAGAAATTTCATATCCAGACTTGCTCACGGATTCTGAGCGGAAACGTGAAGTTGTCACGACTTGGCTAAGATGACATCATGGC
Organism: Platorchestia sp. MABIK; assembly: GCA_014220935.1. Classification (NCBI taxonomy): domain Eukaryota; kingdom Metazoa; phylum Arthropoda; class Malacostraca; order Amphipoda; family Talitridae; genus Platorchestia; species Platorchestia sp. MABIK. The sequence continues at coordinate 206,239 of JACJUY010000216.1, read as the reverse complement.
CGGTCATGTAATTTTTTTCAAGCGCCTGTGGATTAACACCTACGAATATAGAATAACATAAAACTGCACCGCTTCACGGAAAAATACACTCGATATGTCTAATAAAATAATATCTATGTTTATGAAGAATAAATTTCCTCTCAATATTGGAAATGAAGACTAATCGGAACTCGCAGCAAAATATGTAGAACATAATTAATCAAAGCTACGCTGATCTTCTTAGCCACGCTACTCAAACCATGTTTGTTACACACGTGTTTCGACATCCATACGACAGCTGTACAAAACTCTTGGCCAGCCTAATGACGCATCGAGTCAATTTATAATCCACCAGCAAAAATTTAGAATGTTCCCTAAATGCTGCCTGGTGAGTATAGCACAGCAACTATGAACTTGAAACGGCAACTTTTTTCCAGTCGACAACGCAGAGCAGTCAAGATATGGTTCGACAACAAGGTAAGGTATGAAAGTACAGAGCTTTCACCAGATCTAGCTAAGCAAGCCGTGGGTTTAGACGAGGTCTACCACAGGTCTTCTGCTCCTGCGTCCATTGGTTTTCGCATACTTCGGGGCTTAACCTCAGGTGTAGCTAAGCGGTCACACAACATCGCTGTCATTTTTGAAACTAATTACTGGGTTCCAAAGTGCAATAATAATGGACCAATTCTTAAGTTTTACTTAAATGCCATGCACTTACTAAAGCCGTTACAAAATATTGCAGTTATATATTAAATCATAATGGAAATGGCAAATAGTAATTTAAAACTAATGATTCTTTTCTCCAACATATCAATTTCTCGTTATTACTCAACTCGAAAGAGCATGGATACGAGTGCAGTAAAAAATTAAAATCCCATTTGAAACGGTGATCAAAATGACCGAGAAGCAAATGATCACACCCAGACAGAAATTAAGAATGACATCATCAATAATTTTACATGTCCCAAAACCATTTTCAGTTATTACAGTCGCCTGCAGCTACATTATTTCCAAAAAAGTAGAATTTCACTCATATTGACAATTTAGGAGCTCATTATGTTAGGAGCGGTTCCGTACAGTTCTCTTGCGCTCAATAGGCGCTATTATTTCAGTGGAAACATGAGATTGAGGCGCTGTAAGTAAGATGGGCGCCAATGAGGATCGATTATTATGGTCGCCAAACCGGACACAAGCCGAAGATTAGGTTAGATTGGACGAGAGTTTAAGCCTCTTAACCGCAATAAAGGCGTTAATGTATGTATGTAGTTGAGGGAACGCGGAATCTATGCACAAAGTGCAAAAAACCGGTAACTGGAGAAAGAAGTTATGAAGCAAGATATTAGCTGAAGAAGGAAGTAGTAAGTGCTGAAAAACAGGACAGCAGTGAACCGGAAAAAAATGGTTCGTAACAAAACAAAAAAACCTCCAGTATTTCAACAAAAGGAATGAC
>JACJUY010000216.1:143768-203217 GCA_014220935.1 Platorchestia sp. MABIK | reverse complement strand
AATCTACGCAAGCATTGGGCAAAAGAAGAAGAAACACAAAATGCCTCCGATGTACGCTGGAAATAAAACCCACAACATATTCCTCACTACAAACGTTGCATTCCATCTTACAAGCATTGTGAGGGCAGCTACTGGAATCACGAAACATCCTTGTCTCTCAAACGAGGAATGACTACCTGCCTTAGCGCAGTGCGATTAAAGATTTAAGAACAATTTAAACTTGGTGAATTTCATCTCCTAATATTAAGAAATATTAAAAAAAAAAACTCCGATTATACTCAGAATTAGAATACAATGCTGGCAATTTGAGCGAACGAGAGAAATCCACTCGAAGCCATAACTCTGAGTCAGAAGTGGAGGCGCCGTATAAGTCCTAGTTGGCTGTGTAGAATGGAGCCGAGCGCAAGTTTGGGAAGGACACCAAACATTTGTAAAGTTTGGAGCGAGCGTGTTGAGGCTAAGAGGATCTGTGTGTACTCACACTCCAACACCTGGTTCATACCACACGCTACACTCTCCCTGCCTCTTACCAGCATTGTCAGGTTCCCTGGCGCACACACACACACCGTCAACGTTTGCGACCGGAAACAAGTGTTTGATCGTAAAATACAGACCAGCCATGTGCTTTCAACAAGGTACACATCAAAAGAAAAGATGAATGCAACTCATACAAGGGATTGTGAAAGTTGGAAACTGAAAATTGTCAGAGTAAATTTTGTAATGAAATTATTAAAAGGAATATTTGAAGCGAACAAACGAAGGTTCTCTGCAGAAACTTTATCGATCGTTACAAATATTTACGACCTATTGAAGGCTCGTGACTTCAGCGACGCGGCACGGCAATTTCAGTCTCAATTAATGAGGACATTAAATTACAGGAGGATTAATTGGAGCAACTGGAGCCGCTCCTGAGAACAGCTGAGCGATTGCATTGACGGCCGCCACGCCGCTCTTGATCTAGGCGGCACAAAAATGAGAGCTGAAGTTTTCTGGTCAGGAGTTCCAGGCTGGATAAAAACATCGCTTGCGAACGAATGGGAGAAGACCGCGTTTTTTACACGAGCAGTAGGATACGGATAATTTTTAGTGAACCAATTTTATGAATATGACATATCAAAACCTCTCCTATTTCAACACGAGGAAGGCCTACCTCACCTTTAGCTTGAGATCACACATCTTCTTGCTAGGAGTGTTAATTGTAGATACAATAGTTTTATTCCCCTAAGGGAAGAATAATTTAGAATTTTAAAGTTCGTCACTTCGAATGCGAGATTGATCTCTTGAAACGACAACAACGACAACTTATTTTAATACCCTTGAATATATTTCCTCAGACTTCTATGAACGTCGCTAATTCAATTTAAAAATGAGCTGTAAAGCGCGCATTTTAATTACAAACTGGGAAACGAAATCGTTAACGTGCAATTATTTACAAGCATGTACGTCATAGTCCTAGATAAAGAACTAAAATGTGCCACTGTGTAAACCTTCAAGTTAAAAAACTTGTATATGAGTGGCGCTCATGACACATTTCCTCCAATTCAGGCATTCCTGGAAGTCAGGAAACTTCTGGGGTACTTTAGAATTCTGGGGTACACACCAAGTGAGTCAATTCTTTCCATCGTGCACTTCCGAAAATTCATTGATACATCTCATCTGATCCAGAAATATTATGCACGAGTTGTTCACTGGTGTAGGGTCGCCACAACACATGTCTGTTCCGCAATAGTTGAGCTTCCTTTACATTATAGGTACCACACATCCAACTGGACACGCATTTCCTAACCGAGACCGAGCTCATTAAATATTAAGAGTTATGTAAACTTTAACATTTTTCCCGTAGCTTGAGTTAATGTGGCGCGGAGCTTCAATAAAACAGTGCCACTAATGAGGGCAGACGAAAATAAACACGGGAGCAAGGAACGTGAAGATAACGACCCCCAATAAATTCAACATCCTCCTCGTCTCAACTGACGAGCACTCTTGATTCTAAGGCAGAAAACGAAAGAAACCTCCCACGGAACTTGACCTTTCAAGCTTAGCAGAGGAAATATCGATATTCCTTCACAAAAAGGCGCTTAAAAATTCTAGCTTAGTCAATACTAAGTCACAGACATGCTGAAGAAAATGAAGTATTTGACTTTTTTCTCGCAAGGGGAGCTGAATGCAGGACATTCACACTAATGCGACACCAATAACACTTAGCAAACCATTTAAATTCTGCATAGCCACACACACACTAATTAATAGCAACGGTCACGTTAACGAGAGCCTTAGCCTCACGTTGAGGTTTCCTTTTAGATGGCATTCAAATTAAGCGTTAAATCATCAAGTGTTCAACACAAGATAAACCGCTAAAGTTAATAAATAAAACCCGGCGGACAACTTTCCTCTTCTATAGTTCAGAACACATTTTCAAAAGTGCCCGCTGGAATGGTATTCCAAGAGGTCGAAATAGAAAGCATTAGGATTTTTACATTGTTTTCACGTTTAAAGTCGTGGCGACTGACGCTGATTTGTGAACCTTGATGAGCGCCGCATTTGCGCGATTTGGATGCAGATGCAAATCATCCCGCGAGGTGCAATGAGCTAATCACGGCTTAGTGGCTGTATTTCAAGCTAACTTTACACGCTTCTCACTGAACTGCAGCGCTCCGCGAAATTTTCTAATTGGAGATGAGGGTAATGAAAACAATCTGATGGGTGAAGGAATAGTTCGATGAATCGCTACCTATAAAAGATGAAGTATCTAGTAGCTGTACAATGGCATAAATTATTACACAAATACAATTTGTGTAGTTTTCGAGCATCAAATTTATTGAAAAAATTAGAGATTTTAAAAATGTAAAGCACAAAATAACATTTATACATTTCTAAAAACTCGCTTCAACTACAACAAAAATAATATTAGAAAAAATGTACACGAAGAAACGGTAACTTTAAAATGTAACCAGCCAAAAATAAAATCCCATAAATAAAAACAACACAGCATGAAAACAAACTAATTTTAACCAGAAGCGAGGATGTGTAGAAAGAAGAGCGACGGACATGCCTTAGGTGGCCCCCTCTACCAGGAAATGGCCAGCCTGTAGGTCGGAAATAATTCTTTCGGTCATCTTCCCTCATGAAGTACGTACGTAACTTCTGCCACCAGACCTACGACTTATACAAGCTTCACTAAAGCTTTTCAGTAGCTTTATGAAGGTAAACGCTCTCTTATTACAAGGACTGGAAAAATCCTCGTATAAAAGCAGTTTAAACGGTTAATCACTGAGCTAACAGTTCAAGTTACAAAAATTTGAAGGTGGTATTTATTATAGGTTTCAAGATTTCCCAGCCAATAGAATGAGATCCAAAGAGAAGGGGACGTTTAATATGGACTTGAGAAAACGGGAGATCTGCGCACAGTGTGCTCCCTTCACAGGATACCATGCGCACAAAAGCAAACTTGGAAACGAAAAGAAAGAAAAAATAATGAGGAGGTAGGTAAGAAAGCATCAAAAACTAAAAGCCAAGAGCACAAAAAAAAAGAAGTTTCAAAGGTCTTCCTAAAGCTGAGATACACTCAAATTTGGCAGTTAGAAACGTCTTACGCGTGAGATTCCCTAAGAATCGACTAATTGGAAATATAATAACAAAAACTAAGCAAAAATAAGAGAGGTTTCAGTGATCAGATCAATGATCATTACTCACAAAAATATTCCTCTGAAAACCTAGAATGTTTTCGAACACATCCATACTTCTGAGATGAAGAAACGATGACAAAAAGGTTTCTCCTGTTGAGTCCAATGTATCCTCAAGGCTTTACGCAGTGAAAGTGAGAATATTAACGAAGTCGCTTCAATTATGTCAGGAGTTCACAAAAAACGAGCAAGATGCGGTCTTGACCTAGGCCCTGGCAATGCCGGAGAGCATTGCTAGGTGACAGTGAAAGGACGCTCAACTCGCCACTGCACCACACGGGCTAGCGAGAGATTTACTCTGTGTTTGCATTTTCTGTCCACATTAAACACATTGTTTCTGAGAATGTATTAAATGCATTTCCTGTTCCGATAATATTCGCAAAGCGTAATAACACAAAGTTAAAATTAAAATGAGCATACGATGGAAAGTTTAATTTGAATGCGCATCAGTAATATGCTACGTTAAACAATTCGAAAAGATGAGTTGATGAGTTAGTTTTAAGTATCCCCAGTCACACAAAATGTGTTCCTAAAAGCAGAAAGGGGAAAGTCCATTTCAGTATGAAATTGAGGGCATGGGGAATCTAGACACAAGTGTGTACGATTCCTTGATTACAGAAAGAGCAAGACAGAAAAAAGTGTATAAAATAAGATGGAAGTTGAAGAATAAGTAATTTGTGCTGCGATAACAATAGTAAAAAATGGCCCAAAACTGAAGCTAATTTTTTTTTACAAAAAGCCTTCCTAAGCTTTAGATCGGGACCTGACATCGTATCCTTGAGAGCGCTAATTTCCATACAAACATTAGTGGTATACCCCACTAGACAATTTTGAGCGTTACACGAAAATATGGAGTTTCCTGCGGAAACAAATTGCTACACTAAAAATAAAAAAAGGATAAGCCTCGAATTAAATTGCGCATTTAAACACAAGTTTAAAAAAATTCTACCAATTTTTTCCACTAAAATAAAAAGTAACCCTGAAACATAGTTCCTTCGAGTCTCGACAACCAGACACTCGTTCTGAACAGATCGAAGGCGATGTAAGGTTATACTTGAAACAAATCCACAAGGAGATCATGTCAAATTGCACGCCAATCACAGAAATAAAACTACCCGTCAGAGAGCAAAAACTAGGGTGAAGTCACCCTAGAGAGCAATCCAGTGGGCCAGGTGTCCGTTCAGTAAAGAGGAAAGAAGAGAGCTGCACGAGAGCAAAGACCGGCTGGTACTTGAGCAAGGGCACCAAGAAGCAGGAAGACCGGATTCAATAAAACCGAAACCCCTCCTCAGTTTTGTGTCGTGGAATAGGCTATTTTAGCCTAGCATGTTCTAGCCCTGTGAAGTCAAGCCACGACCCACCGTGCGTGCTCCTCTTTGATTGCCAATGTGCACACCGAAAATTCTTGAATAGAAAATCTGAGAATAGCAATCAGTGATAAGCGGAATTCACAAAAATGACACTGACCTTTATAGATTTTCTAAGTATGTACCATTAGCAACACTCACACAGCATATCTGATTGTCGCAAGTTCGCTTCAAACTCCGGAGCCAGAAGAAACAAATTTACCCGTTGAAATTCGACGATTTACCATAGCATAGCAATTTCGAAAGGAACAAAGTTCCACAGCGTTGCACGTGCCAGAGAAAGGTAGGGAAGCACGAAAGAGAAGGTTTTAAGTCAAAATAGATAAGTTAGTTCAGGCCTCCCTTACCACATAAAATGCGCACCCAAAAGAGGAACAGGAAGGTACTACTTACTATGGAATTAAAGGACCGGGGAAGTTATGCACAAGTGTGCTCCCACGCCGGATTCCTAGCACACAGAAACATCAAGACAAAAAAGTTGAAACAAAAGAAAAGTTGAAGAAGGAAATAACATGTGCTGGAAAACAGACAGAATAGAAGTAAACCGACAAAAGACGGTCCATAGTAAAATAAAATAAAATAAGCCTTGGCTATTTCAACAAAATGAAAGTTAACCTATAATCTTCAGCTCGGGACCTTACAACTTCCATTAGGAGCGATAATTCCCATAAATTCAATAATCTTATCCCTCTGACGGGAGGGAGGCCAGCCATTCTGCAACGGAAGCACACACACACACATTTGAAGAGGAAGTAACATCCCCAGGAATGGTTATTAACGAAGCAATCACACGATGCCCTCGCACCCCTGTTATCGCTGGCTGTACAACGCTAGATGAGGTCACGGCCAGCTAAAGTGAAGGACCGTTTCGATTCTGCGTCAAATTGTGAAGTAATTACGTTAGTCTCGTGCATATATACTTAGACATGGTTTTTTAAACCTCAGATCAGAGACAGGAATTCAGTGAATAGAATATGCAACATGGAAGACTTCAAATAACAGTTGGAAGGACAGTGCTTTGGAGAGAACTATAGTTAGCTTAGCAAAGTAATGAATACATGTCACATTGGCTCTAAGGTAACGCGTGAATTGCGCATATATGCAAACGAATATCAACACTATTCATAAATAATTTGATGGTAATCGCAGAAGCAAGTCTGAACTTCTGCCCTTCTGTTTGAAACGAACTAACTCTCAGCGAACGTTTCATCAAGAATTGATCGAGATAAATCAAAACCATAAATGAGCATGGAAACGACATGTAAGTGACAATTATTTCTTGATAGAAAGGACACTGAAAATCATATCACGGAATCGTGAAGTCAAATTCACGCTGATTTATACACTCATTTTGTTTGCACACGAAAAATGAACAATTCCTGTAAAAACTATTCACATGCAAAGAAAAGTGGAACCGCCTCCTACTGACACCAAGCCCCGATGTTATGTAATGTGAACAGTAACAGAAGGGGTGCCTCGAACGATTCGGACGTAGATCAAAAATAGCAGGTCCCCCTCGGAGGCATGTACATAGGTATTGGTGTCGAGTGTCACGAGGGCCGAGCACAGCAGGAAGTGGCACTGTGGCTCAGCCCCACACGGGATCACGTCGAGTGTACCTAGATACGGGCGGCATCCTGGCCGACACGCTCCCTGCTACAGCTAATGCTAATTTGGAATGATTTTAAATGCCTCAAGAAGAAAGCTCGTGTGAGAACTGAAGCATGAAAGTTTTATGCGAGAAATGTTTAGCGAGTTGAATAAATGTCAATATCAGTCGATACCGAAACATCACATAAGAACTGAAACGATAAGAGGGACTGTCAGCGTTCAATAGCACACAGATGTCGGAAACGTTTGGCCGAGACAACATGAAAGGACGAGACCGGCAACACATCAATGGCGGCCGCTTACTCAAACTTCGACTCCACCACGACTTCTATACCTTTGATTAAACATAATTGAGGACTGTTGAGTGATGTTTGCAATAAATCACCGAAATCCAAAGAAACTCGGCACACTTTCACATGAAGCAATGGCAAGCCTAGCAGCTAAGTTCACAAGAAATAACTGTGAATCTGAAGCCAAAAGAGTCTAATCGCTCATCAGCTGTACATGTATCGCACCACAGGCGCTTAGAAATTCTTGAACCTCGACAACTTCTGCAGTACTTTCTGCTTTCCCACTTCATAGATACCATTCATTACTGAATTCTAGGCATCGCCAGGCAATTATGGAAAAGTTTTGTTGCACTACAAGTATGTTTGTCTCATGATTAATAAACTAAAAAAGCAGATGCTCTCTTAGGAAAAAAGCACACCGAAAACAAAGCTAAAACAATAGGACTGAATCCCGCTAAATTATGATAAGCTAGAACACTGGAAGAAGTGGAACTTGAAATAAACATACCCTCTTTCACATTCACGCTGACACACAAAGCCAGTCTGAGCGACGAACACGCATGAAGAAGCACGTATGAGTGGACCCACCCACTCACTCACTGGTCGTACAGGACAAGCCCGAAGCTTGCAGGGCTAGGGACCCTGGAGACCGAGCAAGCGGCCGGGCTAGGAAAGCAAAGCACACACCATCACTCGACGCTGATCGATAATAGGATCGTGCGGTGGTGGTGGTGGGGGCGCGCCTCACACCTCGTGCACGGCGTGCGCACGGCCGGCCTCATTGTTCCTACAGCGTGGCACTTGGACGCCGGCTCCATCGTAAGAGATCAGCTGTACACCGCACGCTAATGAATCGCGCTGAACAGCGTCATGGGATCCATTACACGTTGTATGGCATCTGTAGTGTAAAATAATGGATTTACCCCAAACTTATTAGAAAAATGCTTTTGGAACAATGAGCGAAAAAACAAGTGAAACAGCTTATTGGAGTTATACGTGAGTCACAATTCCAGCTGACTGAAGCAGCTGCTCTGACGAACAGCAGCTTCAGCTGACCGTAGCCGCTTCCCCAGCTGACTGAAATAGCAGCTCCAGCTGACAGGAGCACCGCCAGCTGACTAGAACAGCAGCTCCAGCTGACAGGAGCAGATCCTCCAGCTGACTAGAACAGTAGCTCCAACTTACGAACATAAACTTGAACATGCACCGAATAAGCGTAAACTAACCAAGACCTAGCAGAACGAGCTGCAATGAACCGGGAGGTATCATTTGCCATTAGACCAGCCCCGAGAAGCGAACCTGAAGCGGCCAACGCGTCACACAAACACACACACCCGCCTCGGAAGGTTAGCACAAGTGTTGCAGCGAGTGCTCGGCCGGTTCGCCAGGGAGGGCCTGGTCAGCTGGTGCTGCTAAGGTCGGCACCCCTACAATGTGGCTTACTGTGCATCCCTACCGAGAATGTGTCGAGCATGCGGATGTGGTGGTTATATCAGGAGTACGATAATGGATTCGTTGTGTGCACGTGGGCCACAGACGGCGCCATTCAAATTGCCCGAGGCTTCTTATGAACAAATGCGTAAAAAAACAACGGAGATGAAAAAGCGCAGTGCTAGGAAATTTGTTACGAAGCACAACACGAATATATGAGTCGACAGAGTTTTGCAAGGAACGTCACGCGCGACGAGAGCACGTAGGGTGCTGTTACACAGAAACCTTTGTGTAATCACCTCGCAATATGTGTATTGGTCAGGACGCGAACAGCAGAAAAAACTTAAGTGACGCATGTCTCAAGACACCAAGCAGCAGTGTCTACGGCGGGAACGACACGCACGATCTGCGTGCGGTCATACATACACGCGGCGATGGCGAGCAGGCCGCAGCACGTGCAGACGTGTGCAGAGCAGGTGAGGAGTGGGAGTGCGGGGCAGCAAGGGAGAGGCAGGGACAGAAGGGGCGGCCAGCCGGCGGCGTATCGATCAGGCCGCACGAAGGCAGCAGCGGCGGTCGAGAAGCGCGAGGGGGCCCGGGGAAACTAGGGCTCCATTCACGAGGGCGAGGCACCGAAGCTAGGGGTGATGTTCGCCTCTCGTTCCAACATATGCTCTACTGCGTTTCAAATTCTTAGCAGAGAAAAAGCTTTCCTTAGCAATTTCTTCTACGCTGATACACGGTGTAAGGAAACGTAGCGATTTGCCATCATGCTTTTGAGTTCATTGAGCAAGCTTTGCACAGTCGATAATGGTGACTAAGGTTTCTTGAATTCCTCACTCCCCTGAAGTGAAACGATGTAGCAACACTGGAAAGGTTGCGTTGTGGCACCGAGATATTACACGTATTTGAATTGCTGAGTCCCAAGCCCGTGAGCTGTCAGCGTAATAAAAAGAAATTCGTCTGTGCGACAGCAGAGCGAAGTTTTGGGAGTCGCGGTGGCACAACTGCGACAGCGAGAAGTAGCTTACGAGCCGTTCGCAATTGTAAGAGCAAAGCATGTATGAAGAGAGAGAAGCATAATGATACACATCCAGGAGATCGATTCGTAAGCCAATTCAAATGAAATGAAAACTAAAGTAAAACAAAACTTCTCTAGTCGCTGAACTTCGAAATAAAATCAGAAGTTTAATCACTAGGGGCTGAGGTCTGGGGGTCTGGGTGGCCAAGTGTTTTCGTTCTCGCCAAAATGCAATTTCGGTCAAAAACTGACAACGTTACGATGACCGAAGCTGATGTGTCATCAGGGTTCCCTGCGTTGACAACTTCTGATGCAGAACTCCTTTCATGCCAGTTCAAACGCAACAGTGGGCCGTGATGGCGCCGTGCCGCCACAGGCACACGTTGTGGTTTAATTAATTCCTCTATCAAGTCATTTAGAGAACCTGCCTATTAAAGGGAAGGAGAGCTAGAACAACGGCCTCGCAAGTGTTCTGTTAGAGCGAACACTAGGACTTGAAAACACGATCGAATAATTGACTAGACAATTTTAAAGACTCAACGTACTTCTAAAATTCCGTGAAGAGCGAGAAAGAACATACATTGAAAATAGACTCATTTTTGGTTAATGTTAAAATGGAAAACTAAACTTTTCTCCTTTGATTCTACTTCAATTCACTTATAAACAAATGAATTGAGGCCAACTATACAACTGGCTTTGCCGATGGAAATTTACCTCGACACGCTAATGAATTTGGCAGTAGTTAAGGTTGAAAATTGTGCATGTGAGAATGACGATACTCCAATAATGCAATAGTCCCATGACTGTGAAGAAACTTGCTTATAATGCGTCAAATTAAACGTCACCCGACGAACATCAAAATGACCTTCTGATGTTTACCAGCCACCGATCTAAACGTGGTCAAGGTTACTAATTTTACGCACGAGGTACAATGTGAAGTCTGTCGTCTGAACACTTCCAGAGTCATTGCTGTAGGTGGTATAGCTTATAAAGAATACATTTTCTACCTCACAAGTAATTTACACATCGACAGCAACATGACCCACCGGTGAGTCGTGCTCAAGTTTTTTCTGCTGCGAAATGACCCAATGACGAGTCGTTTGAAATAGTTTTAACAATCTTTCAAAATTCATATTATTTCATGGACCCAGTTACTGTTTGGTATTTATGAAATTTCAAACAACTTTTGAATTTAAATTTGAGTTGAATACTGAACTGCAGTGTAACCCATCGCAGTGAATGTGTTTAAGGAAACCAAAGTGTGGAACCAGACCTTGTACAGCAGCAGCTGCTGGAAGTTTGGGTCCTGGCAAGGCGAATAAATTAAGCAACATAGGCTGGCGGTCGGGCACACGCACCAGGCGATATCAGCCTCAGAATTTTTCAATTCTGTCGACAAAGTCCCATCGACGGACATTCTGACGTACCGATTTGAGATGACGCTCTCCGGACAGGGCAGAGTGGCAGAACATGATTTACTTTGGTTCAAATTTCGAGAATCACACAAATTTGAAAAAGGCTAAAATGATATTGTAGCTCTTTGTAGGAAAAGAAATCATACGGAATAGAATCAATTAATTGGGTGTCGACTGTCGACACCCAATAGATTAATACTTCACTCATAGCTTTTCAGGCAGCAGCACGAGCTGAACTGACAGATACACTGTTCAAGGAACTCCACAGAAAACTCGAAAACAATGTCATACCTGCGTAAATGTTTCCAGGGCATGGTTTCCGTTTTGGCTTGGCAAGTGTGAAAAACCATAACCTCAGCTGGCACAATCTTATCCTATTTTAGAGAGGCTCTCACCGAAAATAAAACGTGGGACTTCGGGTGCGGGATTAGATGGCTCACCAATATGAGAAAAGCAAGGATTGAGTCTTAGAGTCGCTCAATTCGCAGTAGCGGCTTCACAAAGACTTCCTAATCCGGTCAGCCCTGGCTGAGACCGCGTTCCGCTAGTCAGAGACACAAATATGCCAGAGGTATCGCATAGCACAATGCCTCAGGAGCTCAAAGCTTCATAAAATTTCAAAAAACGCCGAATATCACGTTATACATCGAAACGGAGCTACAAAACAGAGCTAAGAGCTTGATTTCTTCTGATGTAACAAGTGTGTGAAGCAGCACGCATTGTTGGGCACGAAGCTCTTCATCAAGTAAAGTGAAAAAGTCTTCGAATTGTGTAAGAAGTTAGAGAGCTGCTCGAGAAAACAAGTCCTGAGAAACGAAGTGCAGGCCTAATTGGGTGAAGCACTATGAGCTCTCAATTCAACAACTGATAATGAAGTCATGAACTGACGTTTTCATAAAATAAAAAAATAAGGCGTCAAGCAACTTTGAAGAATCCATACTACATTTCCAAACTATCATTCGCTGAATGAAAAGCAGGCAGACAATAAAATAGAGTCCACCAGCGAGGGTTAAAATAAGCTTTTTATGCAAGGATGAGGTCTACGAGACAAACCGCAGCCTGAGATGAGCGTGGTATTGGGAAAAGCTAAGGGTCATTCGCTTGGACCCTCGAGTTATGTCTTCATAAAGCTTAAGACAGGATCGCAGCGTCCGTGCAGTTACGATAAGTGGAGTAACCACCCTGCCATCGCTCCTGCCGAATGGGATCAGATGCGGATATTTCGAGCCCTAAAGAGCAAGACAGAGACGCCACGGTGGCCGCCCTGTCGCAATTAAGCGCAGGACTTCGATCACGTGAATTGTGAGGGTTCTACGTGGCTCGCCTGCTTCAATTAAAGCAATCTTCGCGCACGACGTGATGTCACTGCCATGAGCAGGCTTCGCTCAACACCTACACGGTAAGTGTTCTGCGACGAGTAAAAAAATTCGTAGTAACTCAACGGTTTGTGGTTAATAATCCTTTCCTCCCCATAGGAACAATGCCATGCAACTGTTGTAAAAACAAAAAGTGAACAAGAAAAAACTCTGCTTCAGTTTATAACCACTGTATGGAAACAAAATTGAATATCAAACTCTCCAGAAATAACAATCATTCTCAAGCTAAAAAGTGAACAGAGCTGTCGGTATGGCACGTAATTGAGTACTTTTGAGTGTTATTAGAAGACCTCAGCCGTTTTTAAGCCTCACAGACGTGCGGGAAATTTTAAACATACCCATAATAGAAGTTTGTGTTGGATTGTTCACGCCGTACGAACATCACGAGGTTTTCCCAGATAGTCGACCTGGTTCATATCTCGTTAGATAGTTTTCTACCAAGTCGCTCAGATTTTCGAGAGTTACTGGGTGCGCCGCACCAACAATTACATCTGCGTCATCGTGAAGTTTGAGTGAAAGTCATCGCATGCATGTGGCCGGTATCGCATCTAAATGACATCTAATGAGTCGCCTACCCACGAGTCGCACTCTGCAAAACGGAAAGAGCGCGATCAAATGAAGCACCAGCTCCACGGCTTGTCAGACTAGAGTTCGTAAGGCAAGATAAGGAGTGAAAGCGATGACTAGGTCGGATTAAGTGATAAGAAGAGTCATATCGTTGCAATGCTGAGATTTGACATAACGCCGGAACAGAAAGAAATCCCAGCATTCGAAGTAAAATAGAATTGCTGGCACTAACGCGATAAGACGATAAGCTCCTGCTGAAAATAAAACACAGCCATTTATTAATCAATTAATTCAATTAAATTAAGTCCGGTAAAAAGAAAGTCAGAACATTGAGCTGCAATGTAATCGGAATGTGAATTTATGCCCCGCCATGTTTGATGCCTCATGTGGACGGAGGAGATCCAGCGCTGCAAAGCCGATTGTAGAATTTCTGTCTGCATTGCCTTCATTTCAGAAGTCTATTGTCACGTTGACTACGATGAGTTAAACTCAAGTTCAACATTCAACTCAAATTTGAATCCAATTGTAACGAGCAATTTTGAAAATAGCGAACATTAACTGGATTGTGCTTACATTCAGCTTGAATTAAACATTTATTAAAATTAAGTTTGTGACTACTGGTCGGTCAGCAGCATGATGAAAATCCCTCCGTGTACAGCGGCGGCCCACATCGAGACTCACGTGTTAAGATAAGAGAACTAGAGGAAAATACGAGGGCCGGAATGTCAACAGGATCGAGGATCTGAATACTCAAGACCATTTCTGTCGCAGTAAAGGCCATTATTCATAATCTTTTCCCAATTTGCCACCAAGGAGCACATCTCTACTAGGACGACTTACAGTATAGTGTACATGCAGTGCTTTCCGTGCTCAGAATCACGATCAAGGTAAAAGATGACAACTTTAAAGTTAGGCAAAAACTTTTTGCAAAATATAAAGTTTGTAAGTTCAACGAAACTTTCACCATACAGAGCCTAAGTATTTAGAAGATAATGAAGATTCTAACCGAACACTCTAGATCATTTAATTACAGTAAAATAACGAACGCATCATAGACTCGCAGTTCCTACAATATTCAACAAGAAGCTGAAACCAAAACGAAGTCGAACAAAGTAATTGTTCCAACCGAGCGAGCCAATGACACGTTATCTCACAGGGATACAAAGATGACATTGTTGTCATGAGAACCACGTCCTCATTAGCACGACCAGCGACACGATGGCAAATGTCGCAGAACCTTGACGTAAAAACATGAACATCAAAAACAGATTTTGAGCTTGAAACGCTGTATCTCCCGGTAAGCGCACCTGCGTTACGACTTTGATGTCGATTTCAAGGAAATGATGCTCTGCATGACACACAACAGCTGTCTAACACTCTGCGACGCGACTCATTGATGATCACTGAGGGGATTTACATAATGCCGCTCACCTACCTACCAGCAGTCACAAACTCAATTTTCTTAAACAATCAACGAAAAAAATTAAATAACGGCACGATTTATCTACATTCGTTGTTTTTACAAATGAACTCTAAAATTAGCTATAACACGTTGACTGAGATACGATCCACCTGTGGACACACAACAGGTCGTGCTTATAGGTTTTTCTTGCTGTGAAACAACCCACCGATGTGTCGTTTGGAAAATTTTTAACCGTCTCTTCAAATCAATGCTATTTAATATACATAGTGAATGTTTGCCTTTTATGAAATTTTTAACAACTTTTGGACTTTAAATTGAAATTGAATATTGAACTTCAGTTTAACCCGCCGCAGTAAACGTGTTTATCTGTGGCTTTCGACTCCGAGCGAATGCCTTCAGTTCGCAGCTTGCAAAGGCAAGCCACTACTGCACCAGCACACCTCGGCACGTCGAGGCTAGCTGGAACTGGATTTGGAAGAGGCGCTCACCGGTCTCTGCGAGCAGTAATGATGCAACATGCAGCCAGCCTGCAGATGTCGGCAACCTCAAGGGACTTGAGATTAGATTGGATGTCAGTTCTCAAGTCTCCCTAACCACAACAAAAAGTGTTCGTTCGTAAGATAAACCCAAAAAATGGTGACACTATTAAGAATGTAATTAAAAGAACAGGGAATCTATGCACAAGCTGTCCCCACACTCTGAGTAGAGAAATAGCAATTTTGAAAGACGCTTATGAAACAAGTTAAAACTTGAAGAAAGTAATGGGCGCAGGAAAAAAGCAGTGAACCGAACAACATAGTCCGAAACAAAAAACTATTCTCTAAATAAAAAGAAAGCTTAACTAACCTTCAGCTCAGGACCACGCATCTTCCTCCTGGGAATACTAATTCCCATAGATATATCACTTGCATCAGATTAGATTTGATTAGATGTTGGTTTAAGCCTCCCCAACAGCCATCAAAAACATTCCAAAGAAAGGAAGGAGGAAGGCACTATTTAGTATGGAGTTACGGGAACACGGAATTCATGCACAAGGTGCATAAAAACAAAGTTGAGAAAAGAGTTCATGAAACAAGATGAAGGTTGGAGAAGAAAGAAGAAGGGACTGGAAAAACAGAACAAGAGTAAACCTAAAAAAGATGGTCCCGCCTAAAAACAAAAACCTACTCCATTTGAAAAAAAGAAGGCCTACCCAACCTTTTAGTTCGGGACGTCACATATTCCACTGGGAGCGCCAATACATAACGTGCATTCCACTCAGGCGGCTCGTGAATAAAATAATTTCGAGAAAAACAAAGGTTACACTTTTCGGAATAAAACAGCAGTAGACTGAACACAAGAACAAAGCAATAAGTCCAGGTCAGTGTCCGCTGCAGATGCGGTCAAGTCGAAGATATTAATTACGAGACCTGCACAGATGCACCAGCCCCCTATCGCCAAATCTCATCTCCCTCACATGTGTGCAAGACAATACCGGGCGATACTCAGCTTCGCATTTAACATAGATCTTTCTCGATAGGCGTCCCTAGTACTAGGGCAAATGACATATTTTTTGGCCTTCAACTTTCTGAGGGAAAAAGAAATGTTATTTCTTGTTCTCCAAGACTTAATTTATACGGGCTGTATTATTCAAGTTAATTATATATTTTAATGAAATTGACAAGTGACGTTGAATATTATATTGCATTAATAAATATACTTCAAAGATTTCAAATTACATATTAATGGTAATGAGAAATAAGCCATCAAAATTGAGCAAGACGGACACAGTGGGACTATAGAGGAGCACAGACCTGTACACCTTAGCAACAGTCACTCGAGACAAAAAGAAACTCACTTGGAAAGCATCTTCAAAACATCCCCAAAATAACAATGGAGAAGCTTCAGAAGCATCTCCATTGTAAGAGTTAAGGGATGTTTTGAAGATGCTTCTGAAGTGAGTTTCTATTCGTCTTCAGTGTCTGTTGCTAAGGTGTGCAGACAGTGAAGGCAAAAAGAAGCTCACTCGAGAAGCATCTTCAAAACACCTCAAAATAAGAATGGAGATTGACGCCAGGGAGACAGAAGTTGACCCCACAAAAAACGGTGGGCCGTGCTGCCAGTGCCTGCACACCTGCCGTCGCTCGGACCACACGGCTGCGGATTAAATTCGACTTCAACAGTCGGTAGAAGCCTCTTCCAGCCGAGCCTTCAATTCTCGAAATTTGCTACTCGGTTGGCATTTCCGAAGGATGCCAAAGTTTGTGCACGCTTTCAAAAGCACGTGCACCAATTTTGTATACACAATCTTTAAAAAAAGAGTTCAGGAAACGTAAGAATCAACAAGACACGCTAAGAGATCACACTACGAAGCACCTGCACTTTTACCGAAGAATGAAAGAAGAGTTCATCACAAAAATACATAAATTCAAGAGCATAAAAATGAGGATGAAGAGAAGAGGACCCCAGTCGTGAACTCAGCCGCCAGACACGAAGAGCCGAAAAAAGTGGCGAGACAGAACTGGTTCGCTGAAGAATTTGCAGAGCAGCGTACTTATGTTAACGACCAAACCGAGCACTCATTTCGAGTACAATGATCACGGCTAGACAAGGAATGCCTCCTATGCTGCTCTGCAAACTGCAATGCAAATGCTCTCGTCACTTATCTCGACAGTGAAAGCCTCTTACGCTATTATTTCGAAGTGCAACATCCCGCTTCAGCATCGCAAGAAAGGCGCACTGATGTAGTAACTAAGGAGGAATGATTGAGTCATGCCGATTATAGCCAATGTCTTTGCATGAACACGCGACTCATTAGCTCTGTTACAACGCTCACCAGACACGTACGTATTCCTGACGAGGTTCCTTGAGCACTTCACTGGGCGCGATTAGAGATCCTCAATTCAAGTGCCGCTCGCATGCATTACAGGCTAGCAGGTACATCCTGACCCTCATTAAAAATAGATGAACTCCGCTGCAAGACGAGAGGGAAGCAATCGTGTTTGCTTATTGAGTTGTACGAGAGACGCACGTTAAATTTTCGCACAGAAAAAGAAGATATTTTTCACGCCTTCGACAACATTAAACCCTTTCGTCCAACATTTTTCACGCTCATCTCCAAGGAATCTTTAAATCGGTTCAGTGATTGAATTGCAGAATTTTTTCAGCTAGTGCACAAAATAGACCGAAAGAACAAGCAATTGAAGCAGCAGATACACAGACTTCAGCATTAAAATGAGGGCTTGGTAAACAATTTGATACGGCGAACACGGAGTAAAGAAGAATCTTGAATATGATTAATGAAGCGCATAATTTGTACAAATGATAATACACAGCCGGTTTAACAATTCGAATACTAATGCATGTTTTTTAGTCGGCGATCAACCGTAATGTGTATAACGCAGATGAGGGAAATCGCGTTTCGACAGCGATGTTTAAGCTTTACTGTAACTCATTATTCGCTCCCACTTTTGCATTACTTCATTTCCTTGGTCTCGTTTCAACTTTCAAACGGAAATCACCCCAATCGAAAGTTTCTAAATGACTTCCTGTAGGTTCATTCGTCCACTTCATCTCGCGCTGCAGACGAGCGTGCAATGGTCTCACGACAGCGCACTTAGGACGCCAAGTTCTTGGGTGAAGTTTGCCTCTGCATTACGCAGCGAATACGCGTGCCTGCATTCGTAATGCGGAACCTGATTTCTTACCACATCAATAAAAGGATTAGAGCTACATGAAGCAGGTCTAAATGCGCTTAGTATAATCAATAGTCTTACCGGAGACTCATATCAGGCTACAATGACTGTGGCGGAAATTGGCTCCATCGAACAAGAACGAATGATCCAATAATGAAATAGCGTCTCTTACGGCGCATCAAGCGGTATAACGATTTGCTTTCAGCAAGTTTGCATGCCAGAACAGTATCGTGAAATTTTCCTGAGAATTTTCAAGACAATCCCTATCTGAAATCCAGTAAGTGCCTCCATTGCTCCTCCAAACGAGGTCACATCGTATCTAGTGGGAGAGCAAGCAAGATGGAGTGACCGGGCAGAAGGTTTTAGCAATGTGGCCGCTATTTCTAAAGTGAGTTTAGCTTCCTTTAGACGATGCTGATATTCCCAGACCATACATTCAATCTATTCACTGATATGAGAGCCTCAGTACGAAGTCCGTTCGATAAGTTGGAATGTATGGCAAAGAATCTTAAAAACTCTGAAATACACCTACTCCAAAGTTTATTGAAGCGAAATATTTTCAATCAACAGATGAATCTGTACAGTAGGAGTTTGTTGAATGAGTATCAGATAAGATAATTTACTCCCAACACAAATAAAAGTGTCCCCACGAAAGAATACAGGAAGGCACAATTTACAGTGAAATTAAGGAAATGAAGAATCTATGCACAAGGTGTACCCCCCCACATCCTTCGTAAAATTGAAATTAGTATATGAAATAAGGTAAAAATTGAAAAATGAAGTGATAAATACTGAATAAGAGCAGCATATATTGAACTGAAGAAAGACAGCCTGTTGCAAAACGAGAAAACATACAAAACCATATTTCAACAAAAATAAGCCTACCTATTCATCAGGTCGGGACTTTGCTTTAACTCCCTAAGAGCGTCAGCCCCGTCAAAAGACAGAGTAAATGAAGAAGCTACGCTTATGATCGATTCATCGAACCTGAATAAAGATGTAGAGTTAATGCAATACCTTCACAGAGGGACTAGGGCGCATCCAGCTCGATACCAAGCTTAGATACAATCATTTTGAGCGGGCAAACAAAAGGACAACTGCAACAGAAGCAAGCATGTTTTCTCTTAACAACACACCAGTCATGATCACAAAAACAGACCAGTCATGAACAGAAACAGAATATTCACTTCAACTCAATTTTAGATTAACTTCGCCGAGACGAAGCTATTCCTTTGAGAAAATTCAGTGAAAATTAAATGCAAGCTAAGTCAGAGACGGTATCAACTCACCTCTCCTTCAGTTCCCTCAGAAAAAAAAACTCACTGAAGATTCAAAACATACCAAATCAGAGACAAACTGTACCTACTCGCCTCTCCTTCAGTTTGCGTAGAAAAAACTCAGTGGAGATTATAGGCACACCAAATCAGAGAGTGTGCCTACTCATTTCAACCCAGCTTGAGCTCCAAATGGTCCGAAGGAAGTAGGAACTTCGGTTTTTCGAAGGAACTGCAGAGAGCGCAGATCGAACGAAATAAAGGAGCTAGCAGCCCCGTCGCCAGCGGGGCAGCTGAGGTCACCACACAAACAATGCAGTCGCTCGATAAAAATTGCAACGGCAACTGAGTGGAAAAATACAGCTTTAAAGAAACGACAAAAAATGCGCACCGTTAAATGAACTGAGATCGAAACGATCGCCGACGTTCATAAGAGACGCAGAGCTTGATAGAGAGAACAGCAACCAAGACAGTATTTTTACTCGTAAACTATTAGGGAAAGAGTGAGCAATTCAGTAATGAACATGCATGGTTCGACTGTGTGAGAGCTCAACTCAAGTAAAACAATGATCGAATGAACAAGAATAAACTGAGCACGTCATTAGTGTAGGCGTAACTCTTGATTAAAAGGCAGCAAGTCAGTGAAAGATTAACTTATTCAACAATTGTTCATAACAACGTCAAATACAGACTTTGTTCAAGAACAGATAAGATAAGCAGCTTATTTCAGGTAGAATAAAATCATCGCACGGCATAACCTCATCGCTCATTTATGTACCTAGCACTTCCTGACTTTCGGACTCAGTTTATTGAAAACTTTTGATAAAAAAACAGAGTTATGACAACTCACGCTATTAAAAGCCCTGGCATGAAATCTAACCAAACAACTAAAACTACTTTTTCAAAATGAAGTTTTTTTTTACTGGCACTCTGAAAGGATCATAAAGATCAAAAATGAGCTACAATATTCTGAAAAAAAGTTGGAGAGCGTGAGGAGCGAAAATCAAGCGATATATTTTTAATTGGAAATTCGAAACGACCAAAATATCAGATTAGCATACAATTTTCGGAAGAAAAGTTATGGGAGTGGGAAGAGCAAAAATCAAAGTTAATATTTTACTGGAAATCAGAAACGACCAAAATATAAGACGAGCGGACAATTTCCCCGAAGCAAATTTGAAGGAGCGTGGGGAGCAAAAATCAAGCGTTATATTTTCCACTGACAATTTGAAACGACCAAAATTTGACACGAGCGTACAATTTTCTGGAGAGAAGTGGAGTGCGAGGTGACGCGGGGACCTGAGAGCGCGAGGCGATACAGCGCAGCACGGGCGGGCCCGCAGGCCGCGCATTAGTGCAATGAGGCAGTGGCCGGTCATCCGCGTGAGTGCTCAATGTATCAGAGAGATCTCCTCACGCACAGCTCCAATTAACTTGGCTATGGCCGCGAGCAGTTCAGGTATATATGATCTTTAAAACGTGTACAATGACTGAGAATCAAAAACAATGCGTCGTTTTCTGATGGAGCCGAATTGTAAAATGAAAGTAGCTCAAGAAGAAATCGTCTCACGAGTAGGGATTTTTCACCTGAACATGAACAATGTTAAACATGTAAAATTGAATCACATGAATGCTAAATTAAAATACTGCAGTAACATTATTTTAGCCCTTAAATTTACTTTCATCAGCATGATCGCAGAAGGTTGATTTATCACAAATTTAAACATCGCTCAAAATATTCGTTGACGAAACCCACCCATATAATCTAGCCTGACATTTCCTGAATAGAAGACTAGCACAACTTGAACTGACTAAAACCCCGAGTTGCTTCCACTGAAACAAACAAAGAAGGAAATTTGACACTTGCTACACAGCAGCAAAGCAAGAGGGCGGACGGAAGGAGAAGCGTGGGCAGTCGCGACAGCACAGCCAGATGGCAGGCGCGCGTGCCTCCTGGGAGTTTCATCTCCAGCGATCCCTTCATCCTCGTTTTATAATACGTGCCCGCCTCTCATTACTCCTCTCGTAAACTGCTCTCTTCACCCCAGACACCGTCTTTTCCCCACTAGACACCATTTTTCGATTCCAAAGCACTACCCTTCAAAATATCACTAATCTTAGTACTTTTTTTCAAGCAATGTGTTGCGTCAGTCCTAATCTTTCCCGCCCGTGCGGACGTGACTAAGCAGAGAGCATGACAAACGAACATTTTACTGCAAACACAAGTAAAAAATTAGTCTTTGTGAAGCCTTCATACACTCATGAGATATGAGCCGAGTATTAGAGGTGGGCACACACACGCACATAGTCTCAGCACGCACTCAACGTATCGAATCGAGGCTACGCTGGTAAACATACCCGTATCAAATAAAAAAAAACAGAGGCTTAGTTACGACGCGTAATTGGAGGGCCCGTCTCAGTTTCAAAAAGTTTCCGCTTCACCAATCTAGCGCTGAGGAGCTAAGCAGCGATGCTAGGTAATGGTAGCTGTCACACGTCTTTTCTGATACACTAAATGTAGAAGTAACATAAGTAAAACAGCCAGCACTTTTTGACTTCCTGTAGGTAACTTTCAGGACACGGATTTTGATGAATCAAGGTAACATTGAAACGTACATTTTCACTGCCATGAAAGGACCGACGCAACTTCGAGGTGCTGAGTTTGGATGCCAAAATAACGGCAGTATTCAAGAGCGGGTCGAGCTATTACACTCTTCTTCAGCGAAATGGTATCTCAAAAGCATGTATTTCATCTCAGCACTATATAACGACTCTACTTGAACAGGCCTGTACTCTATAATTTTGTTCACCAACTTCAAGCTGCATGAGATACATCATAACAATACTTTGCGTAGTTTGACATCGCTCAAATACAAGGATACGAAGAGCCGTAGAACTCTATGGACCATCGACCAGCGACACAAGTTTGTATTCTGAAGATGCACAGTTGGCGGCTCAAAACTAAATTGGGAATGAATGCTGCTGAAAAGGAAGGTGAAACAAGAGATTCCACATCAGTTTCTCGTGAAATATAATCTTCAAGTGTTCCTCTTCCTCTCAGCATCATAGGCAACATCAGAGCTCACAGCAAGTCCACACATCAAGAGTCACAAGGGCGTAGGGTACGCCCTAAACGCCCGACAAAAAAGGGAGCGTACACCGTAAGTTGAGAGGGCAGGTCAGAGAGAACTAGTAATGTTTTCATCATTTGAGGACAGCAAGCGCACGTGCTCGCCACTAAGGCTTGTTTTCATCATTTGAGGACATCACTAGGCCGCCATACACGTACACGTGCCCGCTACTAAGGCCCGTTACAGCTCAATAAAGGAGAGGATGCACGATCACACGAAGCCCCACGCGCTGAGCTCGCTAAGCTCTCCTCAACAGCGCCACGCCCTCCTCAGCGCCTGCTCAGCAACAGCGCCCGTGCCACGCTGCAGGAAACAAGGTGTAGTCATTTCTGTGGGGAAATAATACACCTCTTGTTCGGCTAGCCGATAGAACGACTTCATTTCAAACCAACTTTATGACGTCACCATTGCGACATATCGTTAGGCCAATGGTGGAGCTAGATTTGGGGCTAGCAGTGTTGTCAGATGGAAACTATTGGATCATTGTCATGACATCAGCATTGCCACATGGTCGATGAAAAAAAGACTGATTCGACCTTACCTTGTTTCTTCTACCGTGGTTGGGGCCCGTTCATCTCTCGCTATTGCAACCAGGGTGGGCCACAAGCCCCGAACTTTGTTACTAAATGACGAGGACTCGGTGATTGACTTCAAAATGTTGTTGCGGTCTCCGCCAATTGAAAGAGAGGTGTAGCAGTGATACTACATTGACTACCGATATCATGAACGGGCCACTAAGCCCGATCTCTGTTACTAAATGACGAGGACTTGGTGATTTATTTCATTATAGTGTTGCGGTCTCTGCCAATTGAAAGAGAGGCGTAGCAGTGAGGCTTCCACCGCGACCCCTGCTCAGCAACAGCGCCCGTGCGTCATGCAGGCCCGGCCACCCCCAACGTTGTGCTGCCAATACTGACGAATACGCAGCTGTTGTGCGCTAATTGGGAGCCCATTGCCGCTTCGCACGTCCAGGACGCTCGGCAACAGCGTATGCACACAGCGCGCAGTCATTAATTGGCTGATCGGGCCAGAACTTATGAACTGAGCAAGGTTTAGTGATTCCTCCACAGCGACCGTATCGTGCGCACAGCAACTCTGCACCTTCGAGTCTGTTGAACGGACACAAATTGAAAGGGAGTCAAACTCCGCCAAACTCCCTCAGACGAACTCCCTGACGATAACTCTCTTAAGCTCAACTTTTACTGCAGTTATCCACACATAAATTAATATTTTAAACAAAGTTAAAAGTTATATTGACCAATCGACCCTACCGACGAGGAAACGAAAAAGTACTCGCATGTAGCTTTTGAACTCCTACCAATCTCATGACTTCATGATCGAAGTAAAGAAAATTGCATTGTGTTTTCTATTGTTTCCAGAACTTGAATCACCTCGATCATTACAGAATTTACAAAAAAAATTTATTGTTGGAAGGCTACTTCACGAAGCGCGGCGCGTATGAGAATCGTCCACACTGTTACATAAATTCTCTCAAATTCGCTGCATTGAAAGACGTGTAGGTTAGGAAGACACTGTTTTTCCATTGACGATTTTTCAATCGAGAACTTACATCACACACCATAGCTCATCACACACACGCGCGAAATACGGTTCATCACATTTTCAGGTACCACAGTTCACACCTACAGGTACCACAGTTCATCCCACCTACAAGTTCCACAGTTCATCACACCTACAGGTACCACAGCTCATCACACCTACAAGTTCCACAGTTCATCACACCTACAATCTCCACAGTTCATCACACCTACAGGTACCACAGCTCATCACACCTACACATGGCTAATAACACGCCCGCACACACCGCAGCTCATCACACACAAACATCACGATTCACAAACACGCTCTACGGCTCATCACCCACACGCGTACCACTAGAGGCTGCACAAGCAACTCAGCTAAAGAAAATGCGAACTTCCCTTCCGCCTCATTTAGGAGCTGGTGCTGCTTTCAAATCCGTTGTTTTGCATCAAATTTCACCTTCCATTAAGCCGAGAAAGATCGTGCCAACAAACTATGGGCTAAACGGTCAGAGGTCTGCGTGAAAACACACTCGTGAATTTGCACATACGCTTCGTTTTATTCGTTAGTTTCATCATTATTCGGTAATGCATTACATATAGAGAGAGCAGGTTTATACAAAGATTTGAAGTGTATTTGAAAAGCTCAAGTACATAAAACAGTCTCCATTAGAAACCAGTTTATGTTCAAGAACTGATCTTTTTGTACATTTATTGATGGTCTATCAGACAAAAATAATCGACAACAAACAAATGAACCTAATTATGCTCTATTAAGCGCCATGAACAATTCTATGCTAATCAATCGAAAACGAAAGAGGCTAATCCGCTCATTTTTTATTACGCTGAGCAGACAATAAAAAACCGAGAGTTCCGTTTCTGAACGCAAGAGATTATGAGCCTTTATTCAAGTGGGATATTTCGATCGCCAGAAAGGCAGCAGAAATTAAATGCCAAGCACCGAACACGAACAATTATTATCATGACCCCTTATTCAAGGAAGATATTTCGATAGCGAGAAAGGCAGCAAAAATGATACGCCAAGCATCGAACACAGGCCACGGTTGCGAGCCCGAAGCCCAGCAGATGAGTCGGCGTAAACGCGCGCTGCAGTGCTGCACGCGCGCATTATTGACCGGAACACGCACAAGCAAAGGAAGGTAATTTGGAAGCAACCTGGTGGTGCGCGCTATGCACTTCCCAGCGTGGCGCACTGTAATTTCGCGCCGATTGTGGTGGGTGAGTCTAAATGGTGCACAATGGTGTTGCAGTGTTCCGTTCATTCTGCTTCATCTGAATTTGGACATGATGTAATTACACGAAGAAGGTTTATTGTCATCGGCGTTTGGAACTAAGCAGTTAATTCATTTTTTGGAAGAAATTTTAGGTTTCATAAATTTTGAAGTCTCTAAAAAAAAATTCCCTGAAGTTGTGAAAACGTGAGAGTTTTGCATGGTTGAGTCGAGTGATGAGCGAACAATTTCAAATTTCGTTACTAAATTCTAGCGCACTTTTGTACAGGGAAATAAAAAATTGTCTGGTACCTCTAGATATTTTCTTCGTTCAGGGCACATCAGATTATTGCCAAGTTTTGTGATGAAATTTTTAATCGCGTAAAACCAATTGCCGCGCAACCGCATATGAACTTTTCAGTTAATCAAAACTCAAATTCAAATGCTCCAATCCCGCAATTCCTGCTCCTGGCGAACAACTGAGTGGAGAAAAAGCCTAGAAGAAAGTATGCACTTCAATATCACAGTAACAGCACATTCACGGCAACAAGTTCCATGTGACTCATCCGTTCGAATAACACCGTTCCCACATGGGCACACACAGCAGGTTCTAGAGCAAACGAGCAGAGCGCAGTTGCTGCAGCGAGGTAGAGACGTTGCATGCAAGCAGCAATCATGAACAGAGGCAAGCTAAGTCACTCAACTGGGGGTAAGAGAGAACAGTTAACTTCAGAAGCGACTCAATTCATAGCAGTGGTGAGTCATAAGCGAAGGGACGCATCGATTGCAGCAGTCAACCAGCTCCGACCGACTCGATTTAGTCTGCAGCTACAAAGATGGTCCCTGCTATTTCTGTCACGCGGGGATCCTGCTGCGGGGACGCTGTGTAAACTTCCTGTAAGCTCCCTGTCGGAGCGTCGACGAGCTTGCGACTGGTGTCAGGGTTGTAGAATTGGCCTTTTCTATGACCTAAGTTCTCAAATTTGGCTTTCTTCAAACAGAATTTCACATGATTAAATAACTTGGGTAAGAAAAATGTTGATCTAGTAGCCTAAACTGGTGTGTGGGGAAAGGCGTTCTTCTCACGGCAGTCTCCATACAAGCTACTCGAAAAAAACACGAGGCAGTTGTGTTTTTTCACGAGGCAGGTCATTGAACAAAAAAAGTAGTATCTCTCAGAAAAGACTGCAACAAAATAGATTGTTTACCTTCCCATTAATGTAGTTTCAGCAAAATGAAAGAATTTAAATAACCTGCCTTCTGACAAAAAGCTCGACAGTAAAATGATCCGAAGAACGAACGGAAGCATTACCAAGCACGTAGAGGAAGCCGACTTAAAGGAGAGAGAGCGAACTAGACCGTGGCACGCAACATCACGAACCGAAACAATTTTTTGTACAACAAAATCTTCGAGTTCTCAGCGCAGAGAGTCGGTCGATGCGGCACAGCAGTGGTAGCAAAACTGGAGCGAGTGGACAGGAGCTATGAGATACTCATAAAGGAGCAGTAGAGGAATTTCTACGGCTCTCATCTGAAACTGAAACGCATGGGAGATTTAAGTTGGAAGAAAAGTGAAGATATTTTAAAAGCAGAACAATTCATCGCCATTCATTCATAATCTATGAATTGAAGAGCAAAATAATACATCACTCCAACCACGAGCTGGCTATTAGGTAAAAAAAGTCAAACATTTATCTGATACAAATAGAGATAAACGAACTCGTCCTGTAAACCCTGAACAATGCAAAGCACCCCTCAACAAAGGACTTAACGCTAGACCATGCAAAGAAGTCATTCAACTCGGTGTAGCATGCAAGCGCTAGCCTAGAAGAACAAGCAAGCGATTCATTTGCCTTATTGAGACACCTGTCACCTCATGAAGCACGAAAGTCACAAGTGAGCGTGGGGAGTGTGAGCTGAAGCTGGCTCCGAGCATCACAAACTCCACTACCTTTGAGCAAGTAAAAACAATACCCCCATGACCAGATTAATAGATGATTGGTTAGCTTAAGCCTCCCTATCCTCAACAAATGAGATCCAAAGAGAGGAAGAAAAAAGGCACCATTTAGTGTGGAGTTGAGGGAACGTGGAATCTATGCAGAAAGGTCATAGAAACAGAAAGATGAGAAAGGAGTTCATGAAACAAGATCAAGGTTGAAGAGGGAAGCAGTAGGTGCTGAAAAACAGGACAGCAGTGAACCGAAAAAAAGTTGGTCCGTAACAAAACAAAAACCTAGGTTATTTTAACAAAAAGAAAGCCTACCTAATATTTAGCTCGGGCCCTCACATTGTCCCCCTGGGAGCGCTGATTCCCATAGATACAAAAGTTGTATCCTCCTGAGGGGACCCCCATGACCATCAGTCACACCTAACGTACACTGTAGTGACCGCAGCATTACTCCGCATAATGCTGATGCTCGAAAACGGTCAGCGCCCTTTAATAACATGAGCAACCCTCGAATTTACGCAAGAACACTGGAGCGTCGGACTTTTTAATTAGGGAATGCGTAATTCAAAAACAGACGTAAATCAAGAAAAGGAAGGGGAGGTCAGACTTACGATGGAGGTACAGCGGTACCGATATTGCACAGCGGGCGTTGACTGTTGAAGCATTTTATCTTCATTCCGGCAGTCCTGTCTGCCTGCGCCATATTCTTAAGAAATATCAGGTTGCAAGCACACGTTGAGTTGCAGCAACTATTTGTCGAACAGAGTAAAGCGCAATAAATTAAGTGCGCAAGCTTAACATTTCATTTGAGTACACAAACCAACCTTTATGAGTACATCTAGGAGAGCGAAAAACATTTTAGCCATAACCAGAGGGCAGCTTTGACAACCATGCCGCTACGTTTCCAACAGACGGACACGAGCAACAAAAACCCGCACACTCGCCTATGAACCTAAAATCGCCCCAAGTTTCCCGGAACTGTGGAGGGCGCTTTCGAACATCGCTAATCCGCACCGGGCCCAGCCACAGGCACCACCAGCAGACCTCCCCACGGAAGCACTGAAACGAATAAATAGCAGAGGAGCAATAAAGGTACGGACTCGGAATCCCAAGTTGATCAGCTGCTCCGGAGCCACACGCGCCGGCGGTGCGAGATAATCGATGATGTGCCGAGCCATAACACGAGCCAGCCTTTTTCCTCGGCCACAGCGGGCTGTATGTCATTTTATTAGTCTTGCTTCCTGCTTACCTACCTGTCCGTGTCCATGAACGTGTTTGTGTACAGTGCACAAACAAAAGAATTTTCCTAATGAGGAAATTAAAAGCCTCAACCACAAAAAAGGTGTTCCAAAAAGGGGAAAGAGGAAGGAACCACTTGCATACCTTCCCAAGCTCTGTTCAGCTCAATATCCTCGATCGACGGAGAGCGAAGTACGCACTACAGCTCACCATCACCTTTAGAGCCCCACTCTTACTCGACAAGAACAGACAGCTGCACTGACACTTGTACGCATGAAACAGTCCTTAAACGTCACGTGCCAAATTCACATCAAAACTTTCACTCAATGTAGTAGGCAGACACCGGCAATCGAAGTCGTTCAGGGCCAAAAAACTGAACTGCGGCATTGCGACCGCGGTGCCCATCGCTCTTCACGCATCAATTTTCATAAAAAATAAGCGTTTCGAGCGCCATGCCGTAAGCCAATCATCAGTGACCGCAGCACCTGCTTTGAAAAAACCTAAACCACTCAACACGATGAAGAGATCAGCCGCTGCAACTCAGAGCGATCTCCTACACGACCTATTTCCCATCTTTACAGGACGCCGTGTTTTGAAGGCAGACGGCCTCGCAGTCATTATGCGAGGACGCTCTTCATATCGGGAAGGAATCCTCATTTGAGAGATAATTAGGCCCGCTAAGTTCGTTAGCAAACTGGGCCGAGGAGCTCAGATCGGCTGTGGAAGGGACGAAGTGTGGAATTAAACTGCAGAAGGTAGCTCAAAGCACCTCCTGTGTACTGAGACCAGATGTACGAGCAATGAAGTTAGTCGATTGGAATGTATTAGAATCTGCAATTACTAGAATATGTTTTTCAAAAACCAAAGAAGTCCCACGTTGTTAAAATCGTATGTGGTCAATACTGAAGCAAACTACTTTTCTCTAGAATATGTTTGTTCAAGCTTCCTTTTAGCCACAAAAAATGAGTTGCAAAAAAAGAAAGGAGACGGGTATCATTTACAATGGAATTAATCTTCGCACAAAGTGTGTCCTTCACACGCTGCAAATAAAAGCAGCAAAATCAAAATTTTATGAAACAAAATCCAAGTTGGAAAAAAGTAATAAATGCTGGAAAAAAACGAAGCAGAGAACCGAAGAAATAATGGTCCGCAATAAAATAAAGAGCCCATTCTATTTCAACATAAGGAAAGACTACCTACCCTTGAGCTCGAGACCTCGCATCTTTCCACTGTGAGCGCTACTTCCAATAGATACAACAGTTATATCCCTTTTGAGAAGGCTCTGCGGGAATAATTTCGACAGGAAAATAGTGAACTTGACCTGGCGTCGCCTATTACAAAAATTTCACCACTACTATTTCATAGCAATAATTTCTACAAGTCACGTCGAAAATAAACGGTACGTTGCGGAGTATTAGTTACTCGCGACAGCGAGGCAGTGCGGCAAGTACGAGCCAATAAGGCGAGACGGACTTGCCGATTGCACAATTTCGGAATGAGTTAATGGAAAATTGGCTTCCGTAGCAGAAAAACTGAGTGGAACGTGTTTTAAGTGCACATGTATACACAGCTGACCTAAAATCCTTTCCATACTTCTGAAGCGATCGTCAGCACTGATGTTCCCTTCGAAACTGATCGTAGCGAGTCATTACTGATATAGAAAAGGACAAATTCAACAAAAAAGTATCAAAATTATTGTTCAACAGTTTTCACGGTTGTTAATTTCACTAACTAAACAAAATAAAAAGAAGTAGGAGACCTGATTCTTTATAAAAGAACACACTTTCTCAAATGCGACTATTTTTTGCCCTCGCTCAAAATAATGCAAAAACCTGACCATTTCCAGACCACAAAAAAAATGGTCGACTTCTGCCAAGGCTAAATTTAGCCGTTACGCCATCGAACGAACATCCACACAAATCCACAAACAACTACAGCTATACCAGCAAACCATTGTCAAATTTGAGTGTAGCACAATAGGAAGCCAGCAACCCCGCCTCTCACGGTGCAGGCCACCAATTCGCTGGAGTGGTCGACACGAGCCGCACCAGCGCGGCCTAGGTTATGCAACTGATGTCCACGCTACATCGCTCCACCCACAGCACACTTAACACCACGTCCAATTTTCTCTTAACTGTCTCGCGACTATTCTGCAGCACTGAATTTTCAAGCGACACACCAATGGGTTAAGTTTATTTCCTACAAAATTTTACGCTGCTTACTTTTGTGGGTTAAACGCAAAAGGAAAGTTCTCTTCGGAATAAAACTTTGTTTTGCAAATGATACTAAATTAATCCTATAGTACGTAAAAATTTACGATCGATCACTAAAATCATAATTGGAATAACAATTCAAGTTCTATAATAGCATGAAAGAACACCCGAACAAATTCAGACACGCTGGACTGAAAAAAGTGGAAAAGTGGGAAGAAAGAGAAACGTGAATGCATGAAGGTCGTCTAACACCTAGCCCTAGGATAAACGGGCCTAATAAATTGTGAACAAAAACCGGTTCTAACACAATAATGCTGTGAAATTGTCTGTATCCGAGTACACTCTTCAAAACGTAAGGCTATTTCCTTCTACTGTTAGGCATTGATGGTATTGGGGATGAGTCGACACCGAAGTCCCGAAGTCTCATTCAGTTCCCTGATGAAAATATCTGTAGCGTGGAATGACAGTTCTGGTCAATGCCATTGCGGCTAAACTCGTCGAAACGCACTCAAATCTGACCACCGATCCCAATCGAATGCTTTGATTAAAAGAATTTTTTAGCCCTACAACAATGACACCTACATATTCGGATCTCTTCTTAACAACGCTGTTTTGAAAATAAAATCTTAACCCCACTAAATCCGCAGATTTCAACGATCCCGAATCTTTTCGGCGTGCCGGTTTGGGATGAGAGGATACTTGAACTTGCAGCGTCACTGTCCTACAGAAGCCGTATCGCGCTACTCGACACTGTTGCTGTCGGCACGTCTAGCGGCAGAGAGTGTTACTCCGGTAGCATGAATGCGGCGCTGCTCACAATGAAGGTCTCTTGCAAGCCATGCATAAAAGCAATTTTGTTTCTTGAAACCTATGAGACAAGTGTGAAGTGGAAGAGAAAATTTCAAAGTGGGCGGGTCAGGAGAACAAGCACCCCACGGTGGATACAATGTAAAGTTGATCATGCACTTCACGGTTTAACGCATTGGTCACCCTAAATCATGACATAGCAGATCGAACTTCAACGCTGCAAGAATGTACGGCACACTGATTTTCATTTCACCACATAACCCTAAATTGCATGGAGGCATCACAGTGTGCAATTTGCTCAGTAACAAATAACGGCATTTAGCTTCAAGCTGAACGGCAACTTGACTCATTTGGACAAGGAAACAAAATACTCTAGTACGAACTAGGGAACCTCCTGGAATGTTGAAATTCACGGAGTTATCAGCAGCACAAGAGTCCATCCAATTAACAGAGTCGCACAAACCAGCAGGGCAGAGAGGGGCGGAAACAGCACAATACCGCTCCAAACATTATCTTCCAGGAGAAAATATCGCGTTCTGTACTCAACCTAACGAGTGCAGTAAACAAGAGCAATATTATTCAGACATAATCGAAACTCAGAACGGAGCTTCCAAATTTCGAATAGAAACGATAACAAACTTGTACATGAACCAATAAAATAGAACCAAGTACTACACGAGATCACGAATTATTTAGAGCTCACGTACGAAAACGTTACAAGACTGCGCGTTATTTCTTCACAGTGTCAAATACACGTTTTCTCCACACCTGTTTTTCTATTGTGCGACTAATATCAGCAGCAGCTGATTTAGACGAGTGATAAAATAATGAAGAGCACCAACGCGAATGAAATTCGTACCTTGCTTAGAATAAAACATAATTACATTTACCATGTACAAAATATAACAATAAATGAGCTGTTGGAATAGATTATAATTATCAATCATATAAATTTCCAACCGAAGCCTACAGTTGCGTTCATTTTACAGCTCATAAAACTACACTTTAAGATTCTATCGGCAAATTGATGAATAAAAGTTTAAAAAACTAACCTAGCACGATTGCGAAATGAAGAAAATGTCAAGCGTAAAACGAGGAAATCCTCATATATACAAGAACGACTTCCCGCGTTCACAAGAACATAGCGGCATCGCCTCCAAAAAAACGAGGCGTCAGTGGCGGCAACGCGGAGTGCTGTGGATCATTTTGGAGGTCGTCAGCTGGGTGCTGCTGTAGCGTGAGGTCTACCACACTATAGCAGATCTCCCGCTAGCTAGTGATTTAGCGTGGGGTCTACCACACTGTAGCATGAGATCTACCTCTAGCTAGTACTATAGCGTGAGGTTAGGTTACTAATGGATATTACTTATTTCCATTCATTTCATTTAGGGATAAACACTTACTTTGTACATCTCAAACTGCGCCTGGGTAGGCGATTTATGGCGGTAGACCTCACGCTATAGCAGCACCCGTCAGCTGACAGTCGCGGGAGCGTGAAACAGCAACCATTCTACCTGGCAGGTACCGGATTGAAATGCACACACCCAGCACTTTTTTTACCTCGAAAAACTAAGTGTTTCTTGATTTTGACACAAAACGCCTTAACCCAAAAGAGTAAGAGAAGAAAAAGCGTCTTGCGTTAATCTAAACAAATTTTCATTACTGTATCTGAAAACTTCACATATCTTTCCAGAGTAAAATAGGGAAGTTGACTCCAACCAACATAATTAATGAATTAATTTTCGAATAGTACACATGAACCAAGCAGTGCGGACGGTGGAATTGTCAGAACAAGGTTGATTCACAGGGGCACAATTCATCTTCATTGAGATTTTATTTTGTTTTTCATGTCCTAGTCAAATCATAGACATAAGAAATCAAGGTAATAGCCTTTACTCGGGCCATAAAGAAAAAGAGCATGCACTACGATGCTGATTTCAATATCATGGAGTGCCTGTACGTGGACGCAATGAGCACCATCATGGAGAAATTACCTCCATTCCACAGACAAATTACCATAATTTTCAAAGCATACCATCACCAAGCGTCTCCTTAGAGTGAAGTTCAAGCTTCTGGTACACTACTGTAGACCATTTCCGCCCTCACGCATCATCTATAGCACTGCAATGCGAATACCACATGCAAGCCTTTGTCGCTACGTTAGAAAGAAAAATGAAACACGATCACTCATTGTTTTTTGCTGAAATAAATCCCCACTTTGGAATAGCATCTCGCGTATTTAGACAAGAATAAATCCCAGCTTTGGGATGGCATATCGCGTATATTGACAAGAATAAATCCCCACTTTGGACTAGCATCTCGCGTATATCGACAAGAATAAATCCCAGCTTTGGGATGGCATATCGCGTATATTGACATGAATAAATCCCCACTTTGAAATGGCATCTCGCGTGCATTGACAACAATAAATCTCTGCTTTGGAGTGCCATCTCGCGTGCATTGACGACAAGGTCTAATACCCTCATTGCTTACAGAAAGAAGTAGTACAATCGCTCACCCCAGCTGCGGCGATACGAGATGTGCTCCTGACCAGCAACAAAACCCCACGAACAAGAGCTGGACTCATTAGAGGTCGTAATGAGGGCCAAGCACCGCAATCACAGCCCGCTCACACACGCGCCCCTGCTTCACAACGGCAGGTCGTGACCTGGCTTTGCAGTTCATGTAGTTCATCTGCAGCACCGCTGTAATTACTGCTCAGGTGCCCAAAATGTGCTTGCTTCTGCCGCTCGATTGGTGCATTCGAAGCGCTCTTTGTAATTGCGAGAGCCTAACGCTTGATGTGAAAGTGAAAGTTTTTCTAGTTTGAAATAAGTTACGACTCACTTTTCAATATATATTATTACAAATACTATAATTTTGAAACAATTTAAAACAGATTTGATGACGTTTTAAGACAAATTTTACGAAGGATAAATTAAAGTTAGCATTTATATCTGGTAAGAGTAACGCTACAATTAGATGCATAGCGAAATAGTGAACAACCACCAAAATTAGAATTGATTTCTCCATCAGCACGCGCGATACCAGGCTGTCTAACAGCGACCGCCCAACCTAAAAAGGGAGCAAAATGAATGAGATTCTACGGAGGCTTCCAGATTGCAAGCAGCAAGGGGCACACAAAGACAGGCTGAGCGCCGTGACAGTGGCGCATGCGCATACCAAATTCTACGGAGGCTTCTAGATTCCAAGCAGCAAGGGGTACACAACGAACAACAATGACAGGCCGAGCGCCGTGACAGAGGTGGGCGCATACCGAGCGAGGGCAACCAGGCAAGCAAAGGGCAACTAACGAAGAGCCACACGCACGTACGCCAGCAGCCATGACTGTGGGTAAAAACCGTGGAAATTGTCAACAGGGAAGCCTCAAACTGACAACTGCACGAATGTGAGCCTCCTGTACATATGTTAGTGTGAGCCTCCTTAACCTCAACAGAAGGTGTTTAACTAGTAAGAAGGAGAGCACAATTCATGAAGTTTGGAATTACGGGAACGGGGAATCGATGCATAAGGTATGTCCCAACACCCTGCGCATAGAAACAGCAAAATTGAAAAACGTTCATGAAACCAGACAAAAGTAGAGGAAGAGAATGATAGGAGGTGAAAAAAGGACAGTAGTGAAACGAAAAAAGAAGGTCCACGACAAAACGAAAAACTTTTTCACGCCCATAAAAAGAAGAACAAATATTGATATCCATCTATCAACCTTCAGCTCGGGGCTGCACATTTTCCCTCTGGAAGCGTTAATTCTCATAGCTACAACAGTGGTCCCCTCCGAGGCGTGATGAAATTGAAACAATCAGAACAAAATTAAAAGTTTGATTAAACTAAAAAAGTCTAACAAAACACGAGTGGGTTGAGCTTTTTAAAAAAATCGTCGTTTACCAACCCTAAAAAGCGGTATTCGGTAGGGATCCGGAAAGTCCCGCAGAAGAAAACTCTTTGGAGCCAGGTTAAGGTTGTTCTTTATTATTATTATTATTATTATTATTATTATTATTTTTATTATTATTATTTTTATTATTATTATTTTTATTATTATTATTTTTATTATTATTATTATTATTATTATTATATAAGAAAGTTTTAGCATCCATTAACCACGACAAAGATGTTTTAAGAGAGGAAGGAGGAAGGCACCATTTAGTTTGCAGTTGAGGGAACGCGGAATCTATGCACAAGGTGCACAGAAACAGTAAGCTAAGAAAGAAGTTCATGAAACAAGAAAAAGTTGAAGAAGAAAGTAGTAGGTGCTGAAAAACAGGACAGCAGTGAACCGAAAAAAGATGGTCCGTAACAAAACAAAAACATATTCTATTTCAACAAAAAGGAAGCCTACCTAACCTTTAGCTCGGGCCCTCACATAGTCCCCCTGGGAGCGCTAATTCTGAAAGATACAACAGTTGTATCCCCTTGAGGGGCGTTAAGGTTGTGGATAAGGAAAAGAACATCACATTCGGCTTCATATACTCTCCCTGGACAAAAAATTAGCCCCCTTTGTTTTAAGAGCTCCATTTATTTACAACGTTCATCAATCGGTATTCAAAGACGTGGCTGAAATTAATAACACATGCGGATACTGAACAGGCTTCAGAGTTCATTTAAAAGCTTAGCATGTTCTGAGGCTGCTTCTACTGCACAGAAGTGGGTCCTTGAGTTGAGGTATCCGTTCCAACATGGCTAAATTGAGCAGCTAGAAAACCAATTTCCCGTCTAAACATTATCAAAGAAACGCATGCTCCCTTGCCTCTCTTTCTGCATGACAACTGTCGGTTGCAGCAGACTAGATATGTCATTACTTGGCACGACAGTCATTCAAGATATTTCAGGCCTTCAGATTGGCCAGCTAAGTCTCCGCAAATGAACAAAAAAAAACCTTGTGGGACCTCCTAGAAGGTCGAGAAGATCATCCCCGTACTGTGGCTGCACTACGAGATCACTTGATGCAGGAGTTATTTAACACTTGAGCGGCAATTGGTTACACTCAAGTTTAATATTGAACTCAAATTTCAAGTCAATTGTAGTAAGCAATTTTGAAAATGGCACACATTAACTGGATAGCCGTTTCATTTCGATTTAATGAAGTATTTATGAAAATAGAGTTTGTGACTCACGGTCGGTGAGCAGCATTATGGAAATCCCCTCCGTGGTCACCAGTGGGGCACGTTGCTGTTAAAGTGTTAAACTCAACCAGATGTACATTAGGAGACGTGTGTAGCCGCCATTATTTGTGCTCGTGGAGGTGGCCCTGCGCTACATTAGTAGCAGGTGACTGCCTTCATGTCCGGGGAGTTAATTAGGGCAATCACTTCTGATTCTTGAAATTGAAAACATACCGTTCATTGGACACAGAGCTGCTTGCAGCTAATGAAGCAGGACAAGTTCATCAGTTCACAACTGGCAAATGTTGAATAATTGCTCATTTTCTCAACGAACGTGAAATTTTACGAACATTTGAAAGTTGGTTACCAACGACAGCAAAAACTAGGGTCTTGCATCTTTGAAATAAAAACTAATAAATTTGTGATTCGTCTCCGACGAAGTCCTGCAACAAATGATAATGTAGAAAACTGGCAGACGGGACCGATGCTCAAATACTTCATACGAGTACGACGCGCGATTCTTTT
The DNA here is from genome assembly GCA_014220935.1 of Platorchestia sp. MABIK. Taxonomy (NCBI): domain Eukaryota; kingdom Metazoa; phylum Arthropoda; class Malacostraca; order Amphipoda; family Talitridae; genus Platorchestia; species Platorchestia sp. MABIK. The sequence continues at coordinate 166,326 of JACJUY010000216.1, read as the reverse complement.
GTTTCTATTATTCCTTATTATTACATCATATTCTTTTAAGTAAGTGAGGGATAAATTCGATCCAAATAAACAAATTTTCGCTCAAAATAATTAATTACACCGGTTTTTGGCAGCACATACACTGTTTTAACGAACGCACGTGTAGCAACATCACTATCTCTAAACTGAATAACATCCATTGTCGCAGATTGTGAGGTCCAAGAGCAGAGCTCACGAGACTCAGCCAGAGCGGGACCTGACGGAAACGGTTTCCTGTGCAGACAGCATGCATTAACACGTTAACTGCGTTGGGTTAAACTCAAGTTCAATATCCAAACTAAAGTCAAAAGTGATTAGCTAATTTACATCTAGCAAACATGAACTCGGTCCATTAAATACCATTAATTTAAAAAAGTTGTTAGAATTTTTCAAACGGCCCATCGATGGGTCGTTTCGCAGCAAGAAGAACCTAACCACGACTCACCGGTGGGTCATATCGCAAGTAATGTGTTACTACCATGGGTTATATCTTTAGCTGTGATTATGGATTCGTTCAAATAAAGTTTGTGACTACGGGTCGGCCAGCAGCATTGTGAACATTCCCTCCGTGCATCACCGGTAGCTCACTTTGCGGTTAACGTGTTAATTTCCCGTAGTCAGCAATGTTGAGTATTCAACTCGGTTTCCTCATCATACGACTGAGAGGAAAACAATCCTAATGAACGAAAAAGGGTGTCCTACTTTTGATACACTAACAAAAAATTTCCAGAAGTCAAAATTTTGCGTAAGATGTATGCGCTTTTTCGGTGACCTAGAGAATGTGTGTGGGACACCAACAAAAGAAAGGCCTGAAGCCGAGGCTCAGCTATTGTCCAGAAGGGCATACGACTGGAGCGCAAGAATCCGCGCACGCTGAGCAGATCTGAAAGGAAGATGGCAAGGAGGTGAAAGGGTCGGAGGTGCTGAGCTGGTCCACGAAGCGCAGCACGGGAGCATCACGCAGGGTAGAGGCGGGAGGGTGGCGCCTGATATCGACCCGAGCACGGGACATCAGCGGCAGGTACTGGACGGGTCTTGCGTCCTCAGCCCGTCCACCTCAGCTGTGAGGTCAACACTTACACTCCACCTTCTCACCAAAAGTTTGCACAGGTTCGCCAGTCCATAGACACACATATGAAGGAATAAACTACAGTGAAAATAGTCAAATTTGTTCCATTATAAAAGAACGATGCTACCAGTATATTCATGATTGTGTGAAACGAGGATTCAAAAAATAACTTCGGTTTGTCTGTATTAGTAGATGATAGGAAATTGAAGGTGTTCCTCATTCCGCGCTAACAGAAGAAATATTGACCATCCTCCCCGTACAAAGCGCGCAAACAAAATTAAAATAAAGGAACCACAATACAGAAGATCCAATTTGCTTCTTGATAACTTGATCGTCGCATGATCAAGCGATAATTCCCAAGATGCTGTTGGAATTAAGACTTAAAACGAGTATTTGTCGGACAGATGTCCAGAAATTAGCTTTATTAATGGCAAAACTATAATCCTCCGAGTCGTGTATAATTTAGACTAAGGATAATTCATAGAAAATGAAAGCCTTCAAATCAACTCGACACTAACGAGTCATCAAGCGCAACACAAAACTAGCACATAAACGGGTGAAGAACAGAAGATATGCACGAACGTTTAAATAATGCATTCAAGATATGGAAGAATTGCATTTGGTTTATTTATTAACCTTGACAGAATGATACAAGACGTTAGGCGTAGCCATAATTCTAGAGATATCTGACTCAGCTCAGAACAGTGTGAAATGAAGCCCATTTCCACAACATTTGAAAGAAAACCAAGCAGTTATTTGCTGAAATTTGATAACCTCACCACATACAGCGTTCTACAACGCAGACTGTCCACATGTCCAATTGTTCCAAATGAATGGAATGAATTTTACAAGCGGCCTCTCCAGCAAGCAGCGGTAGATGAGAACTAATGACTTTTCGAGTGATCGTTGAAAGCCCAGATTGGAGAGCAGCAATGATTGGTCTCGTTAGTTGCAGACTGGACCACGGCCTCGAGAGGGTCCTCAGAAAGACGAGAACTACGTAATGACGACTCTCAGAATAGGCGAAATGGAACTGATTCTAAGGTCTTCTCTTGAGACAGAACTTTAGTAGCACTATTCATTGCACGACTTCGTCCATCTTTCTTATTCGAGAGACTATGAAGGTTAAGGTTGAAAGCGAACTTCAGAGCGAACTTGTGTAGCTAGTAACTCACCGAACGTCCCCATTTACTCATTTATTTCATTTCAGTATTTTCCACAGTCATTCATAAACCGAACTTTTGAAGAACGGACGATGTTATTCGGCATTCCATTAAAGTTTGCCGTTTTTCAATCCTTATTAACCCTATTAAAGAACGATAATCAACAAGTTCAACCATCACAGACACCGATGACGTTTTATGGTTTCAAACCTAATGATTCGAGATGAGATCAGAACGCCCAAATTTTTAAAATAAATGAAGTGATCTACACGATATTGATAAACTCTGAGTTGTACAAGATAATCAATGAATTTTGGTGAAATAAAACCCACAGTTTTTCTCGACGAACAACACGAAAGTAAACCACCTTTCAACTGATTTTATTTTTCTAATACGAGTCTATAATCCTGTAGCCAAAACGCACATGAACGCAAGAAAGCGAAGAGAATGGACCATTTAATATAGACTGAAGAAAGCGAGGAATATATTCACAAGACGTGTTCCCACACAGGATAACCTGTGCATGACATGTAAGGGAGAGAAGAAAAGACAAAGGAGAGTTAGCGAAAAATTCATGAAAACTGAAAAAATCATAGTGGGCTTGAAAGTTATAAACTTTGAAAGTCTATCTATAGCTAAGGTAACCTGAAAATATCGCCTGCAGGGACATTTCAACAGCAATTTATGAAAAATAAATCAAGATTAATTTGAATGCGAGCCAACATTGAACAGCAACTTTGATAAGTTTGCTCTACAGGTCCGTAATGCAAGTGATTACAAATGTCCTGTTGATATTTGTAGATTCTTTTGCTTAGAGACGGCTGTACTAGTAATAATTTAGAGCACATTAGAGAAGGCTAAACAGGTAACAATCTAGGGCCCTGGTTCTTAACCCCTGGGTCGCGACCCAAAGATGGGTCGCCAAGTCATTTCATAGGGTCGCTAAGAGTTTGTGTAATATAAATATAAAAACCCTCTATGCAAAAAACCTTTTTATTGTTTTGGAGGTTTGTGTTGCGGCAGTCATTATGGGCTCATTTTGGGTCACTGCCAAAACAAGGTTAAGAACCACTGATCTAGAGCGTATTGGAAAACTCTCAACTCGTAAGAATCACTTCTAAAGCATATTGGAGATGGCTCAAGAGGTAACAATTCATTTCAGAGCATATTGGAGATGGCTCAAGAGGTAACAATCCATTATAGAGCATATTAAGGCGGCTCAAGAGGTAACAATCCATTATAGAGCATATTAAGGCGGCTCAAGAGGTAACAATCCATTTTAGAGCATATTAAGGCGGCTCAAAAGGTAACAATCCATTTTAGAGCATATTGAGGCGGCTCAAGAGGTAACAATCCATTTTAGAGCATATTGGAGATGGCTCAAGAGGTAACAATCCATTTTAGAGCATATTGGAGATGGCTCAAGAGGTAACAATCCATTTTAGAGCATAATGGAGATGGCTCAAGAGGTAACAATCCATTTTAAATCATATTGGAGATGGCTCAAGATGTAACAATCCATTCTAAATCATATTGGAGATGGCTCAAGATGTAACAATCCATTCTAAAGCATATTGGAGATGGCTCAACAGATAACAACCAAGAGCATACTGGAGAAATCTCAACTCGCAGTATATCTGAGAACGCTCAACTCACAACAATCTAGAGCAGATTCGAGAATGTTAAACGCACAACAACCCCGCAGATCTGCGCAGGAAATCCTGACAAGATGAAGCTCCCCCGCACGCACGGCGAGCGTCGCTGCAGGCGCTCCGGTGTCGCTTTGAGTGTGACCTTCATTTAAGTCCCAACTGTTTTAAATATAAATTTTATAGTATTCAAATTTTACTTGAAGCACAAATACTTACACATATTATAAATTAGAAATATCTGAAAATTTCAAATAAGAGAAATCGAAAGCTTAGATTATCTGTTATAGGTTAAGCCTCCCTAACCGCTACAAAAAAAAGCCTATCGAAGAGAGGAAGAAGGAAGGCACCATTTAGTATGGAGATAAGGATATGCGGAATCTATGCAGAAGTGGCATAGAAACAGTAAGTTGATATAGAAGTTCCTGAAACAAGATCAAAGTTAAAGGAAAAAGTAGTAGGTGCTGAAAAACAGGACAGCAGTGAACCAAAAAAAGTGATCCTTAACAAATCAAAACAACATTTTATTTCAAAAAAAGGAAGGCCTACATACCTCCCAGCTTGGGCCCTCACACTTTCCTCCTGGGAGTGCTAATTCACACACATACAATGGTTGTATCCCCCTGAGGGGAGAGAAGTCGAAAATAAACGGTAGCCTCGCTCTGATAAAACTCAAGCTACTTTTTTAAAAGAGTTGTTTGTATGCGAGTCGCTGTCCTGTCGAGTAACTAAACTAATGGAACAAGCACCGTGACCAAACAAACTTTGATTAATAGTAACTTTTACATGGTCAACAATAGCAAAGCTTAAGAAATTCATACCACATCGGAAGTATAGTTCAAAGCCTGAACAGACAATGATACGTATTGTGTTTTCTCTAATACCTGATTCTCTAATACGCTGGGGTGATTACAAAGAACAACAATTCCTATAATAAAATTTTTAACGCCTTAAACACAGATCTAAATTCTATTTCTTGAATTAACGAGTTGATAAACCAATCACAGTTGATAAACCAACATTTACAACTGTAGTTCAAGCGAGAGGTTTCCCCGCAGATCAATTCTGAAGTAAAATCTTTCAAACAATACTGAAAATAAAATAAAAATTAAACAAGAAAAAGACGAAAAATACCGGTTGAACATGGCCCAGAAGTGGGATGTTAACACGGCGAGCGGAGAAAAAAAAGGAGTGCTTACGAACAACGTAAGCAGACGGTAGCATCACAGGAGACCGAATGTTCAAATAAGTAACACATCGTCATAGTGGCGGAGCTCGCTGTGTAAGTCCACTTAGCAGAACTTACGCAGCGCACTGTACTGCTGAGATCATATAAATTGTAGAAAATGAGAAGCCGAGCAAGAAAACCTTCCGAGTGAAAGTTCGACCCTCATCCTCTCGTTGGCATAATACAACAGAAAAAACAAAAGCTCATAAAAGCAACAGCGACTAACATCGATCGCGTGGATGATTCATGTATGCTAACGTATGCTAAGACAGTTGAACCGTTCGCAGCAACGTAGGAGTTGTTCGAATATTTTACTCCATAATCCCTGTGCAGCCGTCGTTCATTGCGCTCACGCCACATTGCTTGCAGCGAATAATGGTTCAGAGCACTACTATTCACTAATTTTTGCAAGAGTGCCACTTCGGTTAAACGCTACTGTAGATTAGGTTATACATCAGTTTAAGCCTCCCTAACCGCGACAATAAGAGCGTATCGAAGAGATGAAGGAGGAAGGCACCAACAAAAACACAAACTAGACGATGAATTTTCCACAAGAAGAGCAATGAACACGAATCAGCAGAAGATACGTCCCAGAAGAGAGGGGCAGCAGCAGCAGAAGCCAGGCCAGGAGTCAGAGCCATACGGGGCGGCCGCAGGGGACCGGTTCTAGTGCCATAATTTGTAATAAGGTTGCAGGAGTAGACCTAGCCGCCCCCGGCCGCAATAAAACTAGCGTAAAAGGGAACAAGCTCCAGTATTTCATAGCGCACTTTCGCACCTGCCACGCGAACTTCGTCTCCCGTCTACACCACCTGGCGCGTACGGCCAATTTCGCTTTCATGTCCCCCGGGCAAAATGGGATAAAGGCTTTTTATTTGATGCAATAGCTGCTCAGAAGCAAAATAAGATAACTTTTCAAGTTAGAGTTTTTACATGGATTCAGCTAACAAGAATTAAATGCATTATTACAATTCTTGGAAAACGTTGACGCATGAAATGAAAAATGTAAAAAAGCGCAAGCCAAAAGAATGCTATTCCATTGTAGCAAATTGATTCCTTGTAAATCCCCAATCGAAGGGAGACGGGATTGGTTTCAAATGTTGTGGAATTTTATCTTTTGGTACCAGCTCTGATCTTTTCAATGCAGACTATTTCATTCAGGAGCTGTGGTGTTTAGAGTTAGGACCATTCCCTTTTACTCGCGCAAGATAAAAAAATTAATTCATTTCTACGTAACCCTTGGTGATATGAAAAGAAAAACAGCTGTCACTTATTAAGAACAAATGTTGTTTTGAAATACTGCCTATATTCAATTCAATAAAAATTTTCGTCGAAACCCCTTTCGTTCCAATCCAATAACGTACTTTGAAAGTAATTTTTCTCGAGATTTTTTCACGATCTCTCTCTCTCTCTCTCTCTCCTTTTTCTCATTACTTCTCGAATTACCTGAATATTATCTTCAAGACTGCGGACGTTTATCGCGAATCCCTCACAGAAATCTTACCTGTCAACGGAAGGTGTCTTGAATAAACGGTGCTGGGAGAAGCGCCAAAGAAACGCATCACACGGTGTGCGATATAATCGTAACATATAAAGTTTAATAATAACATGTGCACAAAACCGTCCCTATATTGAAAGGGTAACTGAGTGAGTAAAATACACTTATATTGAACATTGTTGAAGTGCCTAGTTCCACTTGTTTTTTTAAGAAAGCATGAGTTAATTTAAGCCTCTCTAACCCCAACAAATGAGCTCCTAAGAGTATGTAGGGTTTTGATGGTCGTGTCTCTTCACCATAAATCATCAACCTGAGGTCCTAGGGTGTCCAATCAGAATTGGTTCCAGAGTGCGTCAACATCTATCACGAGAAGAGGTGGGGGAGAAGTGATAAGCAGTTCACGATGATGGTTTACTGGAGTGATGTGCTATACAATGAACGGTACACGGGCGGGGCACCGCCCAGCACCGCTGTGCTGGCACACGCCACAGACTTGGCGGTGGCTCTGACTACTCCTCTCTAACTCTGGCTACAGCGCATTATATACGTAACCTGTATCTGAAGTGGGCTTTCCCGTATTGATAATAATAACACTAGAAAGTCCAACCCGACAAGTAGAAGGAGGAAGGTATCATTTGGTATTGAATAAAAAAAAACTATGCACATAGGTCCCCATTCCCGGAGCATAGAAACAGCAAAAATTGAAAGAGGTTCATAAAGAAAACGAAAGTCGTCTAGAAGCTGAAGTATAACAGTGAACCGAAAAAAAGATGACCAGTAACAAAACAAAAAACCTCTTCTATTTCGACGAAAGGAAAGCCAGCCCAACTTAAAGCTCAGGGACTCGCAACTTCCTTCAGAGAGCGTTAATTACCGTACAATAACTGTATCCCCTCACAAGCACATCCTCTAGTCATTGACACTCAAGCGTTTCAAATTATCAAGGCCTAATGTTCACCAAAGGCATGCAAGTGAGAACGTCTGACCTAATGGCCGCTGTTTGCAGGAACAAAGGCGGACATCAGGCAATAGGTACAGGGTTTGATAGCGTCACCACCACCATCAGTGCTCATCAATGCTGTTTACAACGCACATGCACGGACGACAAAACACGAAATGGCCGATACCGAAGCCCAACTTTATGCCGACACTGACATCGGGCACCAAGAAAATGACCTACTTCGATTTCGTGAAATTAAAAAGGGAGACTTTTGCGAATGGAAAGCAACGCTTTGACGCAAGAAGGGGTGCCGAGGTGTAGGGTCTCCGTTGTGCAAAGGGCACGGGCAGTGACGCGTCAGCTCTCGCTCCCGTTACGCAACGGTGATTTGTGTCACCTCGCTGACCACCCGAACAGAAGCGACGGCTGTGGTCACAACCAAACCGTTACAATAATTCCAAGGTAGCGGTGCTATCGAATTACGAAAAACCAAACAGTTCATTTGGTTGTTACAGTCACAACCAAACACACACAAACGGTAATTTCAAGGTAGCGGGGCTATCGAATTACGACCAATAGGGAACTTCAATAAACAGCAAGTTAATTTCTGAAAACAAGTTGTGAAAGTTATTAAATGGAAGAGGGGCGATATTTTCGCGAAGCCACTTCGTAGCAGCAAACTATAGTTCAAAATGACTCTTCGCAATGCTGAGTTCGTCACCGACTTGTTTCTCGGGTCTGCCACAAACCAGTTACTTTCATTCCTTGAGAGGACAGCCAATTCATCCATGAGGACAGAAGATTCTAATTCTGCGAACATTTCACCACAAAAAGCTGCACACATTTTAACACACTGCTTGCGACATGACCCACCAGTGGGTCTTGGGTTTTGGGTTTTTCTTGATGCGAAACGCCCCATCGATGGGTCGTTTGAAAAATTCTAACAATCTTTTATAAATTAATGATATTTAATGGACCCATAATGTTTAGTATTTATAAATTTGCTAATTCCTTTTGACTTTATATTTGAATTGAATATTGAACTTCAGTTTAACTCATCGCACTCAATGCGTTAAAGCTATTCGCTGCAGGCAACATAGAGTCAAACTGACCAAACGAAAACGAGAGAGCCACGAGCCATTAGAGCCAGAGAGCCATTAGATCGAAAAAAACGTATTTGTATTAGCCAACCGGTGAAAGGCCCTCACTCTGATAATCAATTCTTGTGAAAGCCCTGCAACAAAGAAATAAGAAGCGATGTAATTTTGCAAGCAAGGAACTCATCCTAAAAAAATAGCAGCTGGCTGTTTTTTTTCTTCCTTCCTGTTCCCGCGTAAATGTTTATCAAAACAAAGCAATCGATTTTATCAGGAGTTCCGCAATGCTAAATGATAGTTATTGGGCTCAGATCGATCAAACGAAATCACATGTTGACAGTTGAACATGAATCAAGCCACAAAAAACAACTCCAGACAATGGATAACAGAAACTTTCTTTTCAAAATGCAATAAACCAATCTGAACGTAGAAGATTCGTGGGCTTCACGTCGACATATAGGTGCTATACATATCTGTCGCCTATAAACCCAAGATTTTGGGCTTTTATGCCAAGTAAATCTGTTCAAACAAGGTGGTAAAAATGAAGTATACGTTTAGTACCGCTCTTATTGAAACTCTTGCTCGTGAAAATGTAGAGTAAACGATGGGGAAATGAGCAGTTAACTTACAGTTCTATGTTTGCCATGGACTGCGACTTCTCTGCTTTATTTACCTGCAAAAGAAAAGAACACAACATTGCATTAATTTACACAGAAATTCAATCAAAAACCTGGCTAAAAAAGCTAATTCCCTAAAAAATAATTCATAGAGGAAGTAAACCATACAACTACACGCTTTCCACACAACTTCACTGAATGCAGCGCTGTTGTACTGTTGTTGAAAAATTCTGATGAATATACAGCAACAAAATAAACCGCGCACATGGTCAGAATCACATGTAAGCGATGATACAAGACTCAGCGCATAGCTGTTCGGAAATGCTAAGAAAATTGAAAAAAAACATCAGTGCATGAAAGTTAACTACTGTTGTCAAAAGAATACGAGTCTCTACTTACAGGGCTGAGCCTGGCAGGTATCTAAAACACAATTTCATCCGTAAAATTTCCCTACACAAGCATTAAAAAACCTTCGGGCACAAATGAACTAAAATCTCAAGAACCTTGGCAGGATAATTTGAGTCACGCAGACAAAGCTCGGGCTTGAAAATCGACCCGTGGAAAAGGCACGACTTACTTTCGCTCGCAACAACAGTCCTGACCCTAGACACTGCTGTGATAAAGAGATAATAAGACGCATAGAGAAGATTTCAAAAGTCCCACGCCTCCTTTGAGCGGAGTCTCTGGATTGCCCCTTTAAAGGGAACTCTTTCACGAACGCCTGGCTGCCTGCCCTGCTAAGAACAATGAGCAGGCGCCCAGACTCATATGCTTCGTTGCACGCTTCAATGAGAGGCATTGAGAACAAAGACGATCGTCTGCAAAAATATGCACGAGACTGCTGCACTTGCAGTCACCGGAGACTTACCGTATATCACAGAGCGTAAAACGGGTACTAAAATATATATTGGGTGTGCAGTAGCAGTCTAGGTCAACGAGCGGCATTAAGAACGAAGACGATCCTCTGCAAAATATGTAATGCACGAGACAGCTGCACATGCAGTCACCGGAGACTTGGCATACATCACAGCGCATAATGGGGAGTGAAATATATCGGGCGTGCAGTAGCAGTCTAGGGTCCGACTAACACGTAACCCTTGTTTCCTGATTAAGGCTTATTACGCCTGTTAAATCACGACAATGGTGCCATGTGGTTCGGCCTTGCAGTCAACTATGACGTTAGCATTGAAGTATCACATTAGCATTGCTCATTCAGGGTCTCGCTCACCCAATTAAAGCAACCAACAGAGTTGAAATCCATGAATATATACTTGAAAAGGCCTTTGAAAGGCATAAAATATCACAGTTCCTGTTAGCAGAACCTTCTACGCCGGCAATGACAAAGCTTGAGAATCGTAGAGTTAATAAGTCACGTTAGAACACAGAGCTAAACGTCAACATGTGCAAGAATTGAGTTGTACTTCAGCTGGCAGATTCAAAGAAGAGGACAATTGGAAGGATGCGGTCTGATAAAAACTATGCCCACACTAGACCCATACTGTCGTCGCTGACTCAGTGGTGGGTTGACAGGGTTTGGTCACACGAGCACGAACTCCTAGGTGACACTGGCGATGGCAGGCATAACTACCTACTGATAAACTGAAGCTCATGAATCCAATACATTTCTCCAAGAGCAACAAGATTACACCTTTAATTAAAAATTATACGTCAACGATAATTCCCTGTGAGGATTATTGAAGTTGAAAAGCGTTGAAAAAATGTACACATCTTTTTCCTAACCTATGACTTCAGCATAACAAAAATTAGCAATTATATTTATTCCTTTATTTGCTGATGCATTTATATGTCCCGCACTGCGATCTCCAGGCGGTGGTACCCGACTCAGGCAGCCCACTAAATCACTTTCACTGCGGGGTCAGACCTCTCGAGATGACTTTCTGCTAAATATAGGACACTCTTATAATATTACGCTCGGGAAAACACGATTAAGAAATATCCACCAAATAAAAACTGCAGAGAAAGTAAACTTGAAACAAATACCACAAGGTCACACATATCATCGATTAATAAATGGCAAAATGAACAAAAGTGTAACGTTTGTTTACGAGTTGCTTCCAAAGCTGCAATATTGCACGAGATGAGCCCCTGAGAACAATGGAAGGCAGGCAGGGCTGAGGAGAGGCGCACTTTGTCATGAGTTCTCTCAAAAATGAGCTACAAGCTTCATCAGATTGTCGGATTAATATTTCCTGATTGAGCTCCAGCGGTCACATTCTGCTGACGCTCTCAGCCAGCCCCGGCAAACAATTTCTGAGAAAAAGAATTTGAAGAGAACAAACGACATTTCATCATTTCAAAGCTGTTCCTTGAAGAAGAAGATCGATACGAGAAGGACTCGCTACTAATGGTCACAAACAGAACGGGGCGCGAAACAAAAAACAAAAGACAATATACCAAAATAAAAAGTGCAAGCTCTCTAGTCTGATCAATTATACAATACACGGTATAGTAAAACAAAAGCCAGGCACAATACCGCGACACACTGCCCGTCCGTGCAACAAAAGAAGAGGGCAAAATGACGGTCGGTGGGCCCGAGGCGTTTTCAGGCCGCAGCACAGGTTTAAAGTCCAGAAATAGCAGCGGTACCAGACTGAGTGCCTTGACAGCCAGCGATAACTTCCCAACCTTAATTATGAACTTCTCGCCTTCAAACACCCCATTTCCACCGAAAGAAATCATTTTGCCGGAGTAGCGAAGCAAATTGGAGGGCAATGAACCCTTTTGTCGTTGTATCAGCGCATAATAACGGCATGCACAGTCTCTTTTGAAATGAAAAGGAATATGAAAAAAATCAGCACCGAACGTTAGAAATTGGAAATTACACGCTACCCGTGGTTTCCTGTACACGTTCATCGACTGAAAAGGGAAATACGAAGCATGCTGGATTGTTGCATTGATCCTTCAGCACGTTCTTCAAATAAGGGATTCATAATTCTCCACTAAAATTCATAAGAGCTTTCCCCTAACATCTCAATGAAACACAGATGAGCTTACATTCCATCCGCTATACCTCGCCTCAATAGAGTTAGAAAAATTAATTCGTCTAAAACGCAAGTTGAACTGACACTTGGAAAAAGACTGTGGTGACGTGAGGAAGATTAATATTTGGAGAGCATCTAATGAGAACAAGACGCGGCGAACCCTCAAGGAAGTGCGCCACAGATGACGACAAGGCAGCGTTGTGCGTCACCGACGGTTGCCAGACTGGGTTTTTGAAAGATAAGGCTCACAAATCTCATGGACTTCTTCTATGTAATACAAATATTCGAGTGTAAATTACAACCAAATTGCATTCCCTCAAAGAAGTGCACCACAGATGACGACAAGGCAGTGGTGTGCGTCACCGAGACCGCGGTCGCCAGACTGTTTTTTTTTTCAAGACAAGACTCTCAAATCTTTTGGACTTCTTCTAATCCAAAAATTCGAGTGTATATAACGGCCAAATTTCATTCACAAAAAGGCTATTAAAACTGGAGGATTTTGTCCTGAAAAAGAAAGGGCAATCTGGTAACCCTGTGCTGGACCGCTCTACTTCTGAGTCAGGCGGCGTGACGCACCAGCGGCGGCGATGAGTAATGAAAAACACACGAGGGCAGCGGCGAGGTGTTCCATTCCAAGCAAGGACGACAACCTCGCCGCTGCCACCACCGCGCTCCGTCACTTTGCGTTCAATTCTAATCTTTTGACGGATGGGAAATAATAGGGTTCCACGGGAAAAAGTCAATTTTTATCCGCACAGAATTGTTCCACTAAAAAAAATTTTAATCTGGAAGTAGTTCAACCCAATTTTATCCTTGCAGTGGTGTTCACTTGTACTAATTAAAGCATTTTACGATTTAATTTCATTTCATATTTCCCACTTTGGTAACTTTTAATTATTACACCTCGGTCAATAAGAAAACCTGCACAAACCGACAGGTTTTCTGAATAATCACTTTTCCTAATAATCCGCTCGAACAAGTGGTGAACGTGACACAAATGTAAATTGCAGCACCATAAAAACTTTGTGCCAGATTAGTTTCAACCTCGTAAGCACATTAGGCACGAGGCTATTAGTCATGGGATTCCCGTTACAGAATGCGCACCGATAGCTGACATCGAACATAGAATACACAATGTAAAAAAAAAGTACGCTGCATTCCGAGCAGTTGCATTGCAACAAATAAGATAACAAGATTCGCTACCGCTATGATTACCTGAATTTTCCACCCGCACTATTTGCATGGAAGTCCCTGCTCACGGCAGAACATCGTACTTTCCGATAAAAACACAACCGCCATATCAGTGTTCATTTCAAATACAACAAAACCTTCTACGCATGACACCAATGATGAAATGACTTCAGCACGCAAAAATCATCAAAAAATATCCTGGTTAAAGATATTTGAGGGTAAAATTTTACAGGTTTAGTGTGTCGATTTGAAACTGTAGGCTACTTTCAACAGCAATACTACACAGTAGACTAACTTCCCATTTCCGTGTACAAATCGATGTAAATAACTGCCTCCACTAAACGGAACGCTTAACTGCATGGATAGACTCAGCAGCGGTCGAAATTACGTGCTTCTACACTTAGACCGCAAACGTGAGCCGCCGGTGTACATGAAGGGGATTTTCAAAATGCTGCTGACCGACCAATAAGTCACTAACTCACTTTCCATAAATACTTATTCAAAGATAAATAAAAACACGGTCATAAATAAATAAAAACATGAATCATAAAATCACAGTTAATATTTGCTATTCTCAAAACTGCTTACTACAATTGACTTCAATTTGAGTTGAATATTGAACTTCCGCTTCACCCATCGCAGTCAACGTGTTTAAAAGCTTGTGAGTAGCTGGCAAAATGTCATTGCGTGAACAAAATGTCATTGCGTGAACATCAAAAGAAAAAACAAAACCCAGGCTTTGTTTTTTCTACCTCAGTCTCACACCAAAACAAATAATTTACTCTCAATCAGACGAAGACAGTTGAAGGAGACGTATACGTGGGAAATTTCATCAAAATACTCTCCATAGATATCAAAGTTACACACTCCACTAGAACTGTTAGAAAACTGTACCATCCATCAAGCGATGGACTCCCTGTCTTACAATACAGTGAATGATAGGCAGTACATCACAGCGTGGAAATAACTATTACTCATCTAACAGTTTCAAAATGTAAGGCTCAGCGTAAATCTTACAGCGGCAGGGTTTCCCCACAGTTAAACATCGTCGTACCAGTACAGAAGGCAGTGTAAGTTCTTCAAAATAGACATTACGTGATTTAATAAGCACTATAGCCAAGTCTAAATTAGAGAAGTTAATTTATGCCTCTTCAGCCACAAGCGAGGCCCATTCAGTATCGAGATAAGAGAACGGAGAATCTAAGTACAAGGTGTGTTTTCACACAAGATCTCAGCGCATCGATTAGATCAGATGTTAATTTTAAGGCTCCCTAACCGCAACAAAGGCGTTCCAAAGACAGGAAGGAGGAAGACACCATTTAGTAAGGAGTTGAGGGAATGCGGAATATATGAACAAGGTGGATAGAAACTAGTTGAGCAATTAGCTTATGAAACAAGATAAGTTGAAAAAGAATGTAGTACGTGCAGAAAAACTAAACGGTATTGAGCCAATAAGAAGTTCGTCCGTAACAAACAAAAAACCTATTCCATTTCAACACACTATTCTATTTCTATAAGCTCAGGACCTCACATCTGCCCCTTGGGAGCATCAATTCACACAGCTACAATAACTGTATCCCCCCGAGGGGCACCAAGTCAGCACAAAAAACTGAGCTTCACAGCAACGACGCCGTAAACTGTTAGAAAATCAAGCCCCAGAACTGCAAGCGAAGGGGGAACCAAAATAGCGGAGACTGACGAGGGGAGCAGGAGCGAAGCAAAGCAGCCGTGTCAGGTGACGGCCAACAAGCACAAGCATGGGAATCGGGGCCCTGTTCTCTCACACGGAGCTCGTCCTCACTCCTGCTGCTGCTGCTCTGGTCAGAAATGTTAGCAGTGGAGCTGCTCCCTGCCAGTAATATCAGCAATGTAACTGCCCCCTGCCAGTAATATCAGCAATGTAACTGCTCCCTGCCAGTAATATCAGCGATGTAACTGCTCCCTGCCAGTAATATCAGCAATATAACAGCTCCCTGCCAGTAATATCAGCAATGTAACTGCCCCCTGCCAGTAATATCAGCGATGTAACTGCTCCCTGCCAGTAATATCAGCAATGTAACTGCTCCCTGCCAGTAATATCAGCAATGTAACTGCTCCCTGCCAGTAATATCAGCAATGGAGCTGATCTACACCACCGCTCGTCCTCACAAGCAATAGCTACTGGTAAGTCCAGCTAGATTAATGGGTAATGCGATCGCTGCTCGCTATTTTTATTATTTAATCTAGCTTTGAGTGATGTTTCCGCTCGGTTTAAGGCGATTATTGCAGAGGAAGTCACGTTCCCGTTCGAGTGACAGGATTAGGGTGGGAAGTTTCAGTGTTTTGGTTAGCACAGATCGCTACGCTGGTAAAACTAGAAGGTATGCATCTCGACGAAACGAGAGGGTGAAATGACAATGAAAAATAAAAACGGATGTACTAATGCATGAGGTAAGCTGTAATGTACACCGACCACCCTCGTAGAAGAGAAAGAACTAATCAATGAAATTTAGGCCTCTCCAACTACAAATCCAAACCCACAACGGGCTTCTGTATCTCGGGTTTGCAGATTCAAGAGTTGGATCTTTAAGATACACTAACGAGGATAGACACTAGCGGTGTAAATTTGGAGAAGAGTGGCTTGCGCTACCACTAACGAGTGACGAATCTTTATGGTCCACTGGCGAGGACAGACACTATCGACACACTACTCAAGTGTCGCTCAAAAATCTTACACCGGGCCGATAAGCGCAAAATATCCCCAAGATGCGTTGAAGGAGAATCCCTTCAGTGCATCTCCTGGGGGACAAATTTTGATCATGAGCAAAAAGATGTCACGTGCGAAAAAAGCTCAACATGATGACTGTGATCTTGAATATACAAATAATTTAACACGCTAAATTTCTTCAGTTCATAGGTTGTGTACAGAAGAGACGCCAAGGTAAAATATTCAAAAACTTAAAACGCTAGCTCACAGTTATGAAATTGCACAAAATAAGTAACACTTTACAAGTAGCTAACACACGAAGAAAAACATCTCCCGTCACTAATTTCTGGTACAAATCCCAAGAAGGAACAGCCAAGAAAGAGAAACGCAAGCTGCATTTCCACCCCCCACGGCGCCACCCAAACGAGCTCACGCAACACCAGGAAACAGAGCTATACGGTGCAGCGTGGCTCCCGTGCGGCACGGAGTCGAGACAAGCAGGGTACACACACAGTTCCGTTTGAGTCACCAGCTCTGCTCATGCCAAGCGCATGAACAGGCTTCCTCCGCCTCCGCGCTTACCAATGCAGGGCCACCACATTGCCACATCAGGAATCACTCACAATACGCGCATTGTACATGACGTTGTGTTACCAATACAGGAGCACCACACGGGCATATCAGGAATCACTCACAATACGCGCATTGTACATGACGTTGCGTTACCAATGCAGGAGTACCACACGGGCATATCAGGAATCACTCACAATACGCGCATTGTACATGACGTTGTGTTACCAATGCAGGAGCACCACACTGGCATATCAGGAATCACTCACAATACGCGCATTGTACATGACGTTGCGTTACCAATGCAGGAGCACCACACTGGCATATCAGGAATCACTCACAATACGCGCATTGTACATGACGTTGTGTTACCAATGCAGGAGCACCACACTGGCATATCAGGAATAACGAAATTTAAAAACGAAGAATGCACTAATTAAGTGCTTAGCACTTTCTTCGTTTTTAAATTCCTAATCTGGAATTACTTACAATACGCGCATTGTACACAACGTTAAGAACTGAAACGTGATGTCCATTTAAATGACGATACAGTTTCTTAAATAACACTTTAACTGCAATTGGTTAAACTGAAGTGCAATATTCAAGTCAAATTTAAAGATAACTGTCGAAAGCAATTTTGAAAATAGCAAACATTAACTGCATCGTACCTTCATTTAGCTTTAACTCCGTATTTATGAAAGCTTTTATTCTGCTTTAATTACCTATTAAAGAAAATTGAGTTCGTGATTATCAGTCGGTCAAGCTACATTTCAAAAAACCCCTCCGTGAACACCGGTGGCGCACGTTGCGGTCAGTGTTAAGAGGGGGAAAAATAGAGTCAATTGATCGTAACTTCAACACTTTCGTATACATAGACTTCAATCTACCACGGCACTTAAGGCGAATGCTTTCGTCCAGCTATTTTCAAGAGCGTATGACCATAAATGAATCGACTTATTGCGCTGAATTCTTTAAGCGAACATTTTCAAATGAAATAAAGAAATTCGTACACCAAATCACGTACAGTGCAAAAGCAGAACAAAAGCTCATGATAGGATCAAAACGAAGGAGAATCATTAGCCGAGCAAAGAACAACATTAACCATTCACGATGCCAGAACTTCTGAAACCAAACGAGCAAAAACGACCAGATAGGATCAAAATGAAGGAGAACCATAACACTAGTAAAAAAAAAGTTCAACATCCACGGAGCCTATGAAACCAAACGAGCGCAAATGACTATCGCAGAGAAGCTAAAGCACATCTCCGCGAGCCACAGAGCAGACCACCACCAGTAGAGGAGAGCGAGACTGCAGCTGCCGAGGCCCCTGGTAACGCGACACATTACGCCCTGTAACATAAGGCATCGCTGCAACAGCGCCAGCCTACGCTGCTCGTGGTGGCCGATTGCAGCGAGTCAGCACGGAAAAGGTAATGGCTTAGATCAGTGGTTCTTATCCTTTTTTTCTCCAATTCATCACTTTTTAGTAAGCCAACTCTCCATTGCCCACCACAGCATCGGTAGGGAATGGAGCATCCCCCTCCCACAGCATCTTCCTTTTAATTATCCGTGACATTCCTTACCCAGCAGTGCCGTCACTTTTACCCAAACATGACATACAATATCTCATTATGGTTGTTTTTATTTTCAAACCAGCCTAAATTATGAGCAGAATTGCTCACTACAATTGGCTCTAAATTTGTGTTGAATATTGAACTTTAATTTAACCAATTGCGGTCAAAATGTTCCAAGTTAGTTTAGGCCTCCATAACCAAAGCAAGGCGTTCTTAAGAAAGGAAAGAGGTTTTCTACTACTTCCAGAACTCGTGAATCATCTTTATCCCAGCATTAAATTAGATAGGTCACTTTGTCTCACTGACCACAACAAGAGTTTCCAAGAGAGGAAAGAGGTGAGCACCATTTCGTAGGAAATTAAGGGAATGGAGAATCTATGCACAAAGTATCTCCCCCATACCCTGCGCATGGAAACAGCAAGGTTGAAAGAAATTTATGAAGCAGGAGAAAAATTGCAGAAGCAAGTAATAGGCACTGAAAAAGGGCAGCAGAGAAGCGAAAAAAACATGGCCCGTAACGAAACAAATTCCTATACTACTTCCATACGGGGACGGCCAACTTAAACTTCAGCTCGGGACCTCACATCTTTTCCGTAGGAGCGCTAATACCCACGAGTACATCTAGTATGCAGTTGAAGAGAAAGCGGAATTTATGCGCAAGGTGTGTTTCCACATAAGATCTCCTGCGCATCGAAACTAACTTAAAGAGGAAGGGTATGAAATAAGATAAAAGTTCCAGAAGAAAGAGTTACTGAAAAACAAGACAGCAGCGAACCGAAAAAGATGGTCCTTAAGAAAACAAAAAACATTTTATTTCAAAAAGAAGAAGGCCAACCTGACCCTCGGCTTCGGGTCCTCACATTATTCCCGTAGGAGGGCTGAAGTCAATATCACGAAAGACAAAATAAAACAGCAGTACACGAGACCTCAACACCAGCAGCATATCAAACACACACTACAAATGAAGCATCTCAGCGTCAGACCACTGCTACAAGCATACAGATAAGTACACTCACCCTAGCGCTGTACTGTTGTGCCGTCGCTGAGCTTATGAAGCAAGTTACCATGTCAAAATTTGGACTTATTTAGAACTACTGAGTCGCATACCAACGCGTGTGAATCAGGGAAGTGAGGCTCACAGCATCCATAGGTAGATATCGCTAGGCTTAACACGATGAGTTTGCGCGGTGGCTACGGTTATTTAAATTAGTTTTTAACAAGCAGAGTTGAAACACTGACTTCTTTGCTGGAATACGTTTTCTCTTCCTAAAGAAGAGTGAAAAATGTAATAGCACGAAGATAATTTACCCCAAACGCTTAAATATATTCTAAAGGAAAGGAAGTGAAATAATTGAAATGCTGTTTATTTATTCAGGAACGCAAATGAGAGATTTACTCAGCGGACACAACGTGATAATGCAGGACGTGCCGCGTCATTTCGTATTTTCCTTCACAGACACCCGACAACCGATACCGTCAACTACGGCACCACAACATGTCAAAAACTATGGCCGCAGTAAGAACGCTTATCGCAACACTGCTCGTCTCAATGCCGACGAGCTTCAGCAGGACAAAGACAGCCTGAAAGCTTCAAAAGAGCCGAAGACGCAAACGGGAATGTGAACCATGGCACACGCGAAGATGTTGCCTTTCTACGGAACAGCGATTGCTCTGACCTTGTTAAAAAAAATGAGGGGAAGAAGGGATTTTCAATGAACCAATCGTCTATTCTCGTGTTCTCACCATGAATGGATGAGGCTGACACTTGAAGTAAGATCAACACGTATGGTTGAATGATGTGAATGCTGGTACATGGATTGAAAACATCTCTTTCGACAGCTGCGTTGAGTTAACTTAGAACCGACATCGAAACATACTCTATTAATTTGGATATTGACAAATGATGACATCTTCAAAGACTGGTCTGTTCAAGCGCGTGATCAACCCTAGTCAGATTATTATGAGTTTACTAAGACCTCCCTAACCACAACAGGTGTTCCCAAGGGAGATATGAGAGAAGCCCTTTTTAGCGCGGGATTAAGGGAACGGAGAATCTATGCACAAGGAGTGTCCCGCACACTCTGCGCATAGAAAAAGTAAGATTAAAAAAATTATGAAATAACAGAGTTGACGAAGCAGGTAATAAGTGCTGAAAAAATAGCAGCAATGAACCGTAAAAAAGACACCGCAATGAAAAAACTATTTATTTCAACACAAGGCACACCCAACCAGCTTGGGACCTCCCATCTTCTCCCTGAGAACAAATGAACTTCATTGTTTTCTTGAGAATGGTAAATTGGGCAAAACGATGGGAACGGCGATGAACTTTCACGCACAAGACATCATCATTCTTCCGACTCTGAAAAGCCTTGAATGTAGTAGATTAATTTCCTTGGGAACCTACACGTTCCATGAACGTAACGAAGCCCGCCAAAATCAGGCGATCCTCGTTAGGAAGTTCTGCTCCAACGACACCAACGAAGGAGTTACACTCGGCAGCGAGACGTAAGGCGAAGGCGGCATGCGATCATAGCACGATTTAGTGTAATGCTGCAGCCTTGTCATTAACAGACAGCTAACTGAGCACAGCCCCGCAGTTGTGCAGGCGCTGCTCCTCAAGGTAATACGAGCGCCGGCATGACAAGCTTGTCTGTCGCTTGTTACACCCGCCACCGCCGTGCTACCGCCGCAATTTGCTCCCGTGTTCTGCCATGCGAATACAGCTATCGTTCACGACAGCTATCAAATGTTAATATCATCAATTAACAATTAAACAATTATCGTGACTCAAAAAAGTTCCGGGAGGTAGGTCCCGGAACTTTCACCGGCCAGGAAAAAATCTGAGTTTTTTTTTCAGTAGATATCAATATTTGAATTCTGATCAAGCAGAAAATCTGGCCACACGTAATTGGTTTCGAAGTTCATTAATGTTCAACAGGACACTTAAGGTAACCAAAAATCATCTGTAAAATAAATCATTATCCTAAGTACTGGAGAAAAGAAAAGAAAATTATCCCAAAGTACTGGAGTAAAAGAAAAGCACTCACTATCCTGACGACTGGAGTAAACATCGGCCAGCGCGGCACTGGTCACGCACTACCTGACTACCTGATCTGGAGCAGAAAAAGAGCGCGTGTAGGCGTCGGCTGGTATTCTAGCAAGTACATCCGCAGCGAACACTTGCCTGATCGGGAACCACGAGCCGCCCAGTTCATGGCTCCGTCACAGCCGAGCCCAAGTTTCAGCCATAAATTAACACAAGAAGCAACTGCTGCAAGGCGATAACGCTGAGCTGCGGCCGCCGCCAGAACACAGACGCGGCTCTGTGAACTCGAAGTTATTGCGGTGGAGTCCGTGCTTCCAGGTCACGGTGCAAGTTCTGTGTGTGGTAAATACTTACCTGACACCAATGTTCCAGGTTACGGTGCAAGTGCTGTGATGCATGCCTACCTCGCACCAATGTTCCAGGTCACATTGCAAGTTCTATGTATGAAAAATACTTACTTGGGACCAATGAAGATCGTATTTAATTGTTAGCGTTCGCTAAGTATGGCCAAGTGGATGGTGTGAAAAAGACGGCGGTGCTTTATGGCGTTCAACGAATGAACAAACTGCGTATTTAACGATACTAATATGAATCTCAAATAGATTAGACAAAATAGGGGGAATAGGCTAATCGAAATCAAGAAATCCTCCACGATCAGAATGAATTTCTAAAGTGACTCGATCCTACATAAATGCTAACAAGGGAATATTTTAAAAATGCAACATCCACCGTAGTGAAAGGAAGCGGCGTATACCATCAGAGCCCAAGACAAAATTCATCTAGTAATTTCACACAAACTTTTATAATTCTAGCGAGTTTTCATTACACGCAGCTCCGTAAATAGCAAACAACGTTCATCACAATGCCTCAACGGAATTACTAGGCAAAAAGTTGCACTGAGCGTGTCTGAGCTGAGCAACCCGTAGTGCTTTCCTCACTCATTATATGAGAGCTAAACCATATAATCGATACACTACTGTGAATACGCTGACCAATCTGAACTTCAGTAATCTATACCCAAGGGTCATAAAACAGCAAACAACTTGCACATCCGTACTAAATGATTCACAAAATTATAACCGTACGCCATACTGTGAACCGTCGCCAAATTGTGAACCGTCGCCAAATTGTGAACCGTCGCCAAATTGTGAACCGTCGCCAAATTGTGAACCGTCGCCAAATTGTGAACCGTCGCCAAATTGTGAACCGT
>JACJUY010000216.1:105712-130073 GCA_014220935.1 Platorchestia sp. MABIK | reverse complement strand
ACATCAAATTTACGATAGATTGTGAAGTGGGTGGCAAGCTTTCATTTCTGGATTGTCTGGTGCATAAAGAGGGGGATAAATTTGAGTGTTCCGTGTTTAGAAAGAATCGTTTCACAAGTTTAGGAAATAGCAATGAAGTGAGCAAA
The DNA here is from genome assembly GCA_014220935.1 of Platorchestia sp. MABIK. Classification (NCBI taxonomy): domain Eukaryota; kingdom Metazoa; phylum Arthropoda; class Malacostraca; order Amphipoda; family Talitridae; genus Platorchestia; species Platorchestia sp. MABIK. Next base: position 129,927 of record JACJUY010000216.1, on the reverse strand, counting down.
ATAAACAAAATTGAACAACACCAGAATGATTAAAGCCAATGCTCACGTGTTTTCGGTTGATAAATGTATTGGAAGAAAACTGTTCGCTCCTCAACTCGGTTCTCGTGTCCGAGATCGGTATGTGTGGCTACGAACCCGCGTCTTTCCAACGAGCGGTTGCTACGAGTTTTGATAATTCACACTTGTGCTTTTCTCGACCGTTCCGATCTCGTCAATTCATTATGACGATAATCTGTTGAGAAGCTGCCGCACACGATAACGGAGTTGTAGAGTCAAATACAGAGATAAATTCATCGCTTCTCAATTTATTTGAGCGTTGCAGTACCTAATTTCTGATTTTGGCCGAATCCCAGCGATAAGATGATAGCTACACGAGGTCAAAGTTTCAACAAGTTAAGACATTACAACAACTGGTCGACCAAGAACGTGACACAAGGCACGCAGGCGTGAACAGGTCGGATTACCCGTGATTGAGTCTGCGTTCAGCAGACGTTAAGTTACTCGGTGAACACAATATTAATCGTTGGCAAAGGAGTAACGCAACAAGATCACAGCCAATGGCAGCATAATATCAGTTAGAGCAACATAAAAAAATTGAAAACAATTTGCTCGACAAAAATGTCCCGATAGTCGGTACCCGGATTTTTAATTCCGAACATGCCACATTTCAGTGTGTACAAGCCTACAGATTACTTAGGACCGTCTCGTACGAAGGACGCATCCGAGATTAAGTGTCCGGCTCAGCGCTCTGCTGAGTGACCACGAAAGTTAGCAGTAGGCCCGAGAGGGACGAGAGCTGCGTGCCGGCTGGTGGCAGCGAGGCTGGTTTGGCCGGCAGGATATCCTGATGACGGTCCCGCGCCTGCACAGCAGCGCCCTGATAACCAAGTCCGGCACCTAACAACGTGTTCTTGCACGCCTCGAATTCATCTGACCACCACGTCCATAAACATTAAAGCAGAGAGAACAAAGAGAAACTGAGACATTTCGGTTGCACGATGGCGCGGTACCTTCCACGACAGAGACAGTTGGAAGTGACAGAAATTGCCAATTGTCACTATCCTATGTCCTATTTATGAAATTAGTACGTTCAATTGTCAATTGCCAATTTTCACAATCCTATGTCCTATTTATGAAATTCGTACGTTCAAGACCCCTTACCCACAATAATGGAGATCTCACAGAGGCGAAGAAAAACGTCCGTTTAGTAGGGGCTGCAAAAAAATGGGAAACTGTGCACAAGGTGTGTTCTACACAGGATACCCTACGCAAAGAATGGTGAATCTATACACAAGGGGGTTCCTATACATACCCTGCGCGTAGAAACAGCAACTTAGGAAGCGAGAAGATGGAAAAAAAAGAAGAGATTACGAAATAAGCATGAGCAATGGAAGAAGTGAGATGAGCACGAAAGATGTAAGTTTCGAAGGTCTGTCTAAACAAAAGACAACCCAACAGTCTCTCCCTGGAGACACCAGTTCCCAAAGCATAGAATAGACTAACCTACGCCTGTTGCCTTTCTTATACCCATTGAGGCAGCAAAGACAATACAATATGCGCCGCCGAGGGTAGCTACAAATTTTACTGCGGAGTAATTTCACCCAAGTATGCTAATAAGAACACATTATTCTGTACCCATCATAAGTGAGCTCAGAAATCATTTCAGTTCTATTTTCCAAGGAACTTGCATTGTTTAAAGGATTGACACGCCCAATAAAATACATATACCTCTCTGGAGACTCGCTTGTTACAGCCCCGGTGTTTACATTCAAGCCTACCGCGGGTGAGCAAGTTCCCGCAACTGGCCAAACAAGGGCATGACCAACATATGTGGCTCTCTGACAGCAGCAGCAAGGCAAGGAAGAAGGCGCACAAGGCGCGTCTCAGGGGCCGTGTTCAGCAGACCCTGCCTGCAATTAGTGCTGCCGAGGTGGTGCCAGCGTCCCCACACAACGTGAGGGTGATCACGATTGCTTCTCCCTTGGTTGTGCAATTCCTTGACTACAACCGCCCGTCCCTTGGTTAGCAGCCCCTTGACTGCAACTCCTCGTCCTTGGATTTTGCTGCCCCTTGACTACAACTGCTCCTCCCTAGGTTTGCAATTCCTTAACTAAAATTATTTTTCTTCGATTTTGCTGCTCATGATTGCCACTGTTCCTCTCTTGATTTTGCTGCCCAATGTCTATGACCGCCCATCCTTTGGATTTACGGCCCCTTGACTACAACCACTCATTCCTTTGATTTTTCAACCCCTTGACTGCAACAGCACCTCTAGATTTTGCATCTCCGTGATTGCAACCACTTCTTTACTTTCACAACTCTTTGACAACAACAGCATCTTCCTTGATTTTACAGCGCCTTCACCGCGATCGCTGCTCTCAGTTCTGCAACCCCTTGACTGCAACCTCTCCACTCTCGATTTTGTTAGCGTTAGACGCGTCCATTACTTGGACACACACAGCGATGACTTCGTTCCCCTCTTCGGACATGCTTCATAACAGAAGAACACTAGGACAAAGTTATACAAAGGATGAGAAATCACCGATAAACTTGACAGAGTTAAGACAATCAAAATGAAGTAGTAGCGGTTTGAAAAATTCATCGTGATGATATCCACAGATAGTGGACAAGTTAGTTAAAGCCTTCCTAGCCACTGCAGAAGTGTTGTAAGAAAATAGGAAGGAGGAATGCACACTTCAGTACAAATGAATTCAAGGAAACGGGGAATTTATGCACAAGGTGTGTTTTCCACACAAGATCCCCCGCGTCTAGAAACAGTAAGTTGAGATAGATTAGATGTTTGTTTACCGTAACAAAAGCGTTCCAAAAAGAGGAAGGAGGAAGGCACCCATTTAGTATGAACTTCAGGAATCGCGGAATCAATACACGAGGGGCGTGGAAACAGTGCATTGAGAATGAAGTTTATGAAACAAGGTAAAAGTCGGAGAAATAAGCAAAAGGTACTAAGATAACAGCAGTGAGCCAAAAAAATATCTCCTGCACAATATAGCATCCTATTTCAACAAAAGCCCACCTACCGTTTAGCTCGAAGCCTCACATCTTTTAACCCGAAATAACATCAAGCTAAATCAGAGCGCAAATTGCATCATTATTAAGGCTAAAATCCTCTCGTTCTACGCACCAAAACTTACGAAACAGCTAGCATTTTTCCAATTACAATCGTCTATTTCCTCGATGATACAAATGACTTCACAACTATTCAGCGGCGCTCAAACAGACTTTCGCCTTCGTAATCACTGGGTAGCAACAAGATTGCTAATCCACAGCCGGCACGCCAGCGCCAGCTTCCGCTATCGACAACCGAAGCTCTTCGCATTTTCTGCAATTCGCATCTGCGGGCCTTGGCAAGTCAAATTATGCAACATACAACTCCACAACCAGCGAGCTGTCGTCTCAGTCTCAGTGTTGCTGACAATTTATCTATTGGTAACAAATATTTGGTGGGTTCTGTATTGGGGTCAAGTGTAATTTCTTTCAGGGTGACAAACACAATTGGGGTATTTCAGTAAGGGTGACACATAATTGGCGATTTCTGTATGAGTGACGATCACAATCGGCAACTTCTGCCGTGGCGACAAACGCAATTGTAAATTTCTGCCGTGGCGACAAACGCAATTGGCAATTTCTGCTGTGGCGACAAACGCAATTGGAAATTTCTGCCGTGGCGACAAACGCAATTGGAAATTTCTGCCGTGGCGACAAACGCAATTGGAAATTTCTGTCATGGCAACAAACGAACTTGGCAATTTCTTCAGGGGTGGCAAGCTCACAGGGCAATCTTGGAAGAAGTTCAACGCAATTGGCAATCTCTGCAGTGGTGAACAACACAGTTGGCAACCCCCACACTAGTGATAAACGCTATTTGCAATCTCTCCAGCGAAGACAAACGCATTCGGCAACTCAGATAACAAAATCCAGTTGGGACATAACGCCAGCATCGCGCCAGAGCAAAAAAAGCTATTCGAGCCGAGGCAGGGACAGAGAGCAGCCTCTCCACCACGCCCTCCAGTTCTCACGGACCCAAGGCGAGGCAGACAGCGAGCACGCGTCCGATCTCGCACTGGATTCCCAACGCAACTCGTGAAACTCGCTTCTCATACAGGAATTGTAGCGCGGTAACTCAGCTCTAAATAGACGTGTTTCTTCATCTAGCAAGGAATTGTAGCGCGTTAATTCAGCTCAAATTACACGCGTTTCATTATCTAGAAATTTTAATATCAAATCCTATGTCCGTCTTATTGTTCTTTATGCTTTATTGATTTGATGGTCACTTAGATATCTGAAGGTTAGTAAACAGACACTCGAATTTATTTTCATACTATGATAGTGTTAAAATGAGCTTCAAGCTGGTTATTGCTAAATTAAATGACCAGATAGCGTAGTACTAGTGTGAACTACGCAACACCTCGGCCATGACCTCGTTCTCATCAGCAACACTCCAGCGCCCTTTACCTGCAGTTCACAATTCTACCGCATTTCGTGTCACACAGTAGGCCCCGTAATTGGACCCTAAATGATAACACTGCTTTGATTTGATTACTTTATCTATAACCACGTGAACTCTGACGCAATTTTGTCGCAGAAATTTTTGAAATGACGTTGGTAGGAAATAGAGCTACAGCTACAAAGACGCTGTCAATGAAACGATTCACAACAGTGCGCTAAAATTTGTCCATGAAAATCTACGGCACGAGAAACTCCTTTAATGAATGATTTACACGGAACACAAGGCATTCCAGTTCGACTGCGTCAGTAATTTCGCTGTACAAACGACAGCAGTACAGCAAACCGCCGATCGTCTTCGCTTCGTAGCTCGGGGGAAAATTCGCCATTCATACTCGAGAGATCTACCTACCAAGCACTGCCAAATATACATGAACACCAATGAATCCACACGAGCAATAATAAATTAAAACGAGCACTGGCGAATGAGAAAACGAGCACTGGCGAATGGGCACGAGTTCCAGCGAATGTAGGTACAAGCACTGGCGAATGGGCACGAGTTCCAGCGAATGTAGGTACAAGCACTGGCGAATGAAAACGAGTGCCAGCGAATGGACAATAGTGTAAGGAAGAGACTCCTTTGGACACGCGGTCACCACGGTACACTTATATTTTATGGGTCCGTCACATGCACAACACACCCTGCAGCTGAGAGTAAGCTGTTGTGAGGCAGGTGCCGCCTCAGCTACACCTGAACACCAGCCCAAGTCTTTTGTACCTCCCTCGCTAAACCATTTCGAGAGATGATAGCCTGACCTATCACACAGATTTCATGTCAGGTAGCAGATTGATTGATCATAAGAAAGTTTTAGCTTCCCTTTACCACAACAAAGATGTTTAAAGAGAGAAAGGATGAAGGCACTATTTAGTATGGAGTTAAGGGAACGCGGAATCTACGCACAAAATGCATAAAAACAGTAAGCTAAGAAAGGAGTTCATGAAAAAAGATCAAAAGTTGAAGAAGAAAGTGGTAGGTGCTGAAAGACAGGACGGCAGAGAACCGAAAAAAAAATGGTCCGTAAAAAAACAAACTACCTATGGTTTTTCAATGAAAAAGAAGGCCTACCTAACCTTTAGCTCGGGACCTCACATAGGTCAGGTAGAAGATTTGCAAAAAAATGCAGTAAGCACATTATGACACTTGAAATTCATTTACTTTTTTCTAACTGTAATTTTAACTAGAAATGGAAAAACTTGGGAGAGACTAAGCCACATTATAATGGCTGGTATCTGTATCGAGCTGGTATTGAGCGAACTGGTATCTGTTTATGCGTACATATTTGTCCCAGATACACTGATAACATTATTGAAGTTATTGATTTCCGTTTGAAACGCGGGACTCAATCAGCCGCATTTATGATAAGATTATGCGCCTCGTTATCTACCGAGCGCTTCTGGCATTGAGTTCTAAAATCAACAACGATAAAGATTCGAAGCCACTGTACAGAAATTTGATATACTGTTACATAGGTTACCAAAACGCATCACTTTTCTAAGAAGGTGATATATTCAGGTCTAAAAATTGTTGGCCGCGACCGGTATATTGCCAAATCGTTGGCTGCGATCCGTGCATTTTTGTTTCGTTTGCTGCGATCCGTGCATTACCAAATCGTTGGCTGCGATCTGTGCATTTCTAAACTTTGAGTTTAAACCTGTACGTTTCTCAGCCCAAAATGCGCAAAGAAAACTGCTGAATATCATATTATTGAGCACCCTGAGCACGATGCAGGCATAGAGTGGACTGTGAACACTTGGTGTGGTCGCTGTTATCTGCTGTCAGTCTCCAGGCCGGGGCGGCAAACAGAACACCTCACGTATCAGTCTGGCAAACCTTACAAGTTTGCAGGAGCAAACTGCTGCACACATGTGTGCCCTTCACCAACTCCTGCTCAATGCACTTCTCAGGTATAATTTGTTTCTGAATAAACTTGTTTCAAGAACTATACTCAATTATTCCCAGAATTTGAGTACATTCATAATTTGGTACATGTTACTGAACACACTTAGCCCACAAAATGAGAAGCTGGGAAGTTTTCCAAAATGAGAGAGGAATTTGGAAAACAACTTTTGGGTCTACTTTAAAAATATTTGTTCCAGTACAGTACAACAAACCTTGGTTGCAGAATATCAATGTGAGGTATGCTAAACCTGAGTCAACTACAACATGCAAAAGTTCAGAAGAAACATCAGCATAGTTATGTCTTGAATCTTCTAAATGTTCTGAAAGAAATGAACTTTTCCAAAACCCAAACTAAATAGAGAACCATCATCCTAAGAAGCCACAACAATGGCATAAAACTCTGACACTACAATGCCAACTCACGGTGACAAAAATCTTGTTAATTGCATCCTTCAACAGTGTCTCTCTCTCACACCATCCTGATGCAATAATGAATTGTAGTGCACAGTATGCTTCTATTTCAAATTAAATACTGAATTGATCAAAAACAGTATCAAACAATGCTGTAACAAACCCTGCATCAACCACCACCATCGAGTATCTCTGATACTTGATGAAACTTCATCAAGGCTACTAAGTTTTAATGTAGTGCAGAAAATTGATATTTTAAAATAATATTTTGATCTATTTCCAAATATACATGAAACTTTTTTAGAGCTTGTTTTATCACATGGTTGATAAAATTGGAATCCTAATGAAAGCACTTTCAATAAATTTGTGAAAAAGCAGTACTGATGGCAATGATCATAAACATCAGCAGTAAGAAAAGGCTGTCAAACTAAGTTTTCTTGCTGGCTTGTGATCCTCCATGACATTCTGTATATCTAGATATATTAATTAATATTTTTTAATATACCTAGACAATGTAAGAAGTTTTAACTAAATGTTGAAATCTAGCATTTTACCCAATTGATCACTACACAACAGCCAAGTTTAAATATTTGAAGTAATTCACACATATGGTCAGCTATATCTTTCATAAATTTTAGTCAACAAATCCTGAAACTACACCTTCTTTGAAGCTGATGAATTTCACTATTCTGGTCATCAGGTAAAACCATACTAATCTCTTCCTAGTAAAAACATTTCATTAAATGAAAATGGGTACCTAGAAAAAATGCAGAAATATTTTATTTTTAGGTTATTGTTTAGCTTTGCTGATCAGCAGCCAAATTTATATGCTTTCAATATTATATTTTGTTTGTAAGCTGATATACTACTGAGAAGGGATACCTAAATCAGTTCATTTTAGTTTTTGTTTTGAAACTAGCTGTATTTTATATCGTTGTTAGCATTTCAAATTGATTTTTCTACATTTAACATTTAAAACATTTAGATTTGGTAAATTTTACTTCATTGCATAGACTTGTTTTACTTAACAAGCTTTAAAACTGCATAAATTTAATACCGATTCAACTAAGGAATAATGAGTCACTGCCACTTCAACAGTTCATGCCCTAAGTAGGAGATTGATACTATCCATTATCAATAAACGATGCTCTGCGTTACTAGTAACTACAGCTCCATCGTCAACTGAAGTGACGTTTATCAACTTTCAGTAAAAACTAAAAATGAATCAATTAGTTTTGTTGAGTATAACGAAAACAACTAAAATTGCAACAGCCGTTCAAATTTATTTGCCGAAAACAGTAACGCCATCCTATGGTAAATATTACAAGTCGTAGGACGCAACTTGTGCGCCAATCGCTATAAATCACTAAAAAACTTGGCTTAGTTTCGACTCTAATAAAACTAATTCATCATTAAATTCAAGGGTACTGTATTTGAAGAACGGATCTGGTAACATGGGGAAAAACGAGAGGCAGGAGCAAGTCTACAGGCAGGGGCGATGCGGCGAGGGCGTGCACCTCAAGCAGCGGCGAGAGAATCATCTGCTAGGTTCTTATTAGCAACTTTAGTAAGGTGAAACTGACCAAACTTACCTCATGGTGAAAACGTCCACAGCTTCACGTCATAAATAAACGCATCCAACCACTACACCTCGATATATTTCCATAAAAGCACGAAAACATAAAACAGGCTCACAACCGCGAACGGCACACCCTCACTCACACACTGTCTCACACAAACTGCTTCTGTAACAATGTAAGTTTTCAGAAATTCTGCATCGGATACTTGGATATATCAAGAAAAAATAACAGTATCTGAAAGAAATTAAGAAAAAAACTCACGTCTGAATTCCAACAAAAGTAGTCATTTACCAACTGAACTCATTAAATTATACGAACGACTTGCGTTGTGTCAGGAAGACGACTGTATGAGTTTGATAGTACAACTAAGCTCTAATTTGTAAGAAAACAATTCTTGAGAACTCGCAAATAATAGAAAACTGCGATTTCCTTGCCTAACTTTGATATTTTAGAAGAATGAAATACCAATCGCTCGGAACCCGTTCCAATTTCCTCTTTCTTCTTCAATGCAGTTGGTAAATTATGATACTTTGAGTTTTACATTGTGACATCCAGCCTCATACCGATAACAGGCTTAAAATATTTCTCATTAATAATGTTATAGCTGTGTGGTGTAAGGACCTGCCCTTCCGTGATGGCATCGAGGGTTCGAATCCCGCCTCTGGGTGGCGATTTTCTCCGTTTGGTATAGGGGAAAAGCTTAAAGCACAATACCTCACTCTACCCAGGTGCTTGAAATGGGTACCGGTTTTGACCGGGGGAAAGCGTCATGGCATCCTGCTGTTAGTTATAAGGCATTTGAAAAACCAATATACAAGGTGATATGTATCAGGCTTGAATTTGAAATAAAGCATCCTTAGATGCCGATGTTTGTTGTTTTTTATCTGAGAATGTCATTTTCCAAACAAATTTAAGCATAAAATATGATCAATTAAACTGTCAAATTTCGTATATTTAGGGCCAAAACGTAATGCCGATATCCTCCAGTGCTAGAAGCACGGCAAGTTCTTTCTCCCAATGAGAAGAAATACTAGGCTTCTAAAGCTGGGTTTCGAATCAACCACCCTCCATATACAGGGAGAGTGAAATCCAAAAATAATTTTATAAATGTTGAATGTTCCTATGAACTAAGTCATGAAGATCACAAAAGTGTGTTCTCTTGACATAATTTTGACTTTTGAGATGTAAGCGGAGCTTTTGAGGCGTTTCCCTCTAGAAAATACGGTTCTCAAATTTTTCCCTGTCTTGCTATGGACGCTCTTATCAGGGACATGTTAAATAAATGTTTCACTCCAAATAAGGGGACATTTTTCAAATGTCATATAAACTTACGCCAGTAATCGTTGGCAGTTAGTTACGGTAATGTCAAAACCCATCTCAAACGTCTGCTCAGTAGACCCATTCAGCAATCGAATGCTGAATTTGTTACGTATTGGACACACTAGAATGAATCCATACTTGTCCATACTCACTTGAGTCCATAAGAACACTGAACTTGGTATCAAACATTCTCAATCAACAAAATCACAATATGCTGAAAACTGCTCACATCGCGAGTATTTACAAAATGTTAAGCTTCACTCGTCTCAAGTACCAAATTCCATTCTTAGGTAGTGAAAAAGTAATCTTCCTATCGAGAGAGAAACGGCGTGAGTTTGAGCTCGAAATTCATCATCTTAACATGAACTCACGAGAGTTCGTGTACCAGTGGCAGTTGAACATCACATATGGCCCCCTTACAAACAACCTACAGAAGCTAAACGACTTTTTCATTGTTTGATCAACCACGTCGCGTGCCCAAATCAAAAAAAAATCGTATACCATCATTCCTCTCACTGCCTACCAGCAATAATAATAATAATAATAATAATAATATCAGAGTGTGGTGAAAGAATCAACACTGCCTACCAGCAATAATAATAATAATATCGGAGTGTGGTGAAAGAATCAACATTAATGCCTGCCAGTAGTTTACTTCCTTAGAAGGAGTCCGATGCCATCCATTACAATGTCAGGAACTGCATAGAGAAATATTAATTTTTACGACTATGCCATGGCGATCAGAATTTTTCAGAAAATTAAAATAGATAATTGGATTGCTTCAAAATTTCGGCCCAACACTACAACTGGAGTATAGGGACGAAGAGAATAGCCAATATTAAGGACAAGTAGTGGTAGTATTAGCATTGATTTGCTGGCGCTTCAGTAGTTCGTACTATATCGCATCATACTACTATTCAATATATATATCGAACTACTATTCAGTAGTTCGTACTATTAAGGACAAGTACAAAAGCACAAGGAGTTGGTGACTCGTTTAATTCTAATGAAACACGTTTTCCATCGTAGCGCTTCAGCGCAAAATAAAGAAACAAAAGAAGCCACGGCGGCGTAATGCACAGTATAGTCCTATTTCAGCGCAACGAGGCTTATGGCCCTATTCAATGGAGGTAAAAATAACAGAATATCAATGGCACGGCGATCCAAGCACAGGCCACTGCATAATATTGAATTAATTTCCCCTTAATCAACAGTAAATAGCTCATACAGATTGTTTTGAGCAATTTGAAGCTTAAAAAATCAACGTCCAAGAATTCAATCATTACATTTTGATAAAAAATAAATAAGGACATAAATCCAAAGACGCAAAAATATTCTAAGCATAGTACAAAAGAGTTTGAGTACGACGCTTAAATTTAAACAGTTCTACATCGTGCAAAGCTAAAAAGAATGCCTAAATAAAATCATAACAGTGTAAATCAACATTTGTTTACATAAAATGTTCTGTGCGGGGAAAATAACGATAGAATGTATGAGTGTGGTCAAGAAGGCGATGAAGTTTAATGTAAAGAGAGGAAAATGAGCAGCCAACAGAAATTTAGATGGACAAAGTACGAGCGCTTCAAGCTGACTCGTCTGGGCCCATTGTAGAAGTGAGGTCCAAAAGCAAAAATAGTCGCGTACGCGTGCAGGGTGGTGATTTCCTAGCGTTTCTTGCAATGAGTGAGTGCACGGGTCTTGGGAATCTCTAGAATATCAAACCAAGGGAGTGCCTTATACAGAAACTCAAAGATCAATTTCCTCTCAGTGTGACAAAGACACGTCAGTCTAGTGATAGAGAACTGAGAGCACATAAGATCTATCATCAGTCACCCATCAGAATGACGAAGACACGTCAGTCTAATGATAGAGAACTGAGAGCGCATAATATCTAGCAACAGTTACCATTAGAACGACATAGACATCTGTCTCACTGAGGACGCATGGCAAGATCTATTTTTTTTGCTCCCCAATTTCGTAGTGGAGGCTCCAGGTACATTTAAAAATGCTACCATTTAGAATTGAAGGTACAATCTTAACGGAAATTTGACGCACGAACCATAAAATAAATAATTACCTGTCGAATGAAAGCTGCAATACACCATCAAGAAATACTGAAATTAATCGCACCAAAGTAACGAAAGAAATAAAACCAGAAACAATAGAAGCGTACCACGCATTTCACTAAAAATGCAGTCACATTTCAGATACGGTCAAAAAGCTTTCGGAAAACGGTAGAGGGGATATTTTTCTTACTCTAACGTAAGCTTGAAAATGAATTAGTGCGCGAAAAAGTCAATCACATCAAACTTGAATCAGCTAAAACGACCTGAGCATCAAAAATAGGCCAGCTTTCACCCACAAAAATAAGAGACTGATAGGTAAATATATTAGCAGTTGTTACTTAACTTAAGTCACATTAGGCTAAAGTATTGTTACATGAACGAGTCGTTACAACTATCGCAGCAGAAAATGAAGGAGGGACAATGCTCATCAGTTCAGGTCACAGTAGCAGCAACACACTCTCCGCAGTGAGATGTTTAGGAAAACAACTTTTGGGTCTTCTTTAAGTCCCAGAGAACATTGGAAGCAGAGCTAATATTAAGTCGGTCTCCTGAGTAGAAACACACCCTCCGCATAGAGATGTTTTCGAAAACAACTTTTGGGACTTATACCCAGAGAGCATTGGAGGCAGGGCTAATATTAAGTCAGTCTCCTGATCACGTTACTGAATCCACTGTCCGGAAATAGCAGATAAATCTGAGAATTACCCCACCAAGTCATGTTAACTCGACTAAGATCTCACAACAAAAAGCTTGGTAGTGCAGACACCTACCATCACCAGGACGTGCACGGTCGTCTTCAATGCACGCACCCGCATCCAATTCGCAGAGAAAAATAGAATAGCTAAGTACAATTGTACACCCATTCGCAAGATTCACTCCACTCAATCATTCACAACGCTGATTGGAAACGCCACATGAGAAATAGATAACTTTTTTGAGGCACACGACACAAAAGACATACACACAGAGATTTTGGAAAACTACTTAGCACCGATCGCCGGTGACATTCACACGAATCACCAAGTTTAGAAAAGCCATAAAAAACCTAGAAAATTTTTCTCGGTCCCGGATGATACAAAGAGAGCGCTGCTACACCCTCTCGATAGCACGGCTGCCACACAGCGTGACACGAGCCAACGTCTTTGGTGAGTGCGCTGAGGATGCCTTAGTTGTTGCCGCCCCACTGCTGGCTGTAGCCGCCCCTCCCGCCGCGGCCTCGACCTCTGCAACAAAAAGTCATCGTTCAGTGACAATAAAAAGTGATGCGTCATTCAAAAGAAACCCGCTTGCTTCAATAAGTGGTGCGTTGTTCAAAAGAAAGTGGTGCGTCATTCAAAAGAAACCCGCTTGCTTCAATAAGTGGTGCGTCATTCAAAAGGAACCACTGTGCTTCAACAATTGGTGCGTTGTTCAAAAAGAACCACTTTGCTTCAACAAGTGGTGCTTCGTTCAAAAGGAACCTCTTTGCTTCAACAAGTGGTGCGTCGTTCAAAAGGAACCTCTTTGCTTCAACAAGTGGTGCGTCGTTCAAAAGGAACCACTTTGCTTCAACAAGTGGTGCGTCGTTCAAAAGGAACCACTTGCTTCAACAATTGGTGCGCCGTTCAAAAGGAACCACTTTGCTTCAACAAGTGGTGCATCCTTGAGAAGGAGTGACCGTTCAACGTCAGTTACAAGTGGTGCATCATTCAAAAGTAACCACTTTGCTTCAGCAACAAGTGGCGCATTCTTCAAAAGAAGTAATTCAGCGCCTAGAGCAAGTGGTACATCCTTCTAAAGAAGTAATACAGCGCCTAGAGCAAGTGGTACATCCTTCTAAAGAAGTAATACAGCGCCTAGAGCAAGTGGCACATCCTTCAAAAGTAACCCTTTGACAACACCAAAAAAATAATTGTATTCTTTAAAAGCAGTGATTCAGCCGCTGCTAGTGGTACATCATTCAGAAGTAACCACTTCGCATCAGCAGCAACTGGTGCATGCTTCGAAAGTAATGATTTAGCCGATGGATTCAGCAGTTGTACGTGGTGCATCATTCAGCAGCAATAAAATGATGTACCATTCAGATGCAGCAATACGGATGCATTATTCCTAAAGTAACGATCAGCAGACCACGTTCATCTTATAGCTTGATATTTTACGAAGTATGGGTACGATATCCAGCAGTGACCTTACATTCCTGATTATTGTCAGTTGTATTTAAACGCAGTGATTCAAAAGTCGTATACGGAGCATTAGATTTAATATACATATACACGAACACCAGGACCAACTATCAGTGCTACTTGAGACATTTTTCACAGCATCAATGGAAAATGCATGTTACCTTCATCTACTTCAGCATCACAAAGATTCACTCGACAATTTCTCTTCAATTTGGTTATAAAACAAATATAAATGAAGAAACTGTCCTGCAGGACCTAATAAAAACTTTTAGAAATAAAGGAACTCTCATGGAACCGGTTTGGAAACTCACCTGAAGGCGCAGGTCTGAAGATTCGCCTTGAACTAGAGTTTGGCAACTCACCAAGAACAGGGACTTGAAAACTTACCTCAAGGTGCGGGTACAATTACCTCGAGACTCGCCAAGAACCAGGGTTTGGCAACTCACCAAGAACTGGGACTCAGAAGCTCACCTGAAAGTGCGGGTCTGGAAACTCCCCCTCACAGCCGACACACCAGCGCCCCGGCCTCGTCCTCTCAGGATGCCCCGTGCCCTGAAGCTGCCTCGTCCCCTCACGCCACCTGACGCATAAGCAATCAGATCATGAATAGAGATCAAGGCATAAAAACAACCGTAATGCATGTAAAACTTCTATACTTCTGTTTTAAAACTCCAAAACTACATAAGATCACATCGAAAGTGATCTTAAGAGAGTAAAGAAAATGGACCATAAAAAACCAAGAATCTATGGACATAGCTGTTTACAACACATGGTAACTTGGACATTGAAACAGTTAGTTAGGAATGAGGAGGGAAAAAAGATGGTACGAGCACTGAAAGAAGAAAATAGGAACGAAAGATTGAATTCCCGTGGGTTTTTCAAAGCATAAGCAAATTCACTGTATCTTCTAGAGGTAAACCTTCCTAAAATATAAGAAGACATCGCAATGAGCCGTAACGATAATTCTAGTTTACTCACTATGTTTTGTGTACTTCTCAACCATAACAACACAAATAAAAACACATAATCCACCGTGAAGCTGCAGCAAACATATCAAAATACATCCACACATAGTAATAATAGTTCTAATAATATATGCACCAATATCAAATTCGCAGCAATCAATATCTGAAGCAAAATGAATCGAAATATTAAGAGTGTTTACTTCTAGACAAGAAACTTTCAAAGAATGTCAAAATAGGAACCTCAGCTGCCATTTGAGAGGAACCGGAATACATGCAGTAATTCACTGCATGTACACAGATTGAGCTCACTAGCTTGGATTGTATTCAAACCTGGCGAGCGAGTATCACTCGAGTCAAATACTTTTATTGCAACTAAATTAGCAGACCTGCTTAAGTATGTTTAGTCATTATTTCCGTAGTATTTAGGGCAGAAAATGATGGCAACATAATGTAAGGAATGTTTGAGTTCGAGTACCAGGACATCCCCTTCGCATGCGCACAAAATATCACACTACACAACACGCAGTTTGATCTGTACGTCCATCTCACATCCAATGAACTCAATACCTGAGAGCTTTCAACACACTGCCAATTTCTGATTCCTTTTTCAATGTTCAAACAATCCATAGAACCAACTAGAAAGAACAGTCCAAAGAAATGACTTTATTTTAAAGATTCAAAGAACCGACTTGAAAAGAACAATCTAAAGAACTCACTTAGAAATAAAAATCCAAAGAACCAATTTGAAAAACCATCCATAGAACCAACTTGAAAAAACCGTCCAAAGAAATGACTTGAAAAGTACCACCCAAACAACCAACTTGAACAAACTGTCCAAAATATCAACTTGTAAAGAATCCCAGGAACAACCAACTTGAAAAGAAGTGCCAAAAAATAAACGTGAAACGAACTGTCCAAAAAATAAACGTGAAAAGAACCATCCAAAGAACCAACTTGAAAAGAACCATCCAAAGAACCAACTTGAAAAGAACCATTCAATAGAACCAACTTGAAAAGAACCATCCAATAGAACCAACTTGAAAAGAACCGTCCAAAGGACCCATCTTGAAAGAACTTGAGGGTGGGAGTACACTATACAAACACACATGACAAGAGTAGCGCAGAACAACAAGACTAGCACACAGAACAAGAGCAGCGCAGTCGAGACCTCTGGCAGCGGTGCCCCTGATGAAGTTGGTCTGGACGGTCTTGAAGGCGCCGCGTGCGGAGGCCCAGGCACCGCGACCCCGGGGGAAGCTGGACGGCGGTTGGGAGAGACGGCCCTGCACGGCCAGCCGCCTCTTGACGGGCACGTCTGCTGTGGAGACGTCACGCACGCCCGCCACTCTGCTGATGATGGGCGCTCCCGTCCTGCGGAGTTATTTATTATTATTGTTTGTGGTCGCTTTTCCAAAGAGGTCAACAGCTAATAGCAAATGTGGACCCCTTCGCTTTCGCAAAGTCCAGTCCTGCACAAACGCGCTGCTTTAGCCAAAAACGAGTCCACATGCAGGGTGTCAATACAAACAGCTGGAGAAAAGTGTGGCTCTATTGTTTCACATTGGCTTTGAGTGAATGAGGGATGGTACGATGAAAGATAGAAAGAAATGTTCAATTAATGATTTTCCATCCCAAAATAGCAGAAATTCAACTTAGAATAAATCTTTTTCTCTTAATTATGAAGAAAATGATATGAAACGCTCACTTCACTGCTCTACATCAACTTTGAGTAAGTCAGGGATGTTAAGATAGAAGATGAAAATAATGTATAACTGATAATTCTCCGTTCTAAAATAGCAGAAATTCAATTTAGAACACAACTCTACCCTATGAATAATTGCTGTTAAAAGTAAACGTTTACCTTTCAATTTTAAAGCGAAGCACATGGACGTAACTTAAAAAAGTTATTATGGACTCAGATACCCAAAAATTGTGAGCCCTTCAACACAAATAACTTAATTTAGCTAATAGTCCTAGCCTAAAAAATAGCCTTATCTTCTCCTTAAAAATGATCTCTTCAGCACAAGAACATCACTTCCTTCTTTTTATATTATTCTACACAATCGTCCACTCAACATCACCCATCTATTTGCGAAGTGATAATCCTACAAGAAGATGCAACATAGACTGAAGAGAACCCTCTCCTGCCACTCTAAACCCATTAAGCACAAAGTCTAGGTTTTTCCCATACACAAGACAAATAAGGTTACATTTTAACAAGTTTACTGCCATGGGTTAAACTAAAGTTTGATATTTAACGACGCAAATTTAAAGTCAATTTTAGTGAGCAATTCTGAAAATAACATATCCCAACTGGATATTGCTTCTATTTAGCTTTGATTAAGTATTTACAAAAATTGAGTTAGTGACTACTGGTCGGTCAGCAGCATTATGAAAATTCTCTTTGTGTGCCACCGGTGGCTCGCACAGAGGTTATAAGTCTTAATGAAGCATTACAACTCTAAAGTAAAACCATGAATTCACCTGAAATTGATGCCTCTGATGCTGCCTCCCCTGATGGTCCTACCCGCGCCTCTAGCGCCTGACAGGGCGCCCCTAGAGCCTGACAGAGAGCCCCTGGCGGCTCCTCTGGCTCCCTGCAGCAGGCCTCGACCTCGCACCTGCCCTCTGCCCCGCATGACTCCGCGGCCGCGCCCTCTTAGTCCTCCGCGCTGTTGCTGCTCAGGGGAAATTTGAAGTTACACCACACAGTTATTAGGGTAATTTTGGGTGGATATTATACCCCAAGCACACCCTGTGAAGTGGATACCTCTACACTACATGCCTGCTAATTGTTCCTTTGAATAGCAACTCATTTTTGCAGATTGAAATTTAATCAAGTAGTTGCACCATAATAAACAAACGATATTGAAAAAAAAACAATACATCTGAACAGATTATTCACACAGTCTTCTGTAATGGATTAAAGCTGACACTAAAAAAAAACACAATCTTTGACAGGGCGAGTACTCTTGCCTACACAATAGTTATTGCGTTTATTCTGTCATTAGATTAGATGATTTTGTTTAAGCCTCCCTAACAGTAATAAAACTGTTCCAATGAGAGGAAAGCAGCACTTAGCAAGGACTAAATGTTATGTGGAATTTACATATGTGTGAGAGATGCATTCCCACACACACCTGTGCATAAATTACTAAGTTGAGAAAGAAGTTTATGAAACAAGATAAAATTTGAGGAAGAAAGCAGTAGATGCGGAAAAACAGGATAGAAGTGAACCAGACAAAGATGGTGATCAACAAAACAAAAACCTATTCCATTGAAAAAAGTAGGCCTACCAATTCTTCAGGTTAAGACCTTACATTTTCCCCACTGGGAAAGCTAATTTCCGTAACTACAATGATTGAATCCCCATCAGTCGTTCGTTTTGTCATACTGTGCAGCATTTTTATCATAAATTTTTCACAAGTTTAATCAAACACACATCTGAAAGATTTGACAGTGAAGAGAAGAAGCATCAAGCAAATTAGATGCAAGTACAATAAAAAAAACTACCAAAAGTAGTGTCACCATAGCAAAATATATGCTGCCTGGTCAAACAATATGTTGTATCACACTACAGATTAGTATAAACAAATGGCAACATCTTTAAATCAAATTGCAGCTTGCGTAAAACTGGCCCTTGTTTTCCCGAGTGTTTGAATCCTGCAAAGCTATAATTTTAGCCACAAATGAATAGTACATCTTTCAAAATATCCCATATTAAGAAAAAAGTCAAAATGTAGCTGACTCTTAACTTATCTCACGAACTTGAAACGGGGTTCAGATCAGGAGATTGTGGTGGCCAATCAAGTACTTTAATGATTTCTCAGTACAAAAAACAATGATTCCTTTGCTGTTGACATAAGAAATGTAGCCCTAAAATATGCTCTAACCAAAATAAATGCTTCAATGAGAAGTATACTTGGGTACCAAAACTTTTGAATAGTCATGAGATCTTCCTTTGCTACTCTATTGACTCTGCCAGAATAAGTTCCCTAGCATCAAACTCACAACAAATCCCAGTGCAATTCCAAAAATACAACGGAGATTTGTTGAATCATGAGGTTCTGATCAAGTTTAAAAGTTTAAATTTTTACACCACCCTCAGATAAGGTGAACCTTGACTCTTCAAACCATAAAAGAAAATACACTCACCACAGAACCAAGGGCTGCAATGACAGTAGGTCTGTGCTCCATCTGCTGGGCAAGCCTCATGTTTTTCCGTGATGCTTGCACCACTTGTCGTCGCTCCTCTATGCCATCAGCAACATCGCCCATGCCACGCAAGCTTGTGAACCTACCACAGCAATGCACCAGTTACAGCCACAGACCTCACAACTGATTCATTATGGCAGTTAAAATTTACACATTTTAAAGAGCATATCAATATGAAGTTAATAAGTGATTTTAAGATTTGTTTGAAGATAAACAAGGAAAACATATCTCACATACCTAATGAATTAATAAAAAAAAATCAATATTTGACCTAAATCTTAGTTACAGTTGTTACCTGACTGCTTGAATTTACATGAAACCTGGAAATAAAATAGATTTAAGGTCATAAGGATGTAGCAAGTTCAAAGAGCTCTTGCACACAATCCATGTAAAAAATCACTTTAAGAATGAACACAAGATCTTGAATATTTGCATACATGAGGCTTTGAATAAAACAACTTGTAACAGATTCATTAAGCAAATCTTCATTGAAAAAACATTTCTAACTTAAAGTAGTTGCTTCATTTAAAAAACTTACAGTGTATGGCATAAAACAATTGAAAAGACTCCCGATGCTCAATTTTTAGATGAGACAACAATAATGAAAAGAAAACAAATGAGAGCTAAACCAGCAAAAGGAATCCATTTTATCAAAAGGCAAGCAGAGAAACATTAGGCTGGTCACAGTACATAAAGAAAAGGGGAGAAATGCTGCTGAGAAACCTCCTGAAGCTGACTGGAACGTGTCATGAAATAAAGAACAAATTTGTGCTGGAGTACTGATCCTGCTCAGAACAAAGTGCACGAACAAATGTAAGAGTAAGGAAGCTAAAGAATGCAATCATTCACACCTCTTACCCATGCAGAGAGCTGGTAGCAGATAAAATCAGAAGCTTTACAATATAAACTGACTTCATTACTGCCATTAAATGACTGGTCTCTGTATTGAACACTGGTAAATTTTATTGGCACTATGTGACCTTGCTGGACTTAGCAAGCAGCACCAGGAGTGACACGCATTCATCTTTTATCCTAAATTGTTGAGGTGGGCATTGACTTGTAGATTGTATTCAATTCATACCTGGATAGTAAAATAAATGTCATGGCTGTATTACAAAACAACATAATTTTATTAAATTTTAACTCAGTGGAGCAGGCACATTCAACTTTGTCCTAACTGACCAAATTAATTTGGCTTTTTGGTGAAGACATTCATGATTCGAGTCAACAAGCACAAAATGAATTTTAAACAACTTGTACTCCCACACGCAGATATAATATTATTATATTCCTTGAATCCTGGTACTGCCCACAAGCGTGCAAGCCACCAGCCTAAGACAGTGTTCACCTGACTTGTTCCAGTGGTAGTCAGAATCTTTGAGCAGGCAGTGTTGCCTCACCTATTTGGAAAGATTAGTATTTTTAGCTGTATAACTACAATAAATGGAATCACAGATGCAATGTTATACAGTGCTTTTTGATGGCCAAACTCAAACTAAGTGTTCAATTTTACTCTAATAATGTGTTATTTTTGCTCCACACAAAGGTTAAGTGGGGACCAAGTGATCAAAATCACAAAAATTACAAAATAATCCAAACAAGAATTCATTCTACTTACACAGGGCTTCAACAAATTCTACTCCTAAAAAGGACATAAAACAAATTGACGGCACAAATAGTTAACTTGAATAAATTATAAAGAAACAATTTCAAACATGAGATCCTCATATTTTCCAACAACTGACCTGTCATTAAGGGATATCCGAGATGTTGACTTGAGAGTAATTTTGTTGAGAGGCATCTGCAATAAAAAAAATTATTAGATATACAATTATTGAATTGCAGAAACATAATCTCTCAATACAAATGCAAAACATCTTTCATTGCATTTTTTATTGTCATTGGTAGCAAATATCAATGCATTACTGTAGGTACCAAACCAGAACAAAGCACCATTAAATGGACTTCATCTCAAGTCACTGATGCTATGCAGATTCCCAGTGAATCACTGCTGACACCAATAGTAGAATCCAGTAATCAATGAAGAAATAAATAATTATTCAGCCTAATATTAGCTCTATGAGTGGATCTTTGAGCACAAAAACTCAGTGTTATGTTACTTGACTTCAAAAAAGTCTTGCCTGAAAGAAAACTTCAGCACTATATTTTAGGTATAATGAAATTTCAACATGTAAATTCAAACCAGGATGGCATTCTTTCATTTAGAAAACTTAGCAGGACTACAAAAATCTTAGATTAGAATGTACAAGACTTAAATTACCATGAGTTACACAATAATTTTAAGCATCAGTAATGACTTTCAATTAATTTAAGGTTTATTTTTACTCAATTTTGTCTGTCCGTAATTAAACTTAGAAGTAAGCCTAATAAATAATTCTTCATAATTATGGTATTATTGAAAAAGCATTGCATTTTTAAAATGATGAATGCAAAAATTTTTTCACTACATTTACACCCCCACATGATAAATTTAGCAATGTAATAATTAAACAACTTCAGTTTTTGAAAATATTGACCATTTCATTGAGCATTGTATGGACAGCCAAACATACAACAGTATATTCCTTCACACAAAATGATAAAAAAAATATGTTTCTATTGTGAATTTTTGCATGTGCATTACAAATTTTCAAATGAAAATTGTTACAAACATTAAAAGAGATATTTGGTTTTTAAATGAGCACTCTTTTCAAGACCTTCCAGCTTCATTTCAATACAAAAACTGTAACTGGCACTATGATGCATTTGATCTTGCAGAAGAACTAGGCAGCTTCATCTCAGGTTTGGTTACAAAATATGAGATTTGGTTTGTGCTCCCTAGTCTTATCATCATATTTTTCTTTGCTAAACAGCTATGTATTCTAGATTTATAGAAAAAAATTCAGTCATTTGCCAAATTTGGCATGCTCCAGTCATTGATGCAGTGCTCATCTAAATAACCCATCTTCATAAAATTAGTCATCAGCAACAGTTTTCATTCCCAAATTTGCAATGTTTGTGTAGAAATTGTTTGGAATTATATGTCAAGCATTTCAGAGTTGCAATAATACTGTAATTTTTCCAACTAGTATTTCATGACTTGAAATTGAATGCATAGTCTACCAGCAGGAGGTACACAAAAAATGAGTTATTATTCATATAATTTCTTCATTTTAAGTTTTGTTATTATAATTAGTTCTGGTAAAATTATAGGAGCAGAGCATCTGTGAAATAATTCTTGCAATACTTTAGTAGTTTGATATCAACAGATTATAAATTTGGCAAGGCAAACTGCCCAAAATGGCCAATTCAGAAAACATTTGTCAACGTGATCAATATTATATCAACAACTAGAGACCACCAAATTTAATGCACAATTGTTTTCTACAGTATAGGTTTTTCTGCAAAACCTTTATCTTGCATAAAGAAGTACATATATAGCCAAACTTTACCTCATCCAACCTAACTAAAGTAAATCTATGACTCAACATTACCATTCATCACATTTATTTATCATACCAATTACAGTTTGTCAAAATAAGTGCATAGGTGGTATATGATATGTTCATTGAAATAGATAGTATCTTCTATATCAATCATTTTGATTGAGAAATTCATTACATACAGGCAATAATTTAAACAGAAACTTTTTTAATTATCATTATGAAGGAATAAATTTGTAGTACAGTTATTAACCTGGTGCCTATTTAAATAATCAGTACCTTTAGAACAAATTAATTAAAGATTTAGTAAATGTTAACAACAACTGACTAAACAATTTTTGATTATTTGTTGCTTGTATCATGGCAATTAGATGGAAATAAACAACTTTAATTCTATGCACTTTCAGGGGGAAATGAGCATTTAACAAGTTATAGCAGCAATGTAACATAACAAAACTGAACTGATCTAACCTAACTCAACCTAACTTAAGGTAACCTAACATAGCGAAACTCAACAAAACTTAACAATCATTCGAGCATGTCAAAACAAAGATTTTATTAGAGTCTCCCCTGGAAACAATCTTTCCCGCTTGAAAGACTAAAATTACGGCAAGTAACCTACCATTTTAACTCGTTAAAAATTTATTTCCCCAGAAAAGTGCACAGAAGAAAAGTTGTTTATTTTGATTTAATTACCATGATACAAGCAACAAAAATTTAAAAATTGATTAGTCATTTCTCCTCAATATCTACCATAGGTTTTCATTATAAGTAATTTACATGTATGAACATGTATTAAATAATGAACATGTACTAAATTACATGTTCTAAAGTAAATTTTTTTAGCATATTTACCAAGTTGTATCACTACTGTAATTAATCCTTTTTTCAATTCAAGTCAAAAGTATATTTAAACTTCAAGGCTATTCCAGTGCAATGCAAGTCCTCTTTGACCTAAAACTACTCAATAACATTGCACTAAAAAATTTTTTAAACTAGAACACTTCAACTTTAGAAAATTTCTTAGTTTCACTTCTACTTTGGTCCAATTTCGATGGAAACCACTGCAAAGAATTTATATAATTCAAGGTAGGCCAGTTCTGCATTTCTCTCATTTTCTTTATTTCATTCTACTAGAACACAAAACATATTCATAAGCTACACTCTGCAAAACCTGGTCCCTATTTTACACATTTTCAATTTCAAATATAGTACATAATTCACTAGGTTACCATTTCAATGTTGGTATACAGCAGTGTGAAAAGAAATATCAAATCCTAGTTTAATCATTAACACCTGATTCCTAAACTGACCAAAATAAATCACGCGAAATTATGCTGATTTTCCATATAACAAACCTTAAATGGAATTGCAGTACTTCCAAAATGAACAAATTAATAATTTACTCGAGAAAGCGCCGGGCTACGTTACGATAAACAGCGTGAAAGCTAGTTCGTTGGAACAATGTTTACATCAAGTAATTCTGTAAAATATTACCCTTAATATTATTTAAATTCTTGTTAAATTTTTTAGAATGAAATAGCTGAAGTCAAACTCATAGCGATGGGGTATATTTGGTTTTTGAAAAAGAAAAAAAAATCGACCTATAAAAAGTACCAGAATTTATTA
>JACJUY010000216.1:71487-101524 GCA_014220935.1 Platorchestia sp. MABIK | reverse complement strand
AACAACCAAATTAGCGCATTGTATGCCACGTTTTGGTAAAAGTGACACTGCTTGGTTAGGAATGTCCATGGTAGGGGAATGTAACAGATAAGTAAAAGGAAGTTGCTGTGGTGGGGGAGAGTCGGCTCACTAAAAAGTGGTGAATTGGTGAAAAAAGGTTAAGAACCACTGGTTTAGAGAAACAGTCAGAGACTGCTTTGAAAAACTTTTGGAAGACTATTTCGGATGACTGACCTTTGGTAGAGCCTATTTTCTGACAGAATGATGAAAGCTGTGTTGAATTATAAGGAAAGAATTGAGAGAAGGCAGAATAGCAGGTGGGTAGAGCAAATTTTTGAATGAAATCAGAGTGTAAGCCATGATGAGAAAATTGGGGGCATGCAAGGAAACTAAGTATGCAACAGATTTTTCGAGTTATAATCGGGAGATCTGTGGATGAATGGCTTCTAAGGGTGTGAGGTGAGGTCATAGCCGCGTGATTTAAGGACATGCCCTTCCGTAAAGGCATCGAGGGTTCGAATCCCGACGCTGGGTGACGATTTTCTCAGTTGGGTATTCGAGAAAAATTCGAAGCACAATACCCCACTCTAACCAGGCGTCTGAAATGGGTACCGGTCTTGACCGCGGGAAAGCGTCATGGCGTCCTGTTAATTATAAGGCTTTTGAAAAACCATTGCACAAGGTGATTTATATAGGCTTGAATTGGAAGTAAAGCATCCTTAGATGCCGATGTTTGTTTGACGTACTGGTTTTCCCAGAGATTCCGTCCTATGGCAGCTTGTGACAAGGATTGGTGGATCCTGAGTAGTTTATTGGAAAAGTCTGGTACACAGGCGCTGAACTCTTTTGTGCGAATATTGTGAATATTGAGGAGGGAATTGTAGGCCGAAACAAAGTCCCCGACGCTGTCGGCCCTCAACTTCAAGTTCAAGGGTTAGGGAGACTCTTCTGCGGGTCTGATCTGAGAAGCTGGTCAAGGAGACTGCTGTGGAAGACTGTTCTGGGAAAATGTAGTTAGCGACCGTTCTGGAAGACCGTTTCAGTAGACGGCTCGGGAAGACTTTGTTTGGAAACTGTTCTTGGAGACTATCATAGGAAATTCTTCCGAGAGAATGAACTCAATATATTTCTATAGACCTGGCCAAGATGACTGTTTCGAGAGACTGGTCTACTATTCTGGGAGAATGATCTGGGACACTGTTCAGGGAAACTGTTCTTTGAGAATTTTTTGTTAGACAATTCTTGATGACTTCCTGGGAAGCAGTTGTGGGAGATTTGTCTGGGACACTACACCGAGAGACTGTCTTCGGAGACTGTCCGGAGAGACTGTACTGGTTGACTGTTGTGAGACACTGGTTTGGAAGGTTGTTCTGGGAGACTGTTCAGAGAGAGTGTTCCAGGAATTCTGAAAGACTGTTCTGAGAGACTGTGCTGGAAAATTTTGTGAGACTGCTCAGAGACCTGTTCTGGGATCAAAGTTGGAGACTGTTACCGGACTCTGTTCTGAGAGACTATTTTGGAACATTGCTCTAGGAGCTAACATATGAAACTGTTTTGGAAGACTTCTCTGGTAAGAAAACTGTGTTTCACAGGGAGGTTAAATTTTTCACCACGAGCTCACAAAGTTTATTAAAATATTTCGGAGATACTGATATATCAAAGTTTCTCTAAAGTTCTACTCATATTTTGAACCATTAGAACATAAAAGGTAAATGATCATGATGATTGGCAATTAGTTTTATGAAACCCTCCATACACTCTGTGGTTCGAAAGTATGAATGACGATACTTCTCTGAAAATTAACAGAATTTTTATTTTGTTAAATCACAATGATTTCTTTTAATCATTAATCTTCATGATGCAAATGCAAAACGTTATACTACGGGTGAGAAGGTCCCTGGTTCGATGCAGTCTCTGTGTGGAACGTTTGCTGGAAGAAGCAGCTCTTCGGTTGATGTATTAACGAAAACAAGTAGAGAACAGTAGAAACCTTTTTTAGTGGGATTATATATCATTCATTTAGTTCCTCTCTCGTTTAAAACCTGAAAAAAAATTCTAACGAACACAAAATGCGTTTGTTAAATTGAGCGACGAATGAAAGTTTTATTGTTTTTTTCGACTCAAAATGCCTTATCACAGATTCAAAGAATTTCAGCTTATCAGCCGAGAGAGGCATCAACAGATGGCGCTTCTGCTCCAGCGTTGTCACTGCGCTTGTCTCTTGTTCTCCACCTATACATACTTACTTTGGTTGCTTTGGTCTAATTAGGCACATCACCAGTTACAGGAATGAATGCTAGATGTCATAGCAAATTGGACGCGGGGCATTTAAATTTGATTCAGTAACCCAGTATTGGCAACAAATTCAAGGACCAGCTCAGCACTGAATCCACCACCAAGGACACTACTCAAATCAAATGTTGCTTATGGGCTTTACAAGAGCTCTCATTGCTTTCCGTTGAAGTTCAAATGTATAGGGCAATCAATCAATGCATGACCAATGGTCAAATCCCACTCACAGTGGCTGCATTTTGGTTTTATTGGTGTGCTATACAAGTATTAATGCGCTGTTTGAATAATAGCAACCTTAGCTTGGTTGGAACCACCTGATCCTTCCTTGAGACCTCAGCGTTCACGGTTGGTTCTAACGTAGGTTTTATTTTGTGATTCAAGGATTGTTCCGTATCCCATTCTTTTTGTCGTTTTTCTCTAAAGCTCCACCTATACTGATCCATCAGGTCTATTGACGGCGTGAAGAATGTGCTTCGTGACAGGTGCGGGAGAGCGGCGTGGCAGTTTGGAGCACTGTCTCAGTTGTTTACTTGCTTCCTTTTGAATTTATATGTGGTGGATAGAAGTAAATCCTTAATCAATCGATATAACACGCTATCCAAACAATGTGATTCGCTATCCCAACGATGTGATACGCTATCCCAACGATGTGATTCGCTATCCCAACGAAGTAATGCGCTATCGTTACGATGTAGTATATTAACACAATTAAAAATGGCCTTCGTGTGTCTATGTGTTTGTATCTACCGTACCACGCATTCAGGAATAAATAAGGTAACAGCATTTTGGCCGTAGGCTCTGCCTTAGCGTAGGAAGTATTTTCTCTGTGAGATGACGTCAATAATTCTCTATTTAAGTGCTTTATCCAACATTAAGCATGCTGCACATCTGATTGGCCGTGTACAACTATAAAACAACGAAACCTTTGAAGCAACTTCAATAAATTTTGGTATAAAAACGCTTTTCTTACAAACAAGGAGCGGGATTGATCATCAGAGAGGGCTATTAAAGGATTACAGATTTTCTAGACAACTGCCTCACCTTTGACTCACTTCCATGATTAAACTGATTCTTTCGGTGATCTGAACTTTTCATCTATCTGAGGTGCACTTTCATTAGCTGTGTGTTTGTTTGTCACGGAATGCACCTTAGCATTCCATCCATAAATTTGTGTCATACGCAAACATGCTCGAACGCTATCAGCTCTTCCTCACTTAAATAGAAATAATTCTTCATTGGTACTTCCCCCAAACATGTATGTACATAAGAATAAAGCATGCCGTTGCTCCACCTCACATGGTTCAACTCAAGGCTAGGAAGCAGCGACCTTGGTAGCCAAGATACCAAACCTGCCAGACTAGCTCTGACTGTTATCAACTGGTCAGTGAGAGGAACTCGATCGTGAAGTGATGCTGGTGTTCTGTTTTGACTCATACAATTTCTTTGAGTAACTGTGAATTTTTTCCGAATTTTCTTCTCGTAAGCCCTTGCGTAAGAGGTCTTTGTAAATGAGGTATTCAAATTCCTCTAACTTTAACACGTATTGCTGTGCGGTTGGTGATGCGCAATAATTAAGGAGTTCGACAGACGTAACTCTGTTGATAGTTCTGAAGTGAGAAATAATGGACCAAATACTGTTTTTTTTTATCCGGCTGGTAGGAAATATAGCCCGATCACAAAACGAAAGAAAAACATACACTCGGTCACATATAACAAATGGCGATTTCGTCACAGCAACAGAAATGGCTAACGTCCGTTTCAAGTTTAAGTTTAATAACATACAGTTCACCGTTCACTGAATTAAAGACAACTTAGCCTATCTGTCACGCTCGATTAACACTCTCCAACGCTGTATCTGTGATACGAAGCTGCTGCAAAATGTGGAATGATATTGGTGCTCACGCAAGGGGCTGGGTTAAAATATGGTTAGGACTTTTTCCTTGTACATGTTTTCTTATTATCTTAATACATAGTATGCAACCCAACTTAATGGAGACAATAGCAACGAACAAGTGCAAGTAATGCTATTATCTTTTCGCTGCCTAATTTAACGCTGCATTTGTTGTTAATGAAATTGTTCCCGTGCAATTAAATGAGCGTATTTTTTTGAGAAATTTTTTCTATTCAAGATCTACCACATCGCTTTTTGAGCTATGGTCTTGGAAAATCTAAAATTTCTTTTGTCACCTCTTTCATAAGTCAGGAGCAAGCGCGTAGCAACAATTAGCTGTCCAGTTACAAAAGTATTCCGTACGTTAAGAAAAATGAACGAAGCAATAATTAGTGGTCCAGTTTACAAAGCTCTATGTGTTAAGAAAAACAGGTAGCATTAATTAGTAGTCCAGTCTATGTAAGTCTTTCGTACGTTAAAGAATAAGCGCGTGGCAATTATTAGCTGTCTTTTCTACGAAAGTCTTTCGTACGTTAAGAAAAACAGGCAGCAATAATTAGCGGTCCAGTGTACACAGATCTTTCGTAAGTTAAGAAGAAGCGAGCAGGAATGAGTGTTCCAGTTTACATAGGAGTAGATGTAGGCACCGGCAGCGCGAGAGCTGCGTGCGTCACCGCTGACGGCAATATACTGCACCACCACACGGTGCCCATCACGGTCCACGGTCCCGCCGAGCATTTCTACGAGCAGGACTCCACGGAGATATGGAGCGCAGTGTGTCAGGCAGTGCAGGTATAGTTCTCTTCCAACATGTTTCGGTAGAGGTTGATCCGTTCCTATAGAGGTTGATCCGTACGAGAATGCAGCAGTTTTTTGATTGAATATATGTAAATAAGTTAGTGGTTTGTCGCAGTCGCAACCTTATTAGAAGCTTGAAAGTGAAGAAAATTCCAAGGAAATGAATAATCTTTACTAGCAAAACGTTTCAGAGTCCCGCTCTATCATCAGCTCAAAAAGTTATTCAGTTCAATCAGTCCAGCTCCATCATCAGTTTTCATAGTTAAGATGGTTAATTTCCTCAGAATTTTCTTCGTTTTTAGATTATGAGCGGCAGTTTTACTCTAACCTTACCAGACTTGAGGCCCTGAACCTAACTGCTAAACGTTAAATCGCACTAAGTCAATTCTGAGTCAAACACATAGAGCAAACATTTGCAATGGCTAACCAGGGCCCATTTTGCAAATTCATCCCATCATCACACAAATATTCACGAACAAGACGCAAAATTCGCATATGTCCGCGCAGAAAGTGTGCGGCGAGCTGAGCCCGGACCAGCAGGTCGCTGGGGTGGGCTTCGACGCGACCTGCTCCATGGTGGTCCTCGACCCCAGTGGCCTCCCTCTCACCGTGGACCCTCTCACAGGTGAGGGGTGTTGTGAGGGCCCTGATGAGGGGTATTGGTGAGGATAAGGGTCGTAGTGAGGAGCATTATTGGTGAGAGTGAGGGCCGTGGAGAGGGTTTTTTGATAGAAAGTGTGAGTATTGGAGAGGGTTTTGGCCGTGTTGAGCGCAGTGGTGAGGGTAAAGGGTGTGATTGAGAGCCGTAGTGAGGGTCTTTGATGCAAATGAGAACCGTGGTGAGGGTAATTGGTCGGAATACGATGTAATAGTAAAGACTATTGTTCGAAGTGACAGCAGTAGTCATGGTTAGTGTTGGAAAGTGAAGCAGTGGTGAGTGTTATTGCAGGGC
Source organism: Platorchestia sp. MABIK (assembly GCA_014220935.1). Taxonomy (NCBI): domain Eukaryota; kingdom Metazoa; phylum Arthropoda; class Malacostraca; order Amphipoda; family Talitridae; genus Platorchestia; species Platorchestia sp. MABIK. The sequence goes on along the minus strand of JACJUY010000216.1, from coordinate 95,591 downwards.
ATAAGAGCAGTGGTGAGAGTTAATGATGAAGTTAATAATGATGTGGTTCTCTAACAATCACTCATGTATAATATGAGTATCATAAATGCTACGTGCAGGAGAACACGTCTCGCCCACACATCTCCCCATCGTGTCTCAAAAAAAAATCTGTAAACTCTGAAGCTATATGCCATCGTCAAACATCAATGAATCCATAGGTCATATTTACAAGCCTTCAAAAGATATCCTGTATCATGGATACTTGACACATTCTTCGCGTTTCTAGACTGTTAACGGTTGCAAGGTTTGGCTAGGTTGTAAGCAGCAGAACATGGAAATCTGCTTCACTGCTCGTATGCATTCTTATCCTTCTAAAGAAATAAGAAAATACAATTGCACGATAACATTTCACCTCGTATGATAACAGTCCTTCATTAAAGAGGTCGCGAAACAGAAGAAATGCCATTCATTCATATCAGAACGTGAAATAGAAAATTACCGATTGGGACACATATGGCCCAATACGCGAGGAACGTGTTGATACGAAGAACGCAGGCGTCCCAGTTTGCGCTCATCGCAGGAACGTCGATGTCACGCCGACGTCGTAGACACACCCTCGCTCTCGACGCTGCTATATATGACACCTCCCTTCGCTGTCCACCCCGTCTGCCAATGGCCACACCACGCTTTGGTAGCACGTCACTTCGAAAAATACATCTCTATGCCCTTTTAGTTTCGATCATTTAGGACTTTATTCAGCGATTGAGATCAAGCGTAGAATTTATATTCTCGTTTCTTTATTCAAGATTGTGGAGACTTGCAGTGGTGAAAGTGAAAAGTGAGAGTGAAAAGTGTACTAATTAGTGGCCAGGAGGTGCAGTGACAGGTACTGGCCAGAACACAGGTAACTTGCTAATGAAGTACTGGTTAGGAGTGATCTTATGATGGAGGAGAGTGAAGAATATTGACTAGGGACTAACTGGCGTCAGTGAAGAATTAGGGACATTTTGTGAGAATGTTCCTTCCGACAGAGAGGTGTCTTGATTGATTATGTCATTTATCTTGAATCTTACTATTTTTCGTCACAGTTATTCTCTATAAATTGAAATGATTTCTGCACGCCACTCATGATCATCAGATTGAGTTACAGGTATCGTGTCCGCGGTCCCTTATTTTATAAGTATTCCTTCCCCCCCACACACGCACACTTATTCCTTACTTCCACCTGAATGTATGTTATTACCTCAAATACCTGACATTTTTGCTATCTATTCCGTTGCAAATACACGAGCCTGATGCCAGATCATCTTCAAGTTCAAGGTGCGGGAAGAATGAAAGTGCAGTAAAACATTTCACGGCGCGCTAAGTGAGGATGTGCTGCTTCACAACGATAGGTCACTTTACTGAGTAGTCGGTCTAGACTCTAGACTGAAGTGCGCTCCAACACAAAAGTACAATCCTCTTATCCAGTGCGGTTAGAAGGAGCTTGAGGAATTACTAAATTTCTTTTCAAAGACTGTATTTAAGCCCTGACATTTTGTGGTTGAAAGCGAGCAATAACTTCCCCCTCTTTGTGGAGGCAGAAATGCCTGTCATGTTTTAGTTCGGCATGAAATTATGCATTTATTAGTAAGTTGAAAATTGTTTGACTTTCAGGCGAGAGCAAATGGAACGTGGTCATGTGGATGGACCACAGAGCTGCGGAAGAAGCTGACCTCATAAATTCGAAGCCACATAGGTAATTTTTGCTGTAAATTGAATCTAGAATAGGGATTAATCCTATATATCAGTTACCTGTCCAGATCTTTGGTCATTTCCGAAACTGCAGCTTTACCGCTGTACCTAAATTTTGGCCCTTGGCCTAGTACGCGACAAATGCGTCGCAAACTAAAAACGGCCTACCAAATGTGATTAAACCTCATGGTTAGCCATTGCAAAGATCTACCTGCACGTGTTTGAATAGACTTTGTGTTGTTTAACGTGTAATATTTTAGTTTAGGGTCATAGACTTCGTAAGGTTAAATAATCGAATAAGTCTCAAATAGTTTAGTGTTTTAACTTTGAAGGCACTAATATTATAATTTCATTTATTCTTTGTCCATATGGGATAATCTAGTAAGACTGAATTACTCCATAAGCATATTTGTTGTAGATCGGAATCAAAAAGTTGATATAATGAGACTTCAACCTGGAGAATTTTTGCTCTGCCAGTCTCTGCTTCTGAATGAATTGCTGGACAACTTGTGTAAAAAACATCTTGAAAGACTAAGCGATCAGTTCCAGAGTCTGATTACATTTTCCTTAGGAGTGTAAGAACGTCTAGCGTCTGAGATACTACAGTGTCAAAATTCTATCTATTTTAAGTGACCATTCCGTAAGGAAGTTTCCAAGTCGTACATCCAATGAGAAAAATTTATTTTGTCGTTTGGCGCTGTTTCAACATTGCTAGTTGTGGAAATTAAATCGAGAATTCATAACAGGAAATGAAATGGAGAATTCAAATCCGAAACAATAATAATGAGTTGTAAACCGTTTTAGAATTCCCAACATTGTAATTCATTAGCCAAAGTATTTGAGAAAGAGACTCTGGCTCTGGAAAATGATTTTTTGTGAAGTACATTTCTGAAAAATGACTCAAACTTTCTAGTTCGAGTATTAGACTCCGGGTTGTGACCGGGCTATTAGAGGACTATAATTTACATTGGACCGCAATAAAATTAACCATAACACATTAAATTATATCACCAAGAACTGTAATAATTGACACGTCAACCTCTACAGTGATATTTTTTCATATTGCTTAAGAGGATTTCATGCGCATGAGCTCTGCAATATTTATTTCATTTGTTTTAGTTCAGAGTCCTTAAAAAAACGATACTTGATTCATTTGGAGAGTACCCATCCCCCCTCCTCCTACTCCAGCACGCTTAATACATGGGACAAATTACATGAGATACCCAGCTTTTACATTCTCCTTCTCCAGTAAGTGGGATAACAGTTGTAAAAGCTCTTCATTATATTCTTTCTTTTCCACCGTGTTTCAGCACTTATGATAACAATTTCAGAAGTACCCACTTTATATCTGTTTGGCGATTTCAAATTTCAATTTCAAGTTCAAAAAGTACCCTAAGGCTGTATTTCTTGTGGTAAATACATTGTCTAAATTTTTTGACTTTTTTCATTCTCCTCCAGCGTGCTACAGTACGTAGGGGGAAAGGTGTCTCTGGAGATGCAGACGCCCAAGCTGCTGTGGTTGAAGCGTCACCTGCCCGACACCTGGGCTGAAGCTGGACACTTCTTCGACTTGCCGGATTTCTTGACCTACAAGGCAACAAGTAACGTCACCAGGTGATTTATTCGTATTCGTGTTTAGGTTCAGTGTGGGGCATATTTATGTTAATTGTCGCGGCAAAAGTGTAGACATTATTATTGAAGTTAGAGAGAGTGGATAAGTTTATTATAACCATAACACTTTGTTAAGCTTTTCAACCTGTACGTTGTGCCAATATTCTTCATGTGTTAACGAAATAAACAATTGATTAAATTTAAGAACCTGTGGTTATAATTAATATGTTCGGAATTTATCCGATTCAAGTATCAATGAAACAACTGCACACAGAAATATGATGGATAATGAGCCAAGGAATTCTGTGAATTGTAGAAAAATTAATTTTCAAATTATGATTCACAAATTTATAATGAAAGCAAATCTTGCAGGTATCTCACAACTCGTCATGTTAAGATTCCAAATTATAGTAATTTCTCTAACCTGCACGGAGACTGATGATGTAGCTATCATGTACAACTGAATGACTTCAGGGTGAGATTTTAAGTCAGGAACATTATGTGCGTCGTGCTGTAGAGCTGAGAGGGCTTGCGGTGCGAGCATCGTAACTCGCGTGCAATTTTACAATCACCAACATAATCAGTATTTTAATCACTATTTCCAATATATTCAATATATTTTATAATCACTATTTTATAATATTATCATTGTGAACATTCGCTGTGAGCAATGATTGCCTTTTATGAATATTTGTTTATAATGATCGCCTTTTATGTATATTTGTTTACAATGATCGCTCTGTTGTGAGTGTTCCCTGTTAGTAAATATCGCCCATTATGAATATTTCTTGTCAGCAATGATCTCATCAGGAATTTGCATTGTTGAAATTGGTGAGTGTAAGAAGGAGAACTGAGAACTGAGGTGAGGGTTATTGGTGGGAAAGTGCAGGAGCAGCGGTGAGCGTTTTGAATTTTTTCCTGATTCGCTGCATCAGGAAAAATTGTAGTTAATGTAGGCACTCTGTGCAGATCGCTGTGCTCGCTGGTGTGCAAGTGGACGTACACGCACGACGGCACGGAGCAGCGCTGGGACGAGGGCTTCCTGCGGGACGTTGGGCTGGGGGACTTGGTGCAGGATGGCTTCAAGAAAATAGGTAACGTCTGTCGGTCCAAAATTCTCTAGTTTGTCATGATAGGATGCAAAATGGCACAGGTGTTTTTTATGACACAGGTGTTTTTTATGACACAGGTGTTTTTTAATGACACAGGTGTTTTTTTTTATGACACAGGGGTTTTTTAATGACACAGGTGTTTTTTTTATGGCACAGGTGTTTTTTAATGACACATGTGTATCTTTAAAAACTGAGTTTTATAAACTCATGATGGCCAAGTAACGAAGAGAACAGTGAGAATTGTGATTTTTTCCCATTGGTGATTTTCTACATCGATACATAAATGATTTGTAAATAGTGTTCCATAGATTATATTACTCATACATATTATACTCATTTATGTTTTAGAAATATTCATATCTACTGATCTAATACACACCACGAAAGCATGAACCATTTCATGTATCTAGAGGCGTAAAAAGTAACTCTAACTTTCGACACTCGACACCAGGCAAGGATGTGTTGCTTCTGAGGTGTAAAAGTCTCTCACTAAATTTTGACACCCGACAAGAAAGTGTTGCTTCTGAGGTGTAAAAGTCTCTCACTAAATTTTGACACCCGACAAGAAAGTGTTGCTTCTGAGGTGTAAAAGTCTCTCACTAAATTTCGACACCCGACACTAGGCAAGGAAGTGTTGCCCCCCGGCAGCGTGTGCGGCAGAGTAACCCCAGAGGCGGCGCGGCAGCTGGGCGTGCCAGAGGGCGTCCCCGTCGCGTCTTCTTTGATCGACGCTCACGCCGGCGCGCTGTCGCTCCTGTCGACCTCGCAGCAGGGCTACACCGGCGCTCTGGGTGTGTTGTTGTGTTGTGGTGTGTGTTGTGTTGTGGAGTATTGTAGTATGTTGGGTGTGTTGTGGTGTAGTGTGTTGTAGAGTGTTGTGGTGCAGTCTGTTGGGGTGTAGTGTGTTGTGTGTTGTGGTGCAGTGTGTTGTAGAGTGTTGTGGTGTGTGTTGTTGTGGTGTGTGATGGTGTGTTGTGGTATGTTGGGTTTGTTGTGGTGTAGTGTGTTGTAGAGTGTTGTGGTGCAGTGTGCTGTAGACTGTTGTGGTGTAGTGTGTTGTGGTGTGTTGTGGTGCAGTGTGTTGTAGAGTGTTCTGTGAGCTGATACAGTGAACTTAGGTGAATATTTAATACCGGGTGCTATTAGGACGGACACATTGGTTTGTCATCCACATATGAAACATTTATTAAATGAGAATATCAAATCCCATCATATTTGACAAGCTGTGTACACTAGCTTGAATCATAATCCTCATTGTGGACTTACAAAAATTTAGCTGGCGCACCTGAGAAGCACACACACGTTTCTGTTTGGCAGCGATCATCAGCGGCACGTCGTCGTGCCACCTGGTGTGCGGCGACGCCCGCTACGACACCCAGGGCGTGTGGGGGCCGTACTACAGCGCCCTCCTGCCCGGGCGCTGGCTGGCGGAGGCGGGGCAGAGCGCCACTGGCGCCCTTTGCGATCACGTCATCAACACCCACCCTGCTGTGGACCAGACGCTACCCAAAAACAAGTGAAAACAAGTTTTTGTATCTGTTTTGTGGGCAGTTTTGACTAACGCTGAGTGCTCTGCAAAAAAAGTTTTTGTATCTGTTTTGGGGTCGATTTTCCCCCGGCGCTCCCCAAAAGCAAGAGGAATCAAAAACAAGTATTTGAATCTGTTTTGTGGTCGGTTTTCCCTCTGTGCTCTGAAAAAACAAGTTATTATTGGGGTTCTGTATCTGTTTGGCTGTTGGTTTTCCAAAGGGGAGAAATTTTTCTCTTATGGTATTGTTCTGATTTTAGTGTCTTTGTTTGTAAGCCGCAAACAGGCTTGGTCAGTCATTAAGATCAAATTTTATTTTTTAGACAATGAACAGAAAAAAGAGGGTTTACACCTCTGAAAACAGACTTCAAATTAAATTCTTCAATTGAATATTCTTTCACTAAGGTTCTTCAAGTTCTATAGTTTGAAGTAAATAAAACAGTTTGGACATTGAGTAAGTTGCCTAAACGAACGCTGACACTTGCAGGGTTTGATCAACCATTTCGTGAGGACTTCGAAAGTTATTTGCTTAATTACGTCTGCTTATGGGCTGTGTAATGACCTATCATCACCCTAAAAAAAGGAAAACAAACATGATCACTATGTATTCAAATCAATTTTGTCGTTCGTAAAATAATTCTGATCTCGTAGATCATTAATTCTGCTCTATTTCATCACTGCAGCTGGTTGGTTCCTTGTATCTTTTTTTTATTTCATCTAAATATTTTTCGTGTCTTCTTCATTAGAAACAAACTGTTTTTCTTTCTTCTCTCTTTCTTCTGGTGCAATGGCAGCATTTGTCGCTCCGCCAGAGCGGAACTTGAATAATTGGGAATGTATTCTCACGTCAAATTTGTCGCTAGTTCATGTGTCGGTATCCAGGTTACCAGAATGGGTGGAAAGTCTGGTGTACGAAACGGCCAAGTCCCGCGGCCTGGAGGACCCGACTACCCTGACGAGTACCCTGCACGTCTACCCTGACCACCACGGCAACAGGTCTCCTCTCGCTGACTCCAGTATGACTGGCATGGTGCGCATGAAACTTTCCCGTTTCTACTAACTGACGTTGCAGGATATCATTAAATCAAAGATTAAAATGCTGAAATTATCCCATTTTGATTCTAGCGATGGATAGGTAGAAAGAGGAATAAGAGTGTTCACGTTCTCGAGGAACTTTATGTCATGGAATTATCGCCTTTAAGATGTGTGTTTCTGATTAACATGCCAAAACATTCGATAGCAAATACATTCGCTTACTCATCGATGATGATCTGGGAAACTCTTAGGCTAGAACACAAGCCCTATTTGCATGTGGCTCCATATGCACTCATGGCGTGGTGTCAAAATGGTCTCGAAACCACCGAAAGCGTTTGTTCTAGCGTTAAAGTCGGATTCATGGTTTGGTCCTCAAAATGCTTACTTTTGTTACAGCGTGAGTTTAACGTTTTTGGAACTTGAAATTTCATTAAATCATCTTGAGTGATCTAAAGCAGCTCTCATGAAAATTGTCTGTGTAATTTTAAGTTCGAAGACACCCTATGTTTCTTTTTGCTTCCGATCCTCATGACCACGTCGAGGACCAATGTTATTTCCTGGTTGAGTGCATTCTTTCCTGATCGTTACCATTTTCGACCGCTCTCGTTTTTGCATAAAATCTTAATGAATATACCGCAGTAGATACATAGTATATGTATGTATATTAGAAAATTTAGGCCATTTTTCTTTAACAATGTTGCCAAACAGAAGTCGAGCTTGCAAGTGGTTTTATTTTCAAAGCTAGCAATAGAGCTTCAATTTTCGTAAGTGAAACACGGCCCTCTTCCTCATTTCTAATTGTATGATGCCCTTCGTGCTCCTGCAGGCTTGTGGGCTGACGCTGAGTGCGGGCAAAGAAGACCTGGCCATCACCTACCTCGCTACTGTGCAGGCCCTGGCAGTGAGTGTTGGAAACAAAGCGCAAAAGGGAACGTAGCTGTTTGTGAACACTTTTCCTGCGATGGGTTGAAGTGAAGTTCAGCATTTAAACTCATATTTGAAATAATTTTCGAGATCAATTTGGAATATATCGAACATTAAATCGATCGTGCTTGCATTTAGTTTTCACCGAGTATTCATGAAAATTGAGTTTGTGACAGCTGGTCGGCCAGCAGCATAATGAAAATCCCCTCAGTGACCAAAAACAAACATCGGCATCTTAGGATGCTTTATTTCCAATCAAGCCTGATACATATGATCTTAAGCATTGGTTTTTCAAATGTCTTATAACTAACACTATATATAGGACACCATGACGGTTCCCCCGTGAAGCCGGTACCCATTTCCGACACGTGGGTTGAGTGGGGTATTGTGCTTGAGCTCTCCCTTATACCCAACGGGGAAAATCGCCGCGCCTGTGCCGGGACACGAACCCTCGTCTCCAACATGCAAGGCCGATCATTTAACCACTGTACCACTGCGAGCACTTGAAATTTGAAATTTGAAACTTGAAACCACTAGGTCCTTTCGTAGGAAACGTGTCAAGCAATAATTTTCGTGTGAAGTCTGGCCAGTGGGGTGAGGGAATATGGTACACAATTTCAGATCAGGTTTGCGTTGAGTGAGCTGGTAGTCAGGTATCGAAGATAAAAGTGTAGTTAGTTAGGCAAGAGTCAGTATCAGCAGACGAGTATTTGAAGCGTGATAGAGTTGTTCTTTTGATGAGTAAGAGAAAACTTCATCGTGTCGATGGCGCACGAGGAAAATGATCAGGTTGTCTTCACAAAGAGAATAACGCAGAAATGAACGAACATGTTCTGGTGATGTGTTGGACGATGAAAATGAAAACCGAGAAGATTGCAGAATTATATTTTATTTCGTACGAGTTTTAAGGAAATGAAAAGCAACGTCACAAGGGAGGTGTTCGATCTTAATCCGGAGGGATGAAGGAATCAAATATAGCTTGATGAAGCTAATGGAAGCCTCACGTCGGCATGTGAGTGCAGTGGGACGGTGGGATAGCGACATAAATAAATAAAGAATGCTATAGAGCCTGTGATGTTGAGCGGAAATTAAGAGATCGTGGATTGGATCTCACTTTCTCTCCTGAGTCTAGGCGCTCGTACTCCATCTTGGAATGAGGAACCAGCAGCAGCGCCATGCTCAATGCATGTTTTACAAACCTGTTGTAAAACAGGTCGTGCTGACAAGTCGTGCTTGTTCGCCGCACTAATATGGGGTAATAATAAAAATATAAAATCGTCTATTCGCTACATCAGCACCATTTTTCCTTGGGAGCAATTTGCTTACAATATACCAAAAACCGTACAGGCTCTCGAGTCCGGTTTTTATGATAATTTATTCCTAAGCTATTCGATGACTGGATCATTCTTCACAGGGTTGTCTTTAAAACGCAATTGACATGCAATTTTGATTATAGCGTACAAAAATAACACCAAAATTCTTTTTGATAACGATCAATTTTCCAGCTATTCATTGGTTTCCATCATTGAACGAGCTTTCAAATGCACTTGTTCTCAATTTAGAAAATTTAATTTTGTCCTTTTTTTCTTTGGCTGACATCCTGGCTTGTTGATTTCCACAGTACGGTACGCGCGCTATCATTGAGCAGCTACGCAGCAGCGGACACACCATTCGCGGCGTGATGCTCTGCGGTGGACTTGCGCAGTCCAAACTCTTCACGCAGACCCACGCTGATGTTCTAGGTGAGTCCGACCTGAGTCCGAATTTTAAACGTTGTTGCAGCGGTACAGCTGACGAAGTAAGTTTTTCCAATCCTACTTAGACTAACACTAAGTGTCGTAGTACGCTGCTTTATGACTACTAATGCGTAGAATACAGTCCTTCCTAACAACAGTAGAAATATTCAGTGTTTTTTATAACTACAAACGCGGGGAACACTGTACTTTCAAACGCCATTAGCAATCCTCAGAATGTTCTTTATGACTTGAAACGCGTGGAATACAGTACTTTCAAACGCCATTAGCAACACTCAGAGTGTTCTTAAAATTAATGGAATAAACTCTTAACGGTTAATGTAAGTATTATGAAGCTAATAAAAAATAGGTTGCTGCCACCAGAGGCTTGTGCCTCGAATTTTAGGAGTACGATTTTGAGAGGAATGGCCAGCGGATACTTTAGCCTCTACTTTCGGTTCCGCATCATCAAGCAAACAACTTTGGTAGCGCTGACTGAGCGCGCATTTCCAGGCGCGTGTTTCTGTTGTGGTTCGTGCGAGTTGAGCGGTTAAAGAATATTGAATTACAATAATCGGATATTACTGGTGAACGCGGCAAGGACGGAGGAGGGGAAAGAGAGCACGTGCGTGGCTCCTGACATACAACCCAGTACAATTTCACGAAGACAGCGACTTTAGCAACACCTTGGGTTATTTACAACCCACTATTTGACTCGCGTTTGACCGCTGCAATGTTGAAACCCGACCCCTCGAATCTTAGCCCTCGACAATTAGTATGGGCTAGTAAGGGATGAGCAACCTTGAGCGGTCACTCAGTCTTTGTCCGGTGCCGTGTCTAAACACAAGGGTCGAAAAAAGGGACCAGCGGTGGTCCGCTCTCCAGAAACTTTACTATCGGCTATATCATGACTCTCGTTTTGTGAAGGTCTCCACTGCCCATTAGACGTTAATTCAAGAGCGAGAGTACGGTTTTTCTTTATTACCTCGTCCTAAAATTTTGTCCATCCTCTGGCGCTCGCTCATAAACGTATGCCCAACCGAGACAAATGTTTTCCACGTACATCAGACCCACCTAGTTCATATTAGAGACACCCAATTTGAGCCTCCTGCCAGCTTGCGACAGAGACAGAATAAATTCAATTTATTTAATAACTATTTCCGAACACCAGCCTGACTCCCCTATCCGTTACATAAGCCCCCGTTGAGTCGTGTTCATTTGCCAGGGGTGGAGGTGGCGGTGCCGCAGCAGCAGCAGCTGAGCGTGGTGAGGGGCGCGGCCCTCCTGGGGGCGGCAGCTGCTACAGGAGGGGACCTGGACGCAGCACTGCGCGCCTTCTCTGCAGGCACCTGCACCCTCACCGCACCTCGTGTGCACCTGCGCAGGTGACGCGCGTGCTGCATGTGTGTGTGTGTCCTGAATGGCGGGCTGTGTGTGTGTATCCTGAATAGCGGGCTGTGTGTTGTGAATAGTCGGCTGTGTGTGTGTGTGTGTGTGTGTGTGTGTGTCCTGTCCTGAATGATGGGTGGTGTGTTTGTGTGCTGAATGGCGGGCTGCATGTGTGTGTTGTGAATGGTGGGTGGTGTGTGTCCTGAATACCGGGCTGTGTGTGTCCTGTGTGGCGAGCTGTATCAAGGGAGCACAGCTGTTGGAGAGGGAGTATGCACTGTAGTTGAATGAAGGAAGGCTACTTTAGAGCATGTAACTGCAGACTTCAAGTGTAATTTTCCGTGAACATTTCTCGTAGCTCCGAACAGAGAAGAGGTAGAGCGCAATGCTGTACTTCGTTTAAGGGAAGCGAAGTGTTTAAAACACTCGTGCAATATCCTTCTAATTGATCTCGTGTTTGTTGTAGATTTCACGACCTCAAGTATGAAGTGTTCCGGAAGATGCAGACCGACCAACTCCAGTACCGTCGTATCATGAACCTTCTAGACGCCTCGAGCCCTCAACACTAGTGCCTTGTGGCGAGCACTCAACAGTAGAGCCTGATAACTCGTTTTGACGTTTTAATTGCCCGTGGCTTTGCGGACTACGTATTTGACGTCACTTTCTTCATTTCTGTCCAAAACGTTTAGCTTTTTCCAATGCATTTTTGCTGACTTAAGTGAACTGTTGCATGTTATTCGTTGACCAGGGTTAGATCGTGTGTAACTGAATTCCATCCATACACTCGCTGTTATCTTTTTTGCGAATATCGTTATGGAAAGAATGTAGGATGGCATTGAAACGCATTGGTACTCATGAAATATTTATTTACTGAAATAATGTACACATCTAAATGGAAGTTCCACACCTTTTGCAACTCTATTCGCTTGAGGGTTCTCGACCACCGGTAAGAGCTCGGGAGACTTGAATTAACAAGCAGAGAGTTAGGTTCTCATTTCCCATCTTTTAGGGTGATCTCCCTCTCTAGTGCGCGCAGGCAAAAGCCATGATATAGCGCAAGAAATCTAACTTGTTATTTAACTTGTTATTTAACTTGTTATAACTTGCATAAAGAACTCTATAAATAAATCTAACTTGTTATACATCAGACGAATTTATAACACATTGCTATTAGATATCGAAATACACAGAAAAGCTAGCAAAGACATTTCTTCTTTATTGTCTTCTGACCATGCGTTTCTCTTTGGAGTTGGCGCAGGAGATCATTTTTAACTTAACAGTCAAGTTCCAGCAATCCTCATCAGAGAGAGAACAACGAGACAAAACATCGGTCGCAGGAACATCGGCGCATTCATTCTCAGAGTAACAGAGATACCGTGGAAAGATCCTCTCAAAATACAAGATTCTGATGTCGAATGAAATGTCAATGGACTTGATACGCTTACGAGTCTATATGAAAAACCGAAGCGCGGTAGGCTAAAGTTAGTACTTAGATGCGAAATCAATTCCCTCAGATACACTTTTTTAGAAAAATACTCAACAGAAAAGAGTTTTTGCAGAGGTCATCGAACGCTTGGGTAGCTATAGCTCTATCAAAAATATGAGAAGGTGCACAGGAATATTACTGCTCACCTAATCAACAACTATACTTCCCCCACCTGAGCTGATCATACAGGACTTGCATGTACTGACAACGCTCGGTAGTGGCTCACAATGCTGCAATAACACGACCCACGATTTCAATCCACTTGCTCAGCAGGCGTGGACATGGAAAGCAGTATTAAGTTTAAAAACCGTTTACAATTGTAATACGATAGGAACCCTTTAATATCGATATTTAAAACAACACACTAAAGCTCGATTGAAAATTCAAGTTTTATTGCTGAATACGTGAGGCCATAGACAGCAAATAGTTATATTTTAATGGAGAAATTAATATAGCTAGTGTCCTAGTGACAGGCGTTCTCTCAGCTTCACCTGAAATGACTCGTCCTGTCCTATATCGTAATTTGCACACGAAGAGCAATGCGTTTTTCCTTATTTTACTTAGCGTAGGTCAAACTTTTCCTCCAAATCACGTGCTGAACACGAACGCTTGAACATCAAGAAATAAATATTAAATTAAAATTCGTTGTTAGTTGCACTGAGGGGTAATTATGGACGGTCGCATGTTATGACTACATGCGTCTACACTTCACAGAATTTTTGGCGTTAAAGTTAAAATGAAGCGAAAGTTGCTAGTGAGCGAGAAGAAAGCGCTTAAATGTATGAAGAAGAAATGAGGTGCATTATTGAATCAAAAGCACGAAAAGAGTTAAAATAGGAATGAATAGAAATGAAAGAGTTAAAATAGGAATGAATAGGATTGAAAGAGTAAAAATAGGAAAGTTAGTTGAGAACCGTTCTACTTCAAATTATCTCTGGCATTGTCAGGGTACGAATTTAACTTCAGAGTACAAGGTTTATAGACGCTATCACAGGAACTACACAAGGGACGGAACGAGAGACATCACCCACGATTTGTAAACACCTCAAAAGACATGTTTTTTCATTCACTCCCTGATTAGTTTAAGACAGGCATATTTACACATGAAAAAATTCCGAATTTTGGGATCATAATAACATGTTGTCGTGAATCCACGGCATGAACTTGGTAAGCCTGGTGTAGACGCCGGGATACCCGGGTTCTGCGCAACGATTACCGAACGACACGATCCCGATCTGAATGTACTGCTTGCTCGGCCCGTACAGCAGCAGAGGGCCTCCACTGTCACCCTGTAGAGACGAATAATGAATAAGTGATAGCAGTTTGACCCCGACAGAACCTCCAGTGGTTAAGTAATAAACACTTTGACCGCGACAGAAGTCGCCGGGGGTCAATTAAGAAACACTTTAAACGCGGCGAAAGCCGCCTGTAGTCAGTTAACAAACATTTTGACCGCGATCCGCTGGTGGTCAAGTAATAAACATTTTGACCGCGACGGAAGCCGCCGGTGGTCAAGTAATGAACACTTTAAACGCAACGTAAGCCGCCTATGATCAGGTAATAAACACTTTGACCGCTACGGAAGCCGCCGGTGGTCAAGTAATAATTCTTTAACCGCGACAAAAGCCACCGGTGGTCAGGTAATAAACACTTTGACCGCTACGGAAGCCGACATTGTACACAGAGAGAATTTTCATAATGCTGCTGACCGATCAGTAGTCACTCAATTTTCATGGGTACTTGACCAGAACTAAATGAAAGTCCGATTCAGTTGAATGTTCACTCTTTTCAAAATTGCTCACTTTGATTGGCTTTAAATTTGGGTTGAATATTGAACTTCAGTTTAGCCCACCGCGGTCAATGTGCTGAGTTGCATCCTGGAAATTGTTATAACGGTCTATGGGTTGCCAGGCTCAGAGTTTGTAATTGAAATTAAAAAATGATTGAGATGACTTGGAAGAGACATAATAAAGAAACCGCAATGATGACTAGAAAAGAGACAGCAGTCACAAGAGCTCAGTTTTAGAAAATCAATGAATCAGTACGTCATGAGGAATTATTCGAATTTTCTCAGTCCAAAGACAGAAGCGTATTTCCTCTGATCAATTGAAACCGAAAAATCAATTGAGAAGCTTTTACTGCAAGTTTTGAAGCACACCGCATAAAACAAACACTGGCAAGGCGTTTATTGGTCAGTTATTCATTATCGAGTCATTTCCTTCACAAATTCAACTGAGGAGTGGAGTTGGTACGGCGAGTAAGTTACCTGGCAAGCGTCCGTGCCTCCTTCGACGTATCCGGCGCAGAGGAAGATGTCGGTGATGGGCTGGAGGTAGGCCTGGTCACAGTCAGCGTTGCGCCACACCGGCAGCTTGGCTTCCCTCAGCACAGGGCTCTCTGTGCCATCTGCACGACACCGTCACAAATGGCAATAAAAAACTAACCAACAAAATTAGGCACAACAATATTAAACACGGCAATGAAGTTGAGCGCAACAAAAATTTAAGCGTAACGTGGAGACACAATTAAGAATAACGAAAATAAACATTGGAACAAAATTAAGTATAACGAAGAAGAACAAAACAACAAGATTAAGCAAAGCAAAAAACAGAATAAAATGAAGCATAGCAAAAAGGAACATAAGAACAAAATTAGGCAGAAGAAAAAGAAACATAGGAATCGACTTAAGCATGGCAAAAAGAACATGGGAACTAAATTGTGCAAAACTAAAATCATTGGTGGCATTTTTTAATAGAACTATAAATTTGTACGGTTAATTTCAGGTTTCCCACAAAGATTATGCAACGTCTCTGTGCATAAAACTTCTAGAAAATGATCCAATTTTTACCCCGCAAAACATCGCTATATTCACAACATTGAGGAATAACATCCACATTCTGAAAAGAGTAACTACTACCGCGTTAGTTACAAGAGAAGCTCATTATATCTTTGTTTCGATTGAAAACGTTTGTTAACAAAACGTGCTTGCATATTACTCATTAGCAGAACTTGTCACCAAAACGCTCAAGTAACTGTGACACACCGTAGTGTGTCGAGCCGTAACCGATGACGGTAGGAGTCTTCCCCACGAGATCGTCGAGCCCTCTGGCAGCCATTTCAGGAGGAGGAAGGCATATGGGCGCTGTGTAGTCGTTGAATAGAACTTCGTCCGCCAGCTTGATCAGTGCAACGTCGTTGTAGAAGCCTCTAGCTTTGAAATCAGGATGTGGATTGATTGCTGCCACTCTGAAACGCAATTTAACAGGAGTTGATATTAGTACACACACTCTATAGAGCGCAAGAGTACAAAAGTTGGAGTATCGGCATAAATTGAGATGGAGTTTAGTTTACTTCAAAGGGCAAAATAGTTTAACAAAGTTTATGGTAATTCAACTTGAAATCGTAGGTCCAAAATTAAGTTCGAACTATAACTAGGAATTGGGCCATTCAACATGACGTCAGGTCAGGAAAAAAATTCAAATCCAATCTTTCCAGACAAGAAAAGGCATTCAGAGAAGCCAATGCCGACCTGACCTTTTTCCACTAACCATAAAAGTTGAATTTCGATGAGCGACTTGCTTTGATAAAGGCCAACAAAAAAAAAAGTTTGCACATTTGCAGAAATTTCATAGCAAAACCTCAACTCTTTGAACTTTGACTGCCCCAATATGAAATACTGCCTTCCATGGACTTCATTGTCCAATTTTAGGAACTTAACTCACTAGATACCTAATAAACCAACGTGACCGTGCTTTTGAGCTTCAATTTTTAAAATCGGGTTCCAGGTTGAAAGTCAAACCGATACATTGCTGTCTCATGGAAAAACTCCGTGGGTACAGGGCACTGATATATCAGTGTCATGGTTCATAGCCCATATTAACTATTTCTGTAAAATTAAGCATCGAATGTTGGGTAAAACAATTAATTGTTCAGTCTAGTGTGCGAATAGGTAAAGTGAATTAGGTTAAACATAATTGTGCACCTTAAAACGGCGCTGATGATTCGATACCCTAAAAATCGCTGAACTTATTCTGGCCCACAAGTAACTATACTTAAATGTGTCCATTATACAAGACTGAAGGGTTCAAAACAGAAACTTGGATTTGCACAAATTTATCTACACCCAACTCAAAAACTAACCGCAAATCTCTTATGGACAATGATCCCTTCTGTAATAATTTCCTCTATTCATATATGTATAAATGAATGAAATGAACATTTGTGTATTACATATATGACAGATTTGCTTACATTTTTCTACACCCAACTCAAACACTGCATGCAAAACTCTTGCGGACAATAATCCCCATTGAAATAATTTGCACCATTTATACATGTATAAATGAATGAAACGTATAAACGTAAATAAGTAGTTTAAATTGTTTATAAGGGTTAGGTTGACACCAGATGTCGGAGCTGCAGCGTTCACCTCAGAGTGCTAGGATCGGAGAGGTGGTCGTCGCTGTGGCTGAAGATGTTGTGGTCACCCAGACGGACTGTGAATTGTTGCGGGTTGAACCTTGAACAAAAAAAAAGGATAATCATATCACAGCTACTAATATCATGTTACTGTTGCTCTTCTAGTTCCTTATACTATCTGAATGAGCATACCAGATGATATAAGATGGTATACCATCTGAAGTGGTGAAACCATCTTTTACCATCTGAAGTTCTGAAACCATCTTTTACCATCTGTACGAGTGACTGGTTTGCTTGAACAACTATTTAATCAAAAATTTTAAAACAAAAAATAAATCCAGTATTTTTGTTGTTCTTGAAGCACAAGGAGAAGTGAAGATAAACTTGAATCGTTAAATTTCCACGATTTAGAAACTCTTATAAACTACAAAATTAATTCACAAATAAAATGCGAGTTGCAGTTTAAATTTTTTTACCACAAGTAATTAAATTGGAAACTTTCAATATGATAGTACACTCTACCAGCTACCGTTTATCACGAAAGAAAAGCAGAAAAGTTCTGCATTTTACCTCTAAAAGATATAAGTGTTGGAGTAAATGATTATGCAATTGTTTATTTTTACGTACGGAGAGTAAACACTGATGAAGTGTCGAACATTCCTGAGCTTGAACATACATATTCAATAGCCCGCGAGTCTATGGATCTAGCAAAAAGCAATGAATCGAACTAAATTTTCGAAAATTAAACGACGCCTTTGCACCAGGCCCACATTTTCACTTAAAATATCTAGAACCTTCGGTCCAGTGGCTGGCGTCCAGTACTTTTCATAAACCAACTCAAATATTAGCATCTAAGTTGATACCCTGATCGTATCTGCCCCCTAAGATGTTGAAGGAATGCAGAACTCACGTTCTGCCGTTGGGATCCTTGGTGCAGTGAGCGGCGGTGAGCACGAATTTAGCGGACACGAGAGATGCGCCGCACCAGAACTCCGTCTTCTTGGGGCCGTGCAGGAAGATGGCGGCCATCCATGGCCACTTGCCCCGCGGGGACTCCAGGCCTCCCACAACACGTTGTTCGGGGATCCGGGGAGTGCCGCAGCCTGGCAAAAAACATAAAAACTTGCAATTTTGGCCTTGTTTTTATACGAAAATTGCGTAGGTGTTGTGCGTGAAGCTCAGAAACCATTCATGGGAATTGTTTAATAAAGAATGTACTTATGAGAAGCGCAACATCCTGGCGACAAGCAAAAACGAGGAAAACTAGGTGAACATGGTGCTTGGAGCTTAGAAACTATCCATGGAAATTGTTCATAGGTGAATGTACTTACGAGGAGCACCGAATTCTGGTAAACAGCATGGGAAACTTGTGAGTTTGTGGTTTCTCGAGGAAAACTAATTCGGTATTTTGGGTATAGCTTAAAAACCATTCGGAGGAATTGATCAAGAAAGAATTACGTACGTGTCAAGTGGTGCAGTTGATCATTGAGTGATATATCATCGTATGCGAACCTCAACATAAAACGATGAAAATCAGACCTAATTACTAGAAAGATAGGATGTTGAATTGAAGTTATGAATAACTGAGTCATTTTCATCCATTAGAGTAGAAGTTCATTCAGAATGATGTATCATTCGAAGATCGACTGTTTTACGACAGTGGCCGTTCCAACAGCTTTAGCTGTAATACAGAGCATCTCAGAAAACTCGAAATTTGGAGCACAAACCCGAATAACGACAGTTAGACTTGCGGTCAAATACCTGACAAGCACAAGTCAGTCGTAAAAGAAAACTCGAGAAAG
This sequence comes from Platorchestia sp. MABIK, assembly GCA_014220935.1. Taxonomy (NCBI): domain Eukaryota; kingdom Metazoa; phylum Arthropoda; class Malacostraca; order Amphipoda; family Talitridae; genus Platorchestia; species Platorchestia sp. MABIK. Next base: position 76,839 of record JACJUY010000216.1, on the reverse strand, counting down.
TCAAGATGAAGGTAAGAGTGACGATCTCTCAGTACACGACTAAAATATTGACGGCATCCACTGGCAGATTTGTTTTAATTCTGTAAAGAGGTTCTTGTAGAAGCTCTTGGGAATGATCAGTCCCTAGAGTATGCTGCTGATGAGAGCTTTTTCTGAAGCAAGCAGATTTTGTATAATATTTATACCAACACGCTTCTCAGTTCAAAACCCCGGCTAAGTTAGATAAGTGGAGAAATTTTGATTACGTCATGCTTTAGGTATGTTTCGAGTCATAAATAAGCCTCAAGTGATTATAGTACTATACTGAGATTAAACATTATTAAGAAAAATATTTCATACAAGATCCATGACAATTTCCATTCCGACATGCTTGCAGTTACAATCGATGCATTTCAGGGACAAATTCGATAGGTGATATAAGTTTAAACAACGAAATAAGCGGAGACTCGAGACGGGTTACTGGTGATATTTCCAGCCTAAAAAGCCTTCCAAAATAACGGTCGGCTCCTCTATCGCGAGACAGAGCATGCGTGTCATCATATTCAAGAAAAGCCTTGTTCAAAGCGAAAGTACCCTATAGGCAAATGCTCTTGTAAAAATATGAAAAAATCGACTTGGAAAGCAAAATAATACTTGTATTTCCCATTGATTATAAAAATACTCCACACTTATGTTGTCTTCATTAATTTGTGTTCCATTTCCAACTCAACACTACGCTTATGATGTATTTCCCATGCCCTTTTTAGTTACGCGCGAACGCCAGCCCAGCGTAAATCGACACGTTAGTTACTCTACGTTACATTGAGTGTTCCCTGTAAAATGTCGACTGATTTCTGTTTTAGGTAGCAGGGTTTGAAGGATCAATGTCTGCTTAACCTCAAAGGCCGAATTTAACGGAGATTTATTCGCATCCTCGCATAAATCTAACTCTTATTTTTACTAGGATGTGCAACCATTCGTTGCAAAAAGTCACCGAGTTACTGAAACGAAACTAAATTGAAAAAGAGGAGAAAAGCAGCGTTGGAATTCGTCAATACCAGCGTCATGGGACAGCTCCTGGAGCTCTGATGCATTGAGACAAACTGCATGCGGTTAGGGTGTGTAGCTTAATTAAATTATCAAAATAGAGAAAATAAGGCAACCGCTGGGTCTGCGGTGTAGCTCCAGAATACGTACGGAAGAGGGCGTTAGGATGAGGAGCAGGGATAGGCGGGCGCGGTACAGGATTGTTCGTCTGCACAAAAAAATATTTCATCAGAGAAGTTATCTGTATGATATATCAGAATAAGAATGGAACTAAAACTTGTAAAGCATATTAAATTTGTGTTAGTAGAAGACTCCCTAGCCACAGCAAAGGCGATCTCAAGAGAGAAAACTGTCAAAAATTCCCCGCTGTTATTTCAGCGGGAAAAAATACATCGGAAATCGAGAAGCAAACTGAAGATAAATAAATTCTATGAAAAAAAACCATCCCATCGATGTGATACTCGTAGAACTCCGTAATTTCTACTAAAAACGCATGAAAGTTGAGCCTCCCCAGATAGTAACACCGTAATTTTGAGAACTCTAGATAAAATAAAAATAGTCTACCTTAACTATCGCTAACATCCTCTATCTATCTGTCACTATGAATAGCTTCACTGCTTGCCAATGCAGCTCAAATTGTCATACACGTAACAAACAGCTATACATTCTTGAATCTTAAATTTTGCAGGGAAATTTGCTTTAGAATTCCGTCATCTATTCGGCAGTGGATACAATTGTAGAAAAAGTACGAACTGTCATAAAATAGCCATTACTATGTTTTTAAGCGGTAAGAAGTACATTGAAAATCGAGATTCAAACTAGGAAAAAATAAACATTATGAAAAAATCCTGTCCCATCGTTAAGATACTCGTGGAACTCCGTTGCTTTTTTTAAAAACCCATTGAAGTTTAAGCTGAATGAGCCTCCCAAGACAGCAGCATCGTAATTTTGAAAACTCTGATCGAAAACAGTAGCTAACCTTATCTATCACTACCGTCCTCTCTCTGTAAATATATGTATAGCTTCGCTTCTTGCCTCCCAAACATGCACCTGATTCAATGTCAAGTTACCGACTTTGAAGTTTATATCCCACGCTAACACTCGCACACGATGGACACACTGTACAGGAGAAAAAATGGATTTGATGAATTTGCTTACTGTGGTAGGATGTGGTCGGACTGGGGGCCGGGGGTTGATAGGCCTAGGGTTGGTAGGCCTGGGGTTGGTAGGCCTGGGGTTGGTAGGTCGAGGTGTTGGGAAGGGACGATGCGTTGTGCTTGGGACGTCGTCGCTCCTGCACCCAAATTTAAATTGTAATCGATGTTCTGCACTACCATGTTCACACCAAGTACACAGGGACTATCATCGACATCTTCAAATTACTAATTAAACTGTGATTTTTACATTAAAATTACCTACAACGAAGGCGCACAAAATGTAGAGAGAATCGTAACTTTTGTACCCGTGGACCCTCAATGGAATGGAAACACCGCGGCGTCAGATATGTAGGTCATTTGCACCCAATTGCTCAGTTCGAATAACACAGTGTGAGCCATTGATCTATGAAGCTATGCAAGCTCAAATATTCGCACCAGGACGACGAACAAAAGAAATTAGATGTTACAAAGACTTTGAAGATGTACTTGGATCAGTCATTGCTGAGAGTGGAGCGTGATTCACAACCGTCTCTAACATCTTTTCTATATTTGGCGTAGTGAAAGGTACAGGAGCCAGAGGGAGCCATTCCCGTTCTCCAATTCATGTTCTGAGGTCCCATTGCTCACTAGAAAGCACGACTCGCCATGATTGCAGGGGCCGATGCAACTGCAACTTGATGCACCAGAAACTAATTTCCCAGTACCAATTGATTATTGATTATAAATTAGTTTTAGCCTCCCGTTACCACCACAGAGGTGTTCAAAAAGATGAAGGCACCATTTTAGTATGGGGTTAAGGACACGTGAATCTTTGCACAAAGGATGTTCCCGCAAGGGATCCCGTGCGCATAGAAACAGTAAGCTAAGAAGCAAGGTTATGAAACAAGATATGGAACAGTTCATTAGGTCAAACGGTGTATGAGAACTGATGATTGAGCACCTCAAAAGGCCAAAAATTAATGAAACATGGAGAAACAATAATTCATAATGAAATTAGGCACTCAGCATACCGGTAACTTTCATTTCAGAGACAAAAACTAGTACAGCGAGTAAAATGTTCTAAATTGCACATCTGAGCCCATTGCAACAATCTAATGTGGCGGACTGCACTACCAAGACCTACTAGGTGACCTCTGTGCTGCGTAAGCTCTCCAAGAACGCTGAAGTCAAATCGATCATCAATTGCATAATCCAGGATGTGTCGCGTAAACCCTGAAATTACAAGTTTACCCTAAAGACACATCTTTACAGCAGTTTTCTTGAGAAAAAATTGAAGTTGCAAGTTTCAAACTATCATTACATAGTTTTTGGTGTAGGTACAGCGTTCGGAAACCTTCACATAGTATTAATACACAAAGATTCTATTACTATACATGAAAACATTTAAAAAATTATTCCTAGTATAATAAAAAATTCCTCGTACATCCTATCACAATGGTTTAATCAATACAATTCTGAGCCATTTTGTGTAACTGAGTTATTTGGTTAAATTTAACGAGGTATTCAGGAATTCTGGTATTATGATGCACTGGTTTAGTTTGTAGCAACACTTGTCTCTCACCTGTGCCCGGACTTGGGACAACACACTCCGGGGATGAAGATGCTCTTGAAACACACCGAGCGCCTGAGAGTCGTCAGGTCCAAGATGAGGTCGGGGCAGTCGGCCAGGTCCTTGCAGAGACCCACTTCTTGCGAAGGCGTCGTGCAGGACCTGCCTTCGTCTTCGCCGGAATCTGTGCGTTCGCCAGGCAGATCAATAACTATGCGTCCGTTAGAGAATGACACTGCTGGTAGCGAGCTCTCGACTGTTTTAGTAACGCTACGAGCTATAGGAGACACTGCCTTAGTCAAGTTCCGTCCAAGAATTGAAGATGCAATCATGTACGCTGTGTTGCGAACCAAGCTGCCCACACCTGAATCGTCATCAGCTCTGTCTCGTTCTGGGTTAAGACTTATGTTTCGAAGCGGATATTCGTCATAGTAGTAGTATTGGTAGTTGTTACCGTAGTCAGCGTACCCTGTGTGGTCATTTGAGTAAAAGCTGTCGTAATTTCGATCGACGTAGTTGTCAGAGGCAGTTTCAGAGTCTTCTGTCAGAGGGTTAACCATGTCCACCAAAGCGTTAGTAACTCGTGCCAGGGTGTCATTGAATCTATGGGAAACATTATTTACAAAGTTCGAAAGCCGGTGATGTCGACGCCTGCCCAGCATGCGCATTCCCAAACGTTTCATTGCAATGACAGAGGCTCTTCTCAGAACCTTTCTCCCCTTTTCAAAATTCTCAGATGCCAAGTCGATGCCCCTATTGATAACTGACACAGCATCATTGCTCATTTCTACAACAGAGTCTTCCAGGCTAGGAAGAACTCTTTGGGTCAGAACGTCTGCTACCTCATCACCCATGGCGTGCAGAGTATGTCCAACTGAAGGCACGAATTCTTGGGTGAATCTTTTGCCAGCGTCCTCAACGCCGGGCCACACGCGTCGGACAGGAAGTACTAGAGTGTCCATGAGAGTTGCTGCAAATTTGGTGAGTCGTTAGTCACAGTCAGTCATCGAACCACGGGTAGAGTAGAGATCATTGTACAAAGGTAACTCTCCCACTCCCGATTGATAGAAGTGTATGGAAAACTTTCGCTCGTTATAAGCAATCAGCGGAAGTTCAATTCAGATAAAAGATTGATATTTACATTTGATTGGTAGTTGCAATTGATTGATACATACAATTGATTGATTTATGCAATTGACTGATTTATGCAATTGATTGATACATGCAATTTTTTAGCATTTACAATTTATTATTATTTGTAATTGATATTTTTCCACAAACGTACAAAGTACGCTATCGAAGTGCAAGGTTATTCAAAAACCTTGGCAATAATGCACCCAACAAAGAGTATATTTACGCAATAATACCTTCAAGACCCAAGATTTATGGCTTATATTCACTGCATATTTTTTCATATAAATGCTAATAATGACATCAATTTTTTTCTAATTCTGTTATGCAATATTCACTATATTTTTAAAGCCCTCCTTAAGAAAATTATTTTTCGAACAAATAAGATAAAAGAGGAGGTGAGATGAACCATTACAATCTAGTTGGTTATCATCTAGTTGGTTATCATCTAGTTGGTTATCATCTAGTTGGTTATCATCTAGTTGGTTA
>JACJUY010000216.1:0-68037 GCA_014220935.1 Platorchestia sp. MABIK | reverse complement strand
CAGAACAAAAACCTATGTTATTTCAACAAAAAGGAAGTCTACCTAACCCTTAGCTCGGGCCCTCACATAGTCCCCCTGGGAGCGCCAATTCCCATAGATACAATAGTTGTATCCCCCTGAGGGGTCTTCACTTGAGATTAATTCTGCGCAATGTCGCATCTAATGCAATTTTCTGGGTATTCTCAGAGCTCAAATTTCCACCCGCAATTTAATCCCAACTCTATTTTGCCTCTTGACATCATTTACATGCAAGTTGAGAGTTGCACTTGCCGTGACTTTTCTTTTCCTGGTACTTAAAAAAAATTACGAGGAAAATAAAGAAAATGCTATAGGTTTTTTTGATTGTGCCATAGACTCATTATTATACTTTTGCAAAGAAACACATGAGTAGAATTACCTATACAATAAGAGCCATTGAACTAAGCACATAAAATCAATTTTCAAAATTTAAGCCGATACTGTAGCAAGGCCAAAGCGATGAAGTTGTAACTCTTTTGAAAATGAAAGACACATTCCATGCCACGAAGACTTGAAAAGGAATGTGCTCGTACCATAACGGAACGATCGAGGAGAGTGAAGCATAAAAATCTATACAATCACAGCAGAACAACAAAGCCATTAGTCTGAACAGAACGTCCTGAAACTTCCGTCTTCAAGCCTAAAAAAATTGAGGAATATAGTGCGATGAATAATGGGAACGTTCTTCAGGACATTTGAGTTAGGCGTAACGAGGTAAAGTGCTGTTTCAATTGTTCATGATTTTCATCGTCAGTTAAAGCACAGATTTTAAATTAACTGTGAAATTCGCTTTATGTTGACACACACACACGAAACCAGCGCGTGGAATGTATACTTGTGCTTGAAATTAACGTAACAGACTCTGAAAGCTCGGGATGGGAGAAAGTCCTCTGAGTAGAAGCCGAGGGAGTCAGAAGGTGTGGAATGAGAGCAACAAGCGAGAGTTATACGGCGGAGAAGTTGGGTACAAAGAGCAATGTATAGAGATAGAGACTGATCATGAAGAGTCAGTAAAAACAATACTTGGTTACACACATGATTAGCGCTACTTATAGACGTTATGGTATAAAGGAGCAGTACAAACGAACTCTTTGACGTGAAACAAGAAAAAATAAAGCTTGAACGCCATCTGTGGGATGCGAGTAACAAATATACGCGTTTAAAAACAGCAGAGTAAGAAGGCACATGACATTGCGACCTCCAGCTGGTGAGAGTGAGCTTATCCAGAACCTTTGCAGCTAACGCCAAGTTTGGATGGTTTTTGTTAATAAATGAGCGGATTAGAAGAGTGAACTTCACTAGAGAGATACCTTATCTTAAGTCAGATAAAAAACTCGGAGATCAAAGGTTACAGGTTAATAAAGCACAGTTGCGGCCAAAAAAGTTTTGCACTGGAACCCATGGTCCAGATCAAATAATTTACTTTATTGCAATAAACTCGTGCACTTCGTGGCGTTAGTCAAGTTCTTGAACAAAATTTTCCTACTCGAAAGACAGGAGAGCTTCAGATAATTAAATTTTTTTCTCGTCTGTATATGAAATTAATTCCCTATCCTCATCAATTTCGCCATTAATCTAATCAATGGCAACTTCCGTTAATGAATTGATGCATTGAATCTCATGATGTAGTAAATTTATTCCAGCACTGAAGACATTTTTGAAAAATTAATATCCTTTGAGAGAAGTAATAATTAGTCTTGAATGCACTTATATCAATTCCCCAATTTAGATTCGGAAAGTTAGTCTAAGCCTCTTCAACCCCAGCAAAGAGTTCACAAGAAAGAGAAGCATCATTTAGTTTCGAATTAATAGAATGGTGAACCTATGTTCAAAGAGTGTCCCCTCCACCAAGTGCATAGAAACAGCAAAATTGAAAGAAGCTCATGAAACAAGATAAAAGTTAAAAGAAAGTAGTAAGTGCCAAAAACAGCAATAAGTGCCGACAGCAGTGAACTTGAAAAAATGTCGGTAACGAAACAAAAACCTATTTTGTATCAACAAAAGGAAGGCCCAAGTTTCAGACAACCAAAGAAGTTATGAATGAAACAATGTTCTGAAGTTGGCGTTATAAGATATTGGAAAAATATCTCGAGAATTCGAATTACATTTGCGCTCACCACCGTCAGTTTACAAGAAAACAAAACCAGCTCCGTTCGCTGGCCTGACAAGGTCACAAAACGAGGATGCAGGTCGGCCATGGCCGCCCGAGAAAAACAATTCTTATGATTTTCGATCGAATAAGAGTTGCATAACGATTTTACGATGGGCTACGAATGTGGTATTAGGATACTAATATACTTCGTGCAAATGCATCATAGGTACAAGATAAATAAAATGACCGCTGAATAAATGATTGAATAATCCACAATTTCGTTCACACTTAACTAATCTTAATTGTGGAATTCATAAAAGCACATTCGACACTAATTGTTGCTACTCTCAAAGTATTTTTGAAAAATGCGTTCAATGCCAAAGTAAATTCATAGCATCATAAAAACTAAAAACTACACTAAAAAATATTTCATTCGGGGACATAGTCATTGAGAATCCCAAATTTCAAGCCTTTTAATGCGTTGACCGCAATGTGAGCCACCGGTGACTACGGAGGGTATTCTCATAATGCTAATCGACCAGTAGTCAACTCAAATTCAATAAATACGTAATACAAGCTAAATGAAGACACGATCCAATAAATGTTTATCATTTTCAAAATTACTTGCTACAATTTACTTTAAATTTGAATTGAATGTAGAACTTTAGTTTAACCAATTGCCGTCAACGTGTTAAAAATCTCTCCCCTATACTGACAGGTCAGTCAGGTTGGCGTCCAGTTCGAGCAAGAGAATGTTCTGCTGGGGCACGTGATCACAAATTTGTATGTCAAGGTCAGCCCGGTGAGGGCACGCTGAATATGGTGAACTTATGAATAGCTCTTGTGTCACAGTAAGTTAGGTGAGAATATCGCGCCTCTACATCTCAAGTGTTGCCTTAGCGGTATTATCCGTTATTTAACTAACAAACGCTTCATTTCGTTTCATATCTTACATATCGTTCCAAGAGAATCCATATCAAGCACACATTTCGTACCAAGCGCATATCGCACCCAACGTACATAGTACCAAGAAGTCCACACACCACACCTCGCCATGATGTCCTCAAACCGGAATTACCTTAACTAAATCGCTAATTTCGCATGAAAACATAATGATGACATAAATATCTTAAAATAGATACGATGAAGTCATCTAAATAGTCCCCTTTAATTAAGCCTGTTCTTTGTAAAGTGAAATATACATTTAGGAATATTTTGACAGTCGTTAATTATTTGATGCTCAGAAGTCAGCAGCTTGAGTGTTTTAGAACTGCAAATTTAACGGTTAAAACCTTAAGATGGAGCTCACGCCACAAGAATAAGCGTCTTTCAGAGCAAAATACAAAAAAATTCAAAAGGATTCAGATACCACGGACATAGATGGGCGTGTAAGAAGTATTATATCGGAGTATCAGAATTCTGAAGTATCATAATCTGTCATCATAACCTATTGCCAACTGCTTTACTAGAAATGCGAATCCCAACATTTTACTCACAAACTTAAATTATAAAAACCATTAAATCAGGATAAACCAGCTTCTTTCGTAGGGGACTTTTATCCTGATACAGACGCGTTTTCTGCTTTGAAGAATGCACTTGCTCATACATGTTGTAAACACAGAGGCCTGCCACTAAGGAGTCATTAATTAAAATAGATTAACAACTATTCTGATAGGCCGTGAAGCGCACCAGATTTTGAGTGCATAAGTTCAATCAAAAATATTTCAAAAATACACTGAAAGTCAACCCTGCACACAACGCCAGCCACAACGACAGCACCGTTCTGTGGGGAGTGTTCTTCAAGGCTTTGAGTAAAGCGGAGATTTTGGTAATGGTCACGCTTAACCACATCAAAAATATTCCTAACGTAATTGGATCAGGTGAACGAATTTTCAAAGATTTAACACTGTTGTCGCGGTACAGCAGGCAGTGAAAGTTTAGTTGTTGATTTGTCTATTCTACATGCGATAGTTAATGGTCATAAACAAGTTTGTGTTTTTATCTTTAAATACACCTCGTCTTGTTATCTTTCATTGTGGCCTCATGGTGTGTGCTCAAATTTTGTGTGAAAAAATTCAACTTCAGGATTTCGGCGAGAAAAAATAGTACGTAGGGTAGATAAGTAGACAAATGAGCTTCTACTTTTGGCTATTACGCTACGACGACGTGATTTGTTTTTCAAATTCGACCCCAGAACTAAGAATTCATTCGCAAAGGGCAATAAAAACCTCATTGCTCAGCGCTCACTGTGCATTTCAAACCTTTGCTTCAAGAAATTGCGGGTTTGTTTTGAGTACCGGAATTGCATTTCTCCATGGTCGCTCAGATGAGCGAGTGAAATTGTGACTTGTACTTTGGCATATCATGTCTAGGTTCACTTCAATCTAATGATAGAGTCCTGCGTAATGTTTTTCCATCGATGACGTGAATTACTTTCTCGAATAATAAACTGAATGCAATTTTCACAGGATGATCTAATCAACTCGTACAGACGTTAACACTCAAAATTAATGGTCATAAAACTAAATTTTTTGTAAGGAGCGTTTATTTAGATCCAGGATTCGGTATTAAAGAATGTACTTGCATCCGAAACTCTCCAGAAGCCTCCACTAAAACAGTCAAGAACTACAGTATAATAAATCCATAGCTATTCTTACACAGTATGTCCCACAAAAACCCCAACCGAGTATTTATTTTCCCGAATCAGTAATAACATCATAATCAGTAATACATTTTTTATAGGTTAATATCGAAAGATAATTTTGCTAGAAATTAAATGCTTATGGTATTCTGATGATGGTATTACTGATACGGGAAAAGAAGTACCCGGTTCGGGTTTTCGTGGGACATACTGTATAATAAGAACTTAAAAATTATGGAAGTTGTTGAATGTACATCATAAGTAACGCGCCAATTGTCGAGCAAACCTGCAAAACGTAGGCTGCGCACGAAATAAAAACATAAACCATAATGAAAAAAGCCATGAAACTTGAACATGAAGAGGAAATCCTGAGCAAGCTTTACGGTAGTAATCATTACCAATGGTATTTAATGACATCCTTTGTCTATTCTAGGATGTGCCGTTCTCTTTTTTCAAGTTAATATAACGTTGTTAATTTGGTAACTTTTTTACTCTCGGCGTAAAACTATCCTTTAATCAGTTTAGCATCTTCAACAAAATAATTTGGTCAAGTTGAATACCATAGAACAGGGAATCTAAAGGATGAATTTAATGTAGAGTGACTTCTAGGATAAACCCTAGAGGCACTGAACTCGTTTGGGCTTACACGCATTACAGCTATTGTTTAAATATCCATGTTAACAGTCCCAAGTAGGGATTTTACTGATGCATCGTTCGTGGAAATTAAATATTTAAATTATTCGGCAGAAAAGTACCTGCAATGGCACTTCTATCTCCCAACAAGGGTATCAGAAACTGGTTAAAAACGGGTTACGTTAAACACACAAACCGCAACATTTTGACCCAGATCGCCACGTGGTTTTTTCAAGCAAAAACTCAGCCAGGGGACTTGAGCAAAGCCGTGCAGGCATCACAGCTCTGAATGGTCTGCTCCTGCTGCGTCATGGCGGTGGTTTCTCTTTCTCCACACAGCATCGAAACTTCACAAGTCAAGAAGGAATGACAAAAGCGAGCTCAACCTTTATAAGGGCTTTATCTCTGATTTATACGCCCTCATACATTCCCCATTCGATCTAGTCCTTAACTGGCGTAAAAGTTTTGCTATTCCTGTAAATATGCATGCCATCATTACCTAGCGCCCCTATGAGTATGTGTTTTTTACCCAAGCATTCGGTCATGTTTCATGCACATTTTCCTCTACTCCGATAATGTACGTACAGCATGTACGTATATATATATATATTTCCCATATATATAGGGATGCTTTTCTTTTGGGCTAGCTTGTAGAAATGATACAATATTTTCTCTTTGTAGTTCGTTGAAGCGAACAATTTCTCACAAAAAGACATAGCACAGTACAGGTGGTGCCCGCATTGCAACAAAAAATAGCGACAAATTACATCAGCTCTCGAAAACAACGTCCAGTTCAAAAAGGTTATTAAGTCGAAAAAAATACAAGACAACTAGTGTACTCGATAGAAAGAAATTATTTCACTTCAAAACAAATCAGTCGAATCATTTCATAAATTAACCTTTCAAGAGAGAGATCATATAAATAAATTTGAACCAATTAATGTAGGATCAACCTTACGAAAACTTGCACTATCTGTGCGATCATAAAATGGGATCAAGAATTGTTCTTTAGCTTGTGTGCGATGACGAAAAGAAATACGCATTAATAAAACCGATTAGAGCCCACAGTCCATCATCTCCACCGAGAAGTTGAACGAAGCATTTCGGACAAATTTAAACCATAATTCATTTTCTTTCAATACAACACTAGAAAAAGTTGAAACTTAACACACCTTACATCGCGAGGAATGTTTTCTCTCAAGTCATGTCAGGTCCATTGGTCGAACGAGCGAAACGAATGCATGTAAGATTGTACATAATCTAGCAGCTGGCGCGACCTAGTCTGGACTGTCCCGACCATCTGTGGCCTCTCCACCTCTCAGGCAACTGAGAACTTTCCTGATCAGTTGTTATTCTTGAAGAAATTACAGCCCCTAGTCGCTGTTCAGCTGGTTTACGTTCATCAATATTGAGTTCAACCCTCGAAATGAAGCGTTTTTCATTAGTATTGAGTTTATTTCAGTTTGTCAAAATGAAGCGTTTCCATCAGTGTTGAATTAATCTCAGAGTATCAAAACGAAGAGCGTTCATCAGCATTGAGTTTATATCAGCGTGTCAGAGCTAGTTCCTATTTTACCAGTGGTGGCTGGTAAAGATGAGTTTGTAAGGTACTGATGTCAAGTTTGTTTCATCAAATTTGTACGGCCTATGCAGCAAATACCATAATTTCATTGGGGAGGGAAGAAGGAACTAAACTGTAAGAGGTATTTTAAAAGTGGTAAAAGTTAATATGAAAAATTGAGCGACGACATTTAATTCATAGTTCCTAATGGTATTAAGGTGACATTTTAATAAGTATTAGCGTTGATTCAATTTGGAAAGTCCTTGTGAAAGTCTCCCAGTTAAAACGTAAAATTAGTACTAAACTCGAAAATTATAAGATTCTTGTTCCTAAAAACTACGTGAAACGTTTCCGATCCAAATAGGTCTATTTAACAACAAATCTTAACACAAAACAAGAAAAAAATACTTGTCGTGAACGAATTTCATTGTAGAATTGGTTAAATTTAGTGGTTCCTCCCGCTAACTTTCTTCAAGGGGTTTACGAGACGACGCTCGTTTCATGACCGATTTACAGACAAGGTGTGGGCGGGTTTCCTCAAACGAAGACAAGATGAAACTACGAAATTGGTCGTATTAAATATAAACAGACGTCAGTAGTACATTAAAGTGGTACTTACCAATCTCAGCTGCTCGTACAAGTTACTCATTCGACGCAGTATTTTTGAAATGAAAATGTGACGATTTACATCAGCAGAAAGAGAGAGAGCTGTAATGTGTTTGTTATCGCATAAGAGACAAGAGCAACGTAAGTGAAAGTACGCTGTGGGTTTATCACTCTCATTTACACTTAATTGAAAGGTACGACGTGACATTAACTTCATGAATTCTAATGCTGCAGCTATTAAGGTAAATAATGAATAAACTTGACCCATTTAAAAAACTTTGAATGTGTATAGCCCTACTTCGTCTGTCACGAGCAAGTTCAAGTATGCGTAAATGAAATGCAGGGGCATAATTTGAGTAAATTACCCACCTCGCCGTTTAGTAATTCAATAATTTTGCCTGATGCGGAGGGGGATTTAAGATTCGGAATCTAATTTTGTTTTGTCGATCTGAATGCACTTCATGAGCTAGGGTGTTGATTTTAATAAAATTATTCTAGCACCGAGTTCAGTTTGAGAGGCTCTTGTGTTACAAGCTTTGTTGTGAAAATAATTTCCTCATGTAGGGATCTCGGTTCCATTTGAAGAGGAAATTCGTGTGGCTATTACGACTCCTCATTACTGCCGTACCGATACGTATTTTAATAGACGTTTTATTGTCACGATGATGACTATCATGATACGTGTTCGTACCAGCGAGCCGAGTTTATGCGCGACGACGCTGTACATAAGACACATCACTAACAATTGTCCTGTTACCACACTCATTGGAAAACACGAATTGAAATCAAGGCATTCGTTTAAAGCCGTTATTTCCCTAGATATTAGTAAGCACTCAGAACACACCAACAACAGCAACATTTGCCAAGAAGAGCATGTGTACCACCGTAAATGCTCCCACCTCGCAACGGTATGTTAGAAGGTTTCTCCCAGAGCATCTGTTGCATGTAATGTTAGAGGAGCATGGCTTCGAAACTCGCCAGTATTGGAAAACCTGAGTTCAGAGCCTCCAGCCATAAAATTAAAACACTAGTTACCCAGTATAACTTTTCGCCACCTGCATGCATGTTTTTCGCCGTCCTAGTAATTAAATCGCTTGGGCGGTGAAAACGTGTGTGCTCTGGCGAAAAAGTTAGACTGGGTTGCGTTACTGCAAATTTTTGAATATTGATTCTTAAACTCAATGCTAAACATGGCGTTTGAAAAAAAACTTCCTCATTTTCTCAAGTACAGTTTAATTATTAAGAAATACATAACTGTCGAGCTAATTTTATTATTACGTCTTGGGATTATACCGTGTAAAAAATATGAAATATGCAAATGTCTTCAGCGGTTTCTAACTCAGAACTTAAAAGAAATGCATAATTATTTTCATTTAGAATCTAAGATGAAGTCGTTCATGTCTGGACTTGCTCAAAAACATTCAAAATTCGTTAGAATCATTGATATTTTATTTCACAGAAAAATCCCTTGTGAAAAAATACCAGTCGATTGTATTTCAAAATAACAGCTGGCTGAGCAAGGCTTGTACGTAGCTTCTAATATTCCCGAGGAAAATTTCTACCACACAAATTTAAGTAAAAACATTAATAACGCACACAATTGCATTTGATTTAGCATTGTTTTAACAACGTACGAAGATCACGATGAGTAAATCATTCAAGACAGAGTCTTCAGTCCAATATCTTTGATATTTTTGAGAATAGAACAGCGACGTTTGACCAACCGCAGTAGTTCGTCTTTCCTGTCAATTTTGAAGCTAAATTAACGATGATTTCCATTGATAATTGAACACACTAGGGAGTGTGAGCCACTCCTGTGTTGACGTTCACCAGGTCGGACCAGAGCGAGGCCAAGAGCTCTACATTTGCTGTTCTCGCTGAGGTGACTTTCTTTGCTTTCATTTTCCACGGCCAGCAAAACTTTCTAAGGTCGTCCACTAAATGGAAACAGTACAGAGTAGAAAACAACAACATGTGAAGTGGTAGAAACTTTCAAGGGAGATACAGATCTTTTGAACTCCCGTAGCTAAGGATCCAGTTGGTCTTAACTGAAAAGTAAAGTTGGTCCTATCTCCTAAGTAAAGAAGTCACTTCTTTAGGTGTATCGTGGTATCCCATTAAAATATCTCAAAAAAGGACGTTATGACCACTTCATTAAATTCGGTAGTGATATGTCCCGTATGCTCGCTGAGGATCAACAGAGTAGGTTGAACATGAAGGGTAAACATATGTCACCCGTCAAATTAGTTTTTAGATCTATTATTCCAACCGAAGATATCAAAGTCTGAAATTTTTTCTATAAAATCCTAAATTTGTTTTTAAATCAAAATACACTTGTACGTAATACTTCGTGGCAAAAATACGTTACTCACACTGTGGTTTTACATTTGTTTTAGAGTTTTCATTGTCAACAATTCCCAATGCTCTCCTTGTGTATAAATGAGTAACAGCTACTCAGGTGAGCAACAGTTGAATTGATTGTAACTAAGTTCATCAATCGGAAATTTTCAACTGATGTTCAAAAATTGCCTCGATTATGGGTGTGAAAGTTGAACTTTCTACGCCAGCTTGAAAACGAATCCGCACAAGCCTTCAGTGTCACCTCGTCCTCAGTGTACACAAACCAGCAACCCATTTGAAGTCTGCTCGGCTGAGTACGAAAATTAGAGTCGATCCTCTATTCGATCAGCTGATGCGAACCTCAACTCGCACGTATAAAAATGAGTCCTGATTCTTCTCAGATATTTATCACAACATATGATCAACTCTCATTAAAATAGTATCAGTCTAGGTTTGTGAAAGATGATGTTCAACTAGAGTAACACCAGTATTGATAACAAAAAGAGTGAGAAATCGTCGACTAGGCTGGATGCCTGCAGTATTTGCCTCTGCCAAGAGGAAAGATTGACCGGCCCAGTGTAACGCAAATACTGTACACAAACGCGCAGAAAGGACCAATAGAAAGCCAAGGTAGTGAGAGTTGAAATCAAGACTGGAAGTGTCAACAGAAAGAGGAAGAACTCTCTCGATTTAAATCAACCTTCGAAAGTGAAGTCAGAGACAAGACAAACATCTGTGTGTCAACAGACAAACGATAGAACTTAAAATGGGCGAGAATCAGTGTTGACGTCACAAACGTCATGTTTTCTTGATAAATTCATCGTTTCTGGCTTCCATTAAAAGGAAACCCAACGACTTCCTTCCTTGCTGAAATGCTGCTGTTTTATGCAATGCCACGCGCGCTGTGAATTTGCCGGAGGAAAATAGGCGCGTAACCACAATCGAGGCCGCACGGGAGTCGTCATTTGCAGGGGCAATTTTATTCTCTTTTGATGGCAGCTAAACGTTTTTCTCGCTTTGATACGACGACAGAATTTCTCGCCGCGTTATTTGAACTACTATCAATGAACTGATAATTATAATTAATTTAACTTTAGCGATTTGAAAAAATGCGCACAAATCTCAGATGAAATTAAAATGATCGCAGAGAACAGCAAATCTGACGAACTCATCTAAATCTTAGCACAAAAAAAAATCATTTCATTATATGAGTGCACTCTGAACGGTCGCCTGAAATATCAATGCTCATTAGTTTACTCACGCCCACGAATCAAAATAAATTGAATTCTTCAGAACTGAAGCTCTATGTTCTGCACACTGTAGCAACCATGTTGTTACCTTCCATTACAATTTTACGAAATCAAAAAGTTACCAACCTGTAACAACGAATGTTAGATATTTATTGAAAGTTTAGTATTCAAACACAAATTTGTAAATTTATGACGAGATGCGAAATAAACACATTAACTTACTAGAATCAATAATTTAACCCTTAACCTGTATTTCGGTCGACCGATACCTCCTATCAATGACATGGTGGGTCTACCAGAGAACTCGGTTCATTTCAAGAAATTAAGCATTAATTGGCCCCCTTCAAGTTTAAATATACATATTGTTTCTGTGACGTCTCTGCATTAAAGTATCCGTATGATGTACGTACGTGATACAAATGGCTCATAATTGGATACACACATCGAAGCGTATCAAACCTAGTCTACAAATCTGCTCGGCCAAACAGCGTGAAATGAAACTCACTTCAAATGAGAAGTTCCCCCAAGCGAAACTGAAAACCGTTCAATCATTTTCCCTAGTCACGAGTTCAGTGATGTGAGAAATGTTTTATTATGATAAGGGTAAAAATAAGATTGATCCTCTGTCGCACCAAAACGATGCCAAAGAAGCCTTAATTTTACAGTGAGTTACGGATGCAAAAAATTAACTGTAGTTCATACCGTCAAATAATTTTCACTCAAATGATTTTCAATTTTTGCGACATCATTTCTAATAGAGACATTCACAGTTTCCCCGTAATTAAATATTATTTGGATCCCTTCTTATAAAATCAATACAAGCCCTTTTCTTTCTTACTTATAAAAGTGTGATTAACAAACTCTTCATCAGGTAAAAGAAAGATTATTCTCAAGCGACTAAATCCTCTATTCTCAATAGACGTGACACCCTCCAACCTAACAACATCCCGCATAAAATAACATTTACCGCGCGCTCTGAGCAGTCATGAAGAAGACCACGCGCATACGAGAGGAACAAAAACTACCTGAGCAGTTAAAGCAAGAAATATGGACGCGAATGTAACAAATTAGCGTTCTCACGCCTCTTCACCACGCAGCCCAGCGTCTTAACTTTCTCCGGAGAGCAGGAGGCGGAGGCAGAGTGTCCTCTCCGCCGTCTCGCCTCGGTGACGGGCGCTGGCGTGTCTGGATGTGATGCGCAACAAAAACGCAGATAAAAGACACTAATGCGCATGTTTAATGTCCAACAAAATTGAAGATAAAAGCACCTAAGGTGGGTGTTTAATGTGCAACAAAATTGAAGATAAAAGCAACGAATGCGCTTGTTTAATTTGCAGCAAAATTTAAGATAAAAGCGATTGATGAGCATGTTTAATGTGCAACAAAAAGGTAGATAAGAGCGACTAATGGGCATGTTTCATGTTCAAAAAAACGTAGATTAGAGCCATTAATGATTTGATTTAATGAGTAACGAACGCGCAGATTAATATCATCAATGAGCTTGTTTAATGGGCAACAAAAGTACAGATTAATTTCATTAATTCGCTACAGCGCGTTGCTGTGAAATGGCTTGTTTATGTTCGGACACGGCGTCTATGAATAAGAATACTAAGCGCAGAAAAATGAGCTGAATTATTGATTATGAGGCTGAGAAACACTTATGAAAAGAAACAGGAAAAAATGAGATGGAAGAGATCAATTGCAAAAAATGAGATTGATATATGAGTGATGTTGCAGGTATTCATGTCACAATATTCACTCTTGATCTCGATCACTTATAATGTCTCGTAATTTGTTCACTTATCCTGATCTCCTAGAACAGAAATTCAATTCACGACAACAAGGTACGTCAAGTTCATAGCTTCAGATTTGAGGAGAACACGCACAGGCGTTTAAGCAAAAATTTCCCACAAAATTTACAGCTCAAGCGATAGAAAGGACTCAACAAGCAATGAAAATCTTCCACAGATCAAACAACGATTTTCTGCAGTTAAAACCCTGAGTATGCATGCGCATGACCAATGCTTAGAACGTATTTATGGAAATTAAATATGACGTGCTCACTTCAACTGACTTCCCAGCCTCCCCGCACTTTCCCTTGATTACTGTGTACGAATTTCTCTCTCTCGTTCGCCACACCCACAGTTGAGGTAGCTTCTCGTGTAACGGTCAGCGGGAAACCCGCTACGAAAGCAGCAATTTTATTGCTTCAGTGAACTTACGACGGTCGTCGCAGCACTAACGCAGTGACACACTTATTCTTCAGGATTGAAATTAACGTCGTAATTTCAACGCTTTCAAATTAAAAATAAATGCATGGCACCACACCAAGCAAGGTATGCAGATAATTATTCGTATTTCTGTTGAAATGAATGCCTGAACGATTGTTTAGGTAGTGCAAAGTTAAATACCAACTTGTAGGGAAAGAAAGTGCGAATTCGAAGATCTTGAAGTCCTGTCAATGTGATTTTAATTTGATAGTCTTAGACTAATGAATATTCTGGCTCACGCTAATAAATTCTCCACGTAGACTCAATGTTTGAAACTTAATTGAAAAATATCAAACGTCTCAGACTCTATGTTTGAAACTTAAATGAAAAATATCAAATTATCACCGCAGACTCAATTTTTAAAACTTAAATCGAAATATCACAAAAACCCAAGGAAATCTTGAGAATGAGCACCTCAAATGTTGAAAATGTACAACTGTCATAGTCAGGGTCGCCTCTCAGTAGCTCTCGTGACCACTGGACATGAGCGTCTTCATGTCTGTACTTTCATTCTCCAGAGTTGTACATTTCCTGAGCAGCATCAGGAAAGCAATGCAAGATCCTCGTGGACCTCATGCATGCAGACTTTCACACGCCTACGCCAGAAGGCTCTCTCCTGCATGTAAGGCCATGCGTCCTTTCGCGGAGACAAAAAAAATTCCGAGTTACTTCATCATTATCGCGAGCTGCGAAAACTTGCTCTGTCACCAGAGGGAGCTTTAGAGAGGGTTGAGAATTGCACCCATTACGCAGCACGCATTACTTCGAGTGTAACTTGTCAATAAGATTTCTGTTCTTGTCGGTATGTGACAGTTGAAATTTGCTCATGGCTGGTAGTGAGAAGTTTTATAAGATGTTCAAGCAGGGCTGATGTTAGTGATGAAGCGGAATAATCCAAACTCTTTGGAATACGCTCATATCATTGGGAATATGAGAGATATCATCTCGTTACAAAACATATCATTTGAGAGTAAATGATTGTTGCCTCTGCTGACCAATACTTTCCCGGAAGCATTTGAACTAAAATGGAAATAATTGCTTAAGCTTATTACGCTTAGAAATACTTTGGTCTCACTGCCATTTCAACAGGACGTCAAGACGCAGTTCTGAAGATGCTCTTTACTCAAAAATAAATTCGAATATTTTTTAATATTGGATACCTCAACGAAAAATAATAAACAAATCTGCAATTTCATACCTGGACAGCAATAACCAATTGCAATGCAATTGTTCGAAATAACATACGCATGCAAGTAGGAGGGATTTCACTGTACAAAAAGTGACGATATATCAGAGAAAGTCTTGGCAGGAAGGTCATTTTTTAGATCCTTGCTGATTCCTCTCAGTTAGAATTGAGAGCAGTGACCAAACTTCAAATAACAATGCAATTCCGTGAAAAATAGCTTATGGCTTTCAAAAGGCAATTACGTCCATAAACAATTTACGTCGTCGTATGGTACAGCTTGCAGTGCAAGTTCTTCTTTCAATTGCCTGTTCAATGTACGCTACTTACGTGCCTTAATGATACCGAATACCTTCCTTTAATAGTAATTTAAAACAACGACAACGTGCATCTCCGAGTCCTCGTAGGAATGCTCATTGGCGCTTGTAACTATGTCATTCATATTTTAAGACAACGTAGCAACGTACGACAGTGAGCACTGCACTCATCTTTCGTCGAATTTGATACGTTTCAAGAATGCTCGAATCAGAACCAAAACTCATTAAAAAAAAGTTAATAGTTCGGTAAAATGACAGTACCAGATGATATGCTTCTAATTATAATGGCTGTCCTCTAAAAATTTCATGGTCAAACATGGTGTGTAAACTATACATATCCATATTATATAAATGCCTTTCATGCACTCTACGGGGCTACATAATAAGGAACGTCTTTCCTTCCGGTGTAGCTACGTACGTGGGGAAAATTGTCTATGCTCCTATTGCATTCAACAGCACGAGAACAAGCACAAACACAAAGCTGTGGCACTTTAAGGTGGCAATATAATCTCCAGGAGATTGCTCATTGATAAATTATGCCAATCAAATGAATAAAGCAAACAATATCGGTAATTGTTACTGATGTCAAATGCAGTGAGCTCATTGTATCGCTCTGACATAAGTAGTCAAACTTGTATATGAATTTCACTTCGGGAGAAAGATTCTTCTCGGAGAGGTTACATAAATATTCAAATACGCAATGCATTTACACCCTCACGTAACATGTTTACTGAATAATGACAAATCAATTTAGTTCTATTGAGAACAAGCACAACAAATTTACGACAAGCGCTGGACCTCAGGATTTTACCTTGATCAATTTATCAGTCCCATTCTAACACTGGCGGCAAATCAAAAAAGATACTCTTCGATTCATTTGCATTTTAAGAGATGCGCAAAGACACGCTAAATTCGATTTTGATATTTCAACATGTTTCTGTTTTCGAAAACAGTGACATGGCGGACTAATCCATGACATTTTATAGAGCTAACGACTGAAGATGAATATAGGTCAGTGCAATTATCGTCGTTGCATAATTAGCTATAGTCGGCATCATCAGCTGTACGGCAGCACAGACTGCTGAATACTATCAGAATTTCTCAGCTTCTGTAGTAACCTTGAAGAAGTTTACTAAATGCCTACATGAGTTTTACGAAAGTTTTCAGAGAAGTTTACAATTTGGAAGTATCACGGATCGTAACAGGAAGGTGATGTTGCAGATTCGGTACAAGCGGTATTGTATTTCTACTTTTACACACACAAACCTCATCAACGGCCTTACCAGATATACAAAAGAACAAAGTTTACATTGTGCTTCATTTTCAGAAGATAGAGTATCTGGTGTTCATAACTTTGGCTTTTAATAAATAATAACTCTAGCAGCCAAACCCTGGCTGGCCAAGAACTAACTTCACGTGTAGTCAAAATGAATTCTTCCCATTCTCGTGAACCAATCAATTTGGGCACAATGTCATGCTTGCATTCAACATCGAAGCTGTCGATTAAATTCAACAGCGCCTTTGAGGTTGAAAATTCTTTTTTACTCAGCAGAAGTTCTCAGTTATCTTTAGACAGCCGACATGTTAATCAATTAGAAAGTAAGACTGGAGAACACTAACAGTTACTCGAGATGGCTGAAACGGTGCTGTCAAAGCGGTAACGAACTTTCTTCACTATTTTTTTTCACTATGTCAGATACCTTTCGCTCTCACCTGGATCACTTACAGGACGAGCGCTGGACTACTACAACGGCAGCCGCCAGGAATGTTCTATTGCACAATATATGTCTATTTCCTCTTACTTGTGCTTCAAAATTGTTCTATCAACTCAGCACAATATTTTTTGATTCCTACACTAACACACTAAATGATGACACTTTTTTTCACAGCTGAAAAAATCTTAAATAATTATATAAAAATTTCAAAGGAGACACTAAAATTGCGCGTCCCATGATATATGTATAAATATATTCAATCTTACATTGAACAATTTTAGCAAGATTACACCTCGCGTCACCGAACCTCATTCAACACTTCATAAACAGATCACTCGCAAGCTGAAGTACGTATAACTAATGACTGTATACGCGGTGACGGGTTTTCTTTCACTGAAGGCCGCAGAAGCCGCGGATCGTGGCACTTTTTTTCCTGTATCACAACAACGCACCATCCCCTACAACGCCTGCTCACCCACTGAATGCGGTGGTCCACTTACACCTGTGTGGCTTCCAGCCGCTGACACGCTGCTTTGTAGACCTGGAAAAGGAAGGTTAGGGAGGGAGAAGGTCCCATCTTCCTTTCTCTCCCTCTTTTCTTATTGCGCTCATGTTTCGTTTCGGTCACGATTTCTTCGTGAGAAGTTTATCACGATGCAGATCTGAATTAATTTGAATTGATGAGTACTTCCGACAGAAAATTTGAAATAGAGCGAGCTTTCAGACATACCATAAATTTGACACACTAACGTCATTTAAAGTGACTCATTTGCCTCATAATGTATTGCTTTAAGACTTTCAAAAAAACAAATAATCGAAGTGAAGTATAACTATTTCGACCCACTTCGTCAAGTAGAAACTTGTTGTTTATGTTTCAGTGAAATTGGATTTGAGCATAATACATAATACCGCCAGCTCTTGGCCAATACTGTACGCTTGACATGTTCATCTATAACTATGTTCAACTAAAATTCATTGTTTCTTCACCCAGTAAGCGCTGGTGGACAGTGACGATCTCCACAGTGACGATCTCCACAGTGACGATCCCCAATTCTCACGTTGAGCAGTTTCAACCTAAGAGATGAAAAGACTGGAGTCCCCCTTCAATAATATAAGATTTTTAACGTCAGTCCTTATGTAATCATTCATGGGAAAGTTAAAACATAAGTTATTACAGAATAATTGTTTCTAAGGGAAATGCTGAAAAAAAACTTTCCTATAGTTCTATTGAAAAGCTAAGGATCTATCTGAAAAAATCATATTAGGCGTTTAACTCTTAAAACTTCATTTACAGTTTATGATCAAGAAGATTGTAACATTACGCACTGTATTACAGAGCAGGGAAAGGACACGTGTAGGAATTTCTGTTCCGTAATTTAAGTCTTGGCTAAAATTTATTTTGTTTCGTAAAGCTCGTTCTTGTTTCGTAAATCTCTTGTTGAGCGAGGGAGACAACGTCACGCTATTTGGTTAAGAATGATATGTCCTTTGAAGATGAAAGTCAGATGTTTTGGAAGGCGTTTTTAAACTTTTCAAGCTTCATAGAGTAAAATTTGCGAAATGGAAATGAAGGTTTGCAATTCTTCTTGAAACTGGCATTAATGAAGGAAATTTTCGACCAACAGTGAAATTTTTTTTTGCTCTCCAGAATGCCAATAAAGTTTGGTGTTTACTTTTACCATATTCAGTGTTGTTAGTAAGAGTTTCTTATTCGATTCTCATAAGAAGTGGCTGTCAAGAATATCGTCCCTAAAATATTAAACTTTCGAATAAATTTTAACGAAATTTAGCAGGTTAATTTAATTAAAGCATTAGATAATACATTCTCAGTAGGGGGGATTACAATTCACGACAGACGGGTATGTAATTTATCGTTAACAATTATGCTATTCACTGTGGGAGAATCCATTCATAATAGAAGGTGTTGAGTTTCACAGAAGGCCATAAGGCCGCCGTCACACGGAGACCAAATGGTAACGTTCCGTCATAATCATCTACAGTCGGCGGCACCAGTCGGTATGTCTACGGCCACGAAACCGTCAGATTTAAGCCTTAGTTTATAACCAGCTTAGTCATACCATGATTTCAGAACCGGAAATCATGGTATGACAAAGTTGGTGTCAAACAAGGCTGAAATCTGACGGCTTCGTGGCGCTGGACAGACCGACTGGTGCCGCCGACTGTAGATGATCATGACGGAACGTTACCATTTGGTCTCCTTGTGACGGCGGCCGTTGAAGACGGTGATATGACCCATGGTAGTAGGTGATATAATTAATAGAAGATGGTGGTAGAATTCATGTTAAGGAATATAAGAATTTTAATAATTTTGGAACTGGTAATTGTTGTTGTGAAGCTTATTGTCAAAGTACTCCTGAACGGTTGCGTGACGCAGAGCACTAAGCACGAAATTAAGATTCCAGGAAAAAAAGAAGAGAATAAGGTAGGAAATCCCGTACCGTTGATGAGTCAGTAGATATAATACTTGAACGCTTAAATTACGAACAAATGAGCCACTAAGCTTTCAAAATTATGCAGATCCTACTCACTGTTAAGTCCTTTCATGTTCCAAAATGAACTTGTTTCTGTGTTGAATTTCAATAGGGAAATAGACTATGCGTCATCAGTGGGCTACATGACAAATGTGCGCCAAGCATTGAAGAAATTTCTCACGCAGAATCAATTGGACGAGGCCTGACTGGAAAAGAATTCACGAATGGTGTACTTGTCTAGCTGATCGATATCCTGTGCACGGTATTTTTGACATTGTTCAGAATAACCTGGAAACAAGCTCATTGAGGTCATCACTGAAGCCAAGTAGTAGTTAGTCTTTAAGTTCTTAAGACCTGGATTCATCGTTTTTAGAGCATTAAAAATCGATTTTTTATAATCCAAAATGTTTGCTTTTATCATGAAATTCTTGGTTACGTTGATTTTCCTTTTTATCCCACAAGTGAGGTTTCCTAGAAATGGGTTTATTTCATCTAAAGCCAATGCGTACTTTTTTATTCTTAGAACCTACTTTCAGTTTAGGCGAGTGCTTGAAAATTATTCATGTTAACGAAAGTTTAAGCAGAAATTAATGGATGATTTTGTTCTCTGAAAATATTTGCCTTGTATCCTAGCAAAACTTTAAACTTGTAATATTTTTTAAACGCAGCACCTGATTCAACAAAAAATGATTGGAGTCCCTACAATAATGAAGTTGAACTTCACAGGAAATAATTTGAACCTGAATTCAACTAAAATGAACTTGAGTTTGATTAATATGAACCTGAATGTGATGAACAAAAACCTCAGTTTGACTTATTTGAATTTGGGTTCGATTCATCTGAATTGAAGTCGAAGCAATTAGAACTTGAGTGGGATTAATGAAATCCATATTTCAATTAATTTAAATTTTAGCTTAATTAATTTGAACATGAGTTTGAATACCTTTAGCAGGAGTTGAAATAATTTGAGCTTTGGGAGAATAAATATGTACTTGACTTGAATTTACTTGAATTTAGAGAAGTTAAAGTGTTCTTCAAACACTGAGAAGAAACCAACACACGTGGATCAAAATTTGCGTTGTCTATTTTACGGTTATTATTGAAAGAAAAAATGATGTTATTAACTTGATCTATTCTTTCGTTAGTGAGGAATCTGGATTGTGCATTTAGTGTTATTTTTTTTTGTGAAGATTCGCCATAAAATGCAAAAGCTAATGCGCGAGTCTATTCAGTGATATTTCAATGCATGTTTTTGAACCTTATTGAAAGTAGAAGCTTAGTGAAGTAGGGAGAAAGTGATCAATGTTCTCTAAGTTGCGTACTTATTTTTCATCATTTAAGAGATATTGAAAAAAATGATTAAAAATCTAGAAAGACAATGCATAGGTACCATAACCCTAAGATCTTTGTTGGTCGCGTACAGTAATGTTTTGAAAGAAATGCCGTACCAGTGGGCAAGTAAAACTGTTCTCATTCGCTAAGCGATACTGCAGTTAAACTTTTCGAATCCATTTAGAAACGATGCATCTCAGAAAAAACAAGCATTACAAAGACTGAACCATTACTTTGTGAAACATATATTATGACAAGTGTTCAAGGTTATGTTTATTCTTTATTTGTAAACCAAGAATCAGATTTTCCAGATGTCAACACACGAGTACGATACATTCATTGAATTATGCTTGCAATAGGTCAATTCTTGAGAAATTCCATTGAATCGTCCTATTGTAAATGACATTGTATTGTCACGCAGTAAATGACATGGCATCATCTCGTTGTAAATGATATTTTATCGTTACAAAAGTTATCAAGTTAACATTTTTGGTTTTACTTTGCAAGCAGAGCATGATCTACCGCAATTAGGGTAGACAATGACGCTCGTAATTTATTGATCAAAGTTCCAGTCGCAGCAATTTAAATTTTTGCACGTTCTTCATTAAATTTAGAATAGCTATTCTACGTGCGTTGCATTTTACCATTTGCACGACTGTTTAAATACGAATTCGAACGACCTAGTTAAACTTTACAACAACTCCGGTATAAATTTTCCTGTATTTTGATTCCTGGGCGCATACCGCCTGTGATTGAAATAATTAGTGTCAGATCAGTGAGGCAACCGGGGCTTAAAATGCGTATCTAGTACACATTCTCATTCCCCTATAGTGGGAATGAATTATTCTCTTTGTAGCGTGTTAAGCTTTATACGGCTCTCTTCTTTCCGTTCAGCATCCCTGGTGAGTCGTAGTGAAGTGAAGATGAAAAAAGAAAAAAGTTCTTTAAATTTCCACTAACTTTCCGGACAAGATCGAGCGCCAGCGACACACGAAGACGATAGGCAACCGCACAGAATCGGAGTGAAGAAGACGGTAGGCAACCGTACAGAATCAGAGTGAAGAAGACAGTAGGCAACCGCTCGGAATCAGAGTGAAGAAGACGATTGGCAACCGCATAGAGTCAGAGTGAAGAAAACGATAGGTAACCGCACAGAATCAGAGTGAAGAAGACAGTAGGCAACCGCTCGGAATCAGAGTGAAGAAGACGATTGGCAACCGCACAGAATCAGAGTGAAGACGGTTGGTAGCCGCACAGAATCAGAGTGAAGGAGGCGATTTGCAACCACCGAGAAGACGCAGAAGGGAGGGACTGGGCGATTCTAGAAATTGAAAGTGAAGCTCAAGGTCACCTTAGATCCGGGGTCGTCGGCTGGACGCTCTCTGCGGAAATGCACGCGAGCTTAACAGCACAGCCGAAGTACTGCAAAAAATACATGCCTACAATCTTCCCTCTACGTAAATGTTCGGCTTCTTATGCATCTTTGATAGGTTAATGACATTAATTTTGAAACAGGGCATTAGAGTAAGTTATATTGAACTTCAAGACCAGGTGAATGTTCCATTGTTCATCTATGATTGATACGCTGATTTTATAGCGATGCAAAGAAGACGTAGGAATAACTAATGCGGTACTTGTGTTTTTATAACAAAATTTCAATTTGGAAGATAAAAAAATAGGCGTGCGTTTTTCACCTAACGCAATTCCGAACTGTTTACTTGTTACTTGATCCGATGTTGTTTTAGCAAGGGCATAAATGACGGAAAACTAAGTATCCCCTTATTTCACGTCTAAGTTTAACAGCTCAAGTTTTTTATTGTATTAGCTGATCTTGTTCAACATTTAAAAAAAATTATTACTTTAAAGAACGAAATTAAGTAGAAATTTTTACAAATAACAATTTTTTATTGGTATAAGCTTAATTCATTTTGAAAGCGTGTAGATTTTTCTTTTTCAAACTAGTTAACAATGCTGAAAAAGTATTTCATCCTACTTTTTTTGCGTAATCGGTAGATTCAGATCATGGTAAGTAAATTCAATGTAAAAAATTTCGTTGTAGATTGTCCATTACTATAGTGGAATTTATTTCCTACGATTAAAGATGTTACGAGCAGAGATGTAACGATGTTCTGCAACACCATAACCATTTCAAACGAATGGAAAACAAGCTTGCACACGCGCAGTTGAAATCCCGTCGCCAAAAGTCTGTCTTTGAAGATACGCAGAATACAAAAATTGTTTCGTCTGCTATTCATCAATACTACCTTCTGTTCTCTCTGCACAGGTTATAACTATGTCACGCCTGTAACCCAAGATAGCTTCATCACTGGAGGAAAAATGTATTTTTTTTTCGATTTTGCACAACCAAAGAATGTGGATGATGAACAAGTAACAAAACCTGCCTGGTTTTCGCAAGTTCAGTACCCTTCGTCATCGGTACTACGAGCTTGCAGCACTCGCTAGGATCTTGGATCCTAAACTCTTCTCGCGAGAGAACATGAGCGCTCTTTGTAACTTGAAAAGACACATGCACATCCGTCGACTAATTTAATTCTGTGCTATCACTTAAAAGTACATGGATAACATTCAATTCCGTCAGTATACAGGTAAGGGTAAAGTTAGAACAAAGGTATTTCAGGGTGTTTTTACACGCGACCTGAAAAGAAACTAATACTCGTGATTCAGTGTCAAAAAATGTTCAGACTTCAGCGATAAATGCCTAAATAACGCATCTTTACTCAAAGACATAATGAACAAATTTAGGTTTCTTTTCTGCACTTGCTTTCAGCTCCGAACAAGATTTCCCTCGTTCGCAGAGAGCTGTTTCATAAAACGGCTTTGTGTATTGCTCTTTTAAGTATTATTTTGTGAGCAATTTTTTCGCCTCGCTCTCTAGATGGGATTTCCCAGGGACTCTCCTTCGCTTGCCAGGGCGAAAGGACGATGAGAGGCACATTTGTCTTCTATTGTTCGCTTTAGAACTGTTTTATCGGTCGGGCCTAAAAGAGATGAAAGCGTGGTTCCTGCGAAAGAAATATCTGAAGTTCTTTACGGTATGCAAGAATAATTTGTTTTAACGAGCACTTGAGTATAATATGTAGATGAAAGTCACTTCGCAGCGTAGACAACATTTGAAAATATATGCCTTTTATCTCTAGGTTTTGCATGCATCAGTGAGTTTAGCTAAAATTCAGGATTTTACATTCATCAGCATCAATTCCCATTTGAGAGCTATACAAATTGTGGAAGCAAAATACGAATGGAAATTTTTTTTCAATTCATGCATTCATATAACTTCCTTATAACCAACTTAGCTCCTTAACCACCCATCTATGACCCAGTCCTGAAGTCCTCACTCTGAAATGCCTTTAAAATAATCAGAATTATTAATAGTAATGCAATTAAAGTTAGCACTCAGTCTTGACTACAACTGATGACTCTATAATTACATATTATGCCCGTTGCTTCGAATTGTTCAGCATTTTTGTTTTACTTTTATTGAATCGGAACACCACGTGTTGTGCAATGATTCCTATCCACTCTACTGAAGTGAACTTGCTGCTCAAAAACTTTGCTAATTCATGGAAAATTCACAGGTCCACTTTATGGTTTATCACAAATTTGGAACCGCTCTTTTTGTTCTGATTGGTGGCTTTGATATTATATAAAGTATACTTTCATAAAAGAACTCAAAAGGAATATCATACATCAATTGTGAAATAGAGTTTATTCTCATTTATTTATATATACTGCTACAAATTTTTTAGAAGTAGGTAACTAATTAACTTAAACGAATAAACGGACAAAGATTGATGGTTTAAAAAAGCATGTGAGCTTCAGTAGCGTTCACCACTGCAAACATTCAAACATCTTTATCGAAGAAATGCTCAAAGTTTTATCGCTTAACAAATACGAGCTTCAGTAGCGTTTACACACGTACACTTTCCAACATATTTCAAAATTTTCATCAGTGTTTTACAATTAGAAACGCGACATTCTTACGTTCAACAATAAGAAAAGTACAACACTGAAACAAAAGGAGTGAAATGAATTGCAGTCTCGTAAACGCGTGCTAGAACTGGAAGGCACGAGAGGATAGAAGAAATTCTCCGGCAACTTGATGTCCAAGTGAGGGGGGCCAGGGAACGCGGGCTCAGAAGGCTCTGTGACGTCGATGAAAGCAACAGTAGTGGACAGTTCTATGGCAACCGGAGGAGAGGTAGACGCTTTGTATTTTGCACCTTCAAACTCCAGTTGTTCTGCAGTTTTAGTATAACTGTTAGATTCTCTAGTCAACTTTTGTGATGGGGGTGAAGAGGTGGTTTTAGAAGCTGCTTGGCTGCTGCTTGCTTGATGAGTAAATTCAACCTTTTGATTTTCGGCCAGCGAATGCCCGCTTCCTTCTTGTTCGTTATGATCACTTTCTGCGTGCGGGGTGCCACTACCATAAACGGACTCCTGAGGACAAAAGGGCCCTACACAGAAAACAGAAGGGCTGGATTTCATGGGCCCCTCCGTCAGTAACGCCCCCACAACCTTAGCTTGAGGGTTCGCTAAGGATCCTTGCAGGGCGAACGCCACCTCGAGCCGCATCGTTACCATCAGGTCGGAACACCGGCCGTCCTCCAGCATCGCTGCGCAGAACAGTGGAAAAATATTTACTTTTTACCGTGATTTTAAGGTTGCGTTAAATGATTTTGTTTTAAACGAAATCTAGGATTGTGAACTTTTTCTGTGCAATGCGGGTTGTTCGTAGAAAAACAAAGTAAAATTTAAGTTCATGGGAATAATGATATTTCCGGATTTAAGTACAGTGCTAATTAAAACTATAATTTACGACATTAGAATGGAATACACAGGCAATGGCCATGGCCAGTACAATATTTTATTTTTATTTTCAAGAGCTAATATATCTTTCCTGGCCATTTCATTTGAGGTTAGAAAAATTTATCAATACCATTGTCAACTCCTGGAATTTTTCATGTCTAAGCGATTCTGCTGATTTTAACTGGCAGTTTGGTTGAAGGTAAAGAAGTACTTGTGCTAAACTTTGGAGTTGCGCCAACATAAATGAAGAAGAAACTCATATTAAATGAATGAAATGATCATTTCAAACACTGCGCTTGCTATCGAAGTTGAACGCAGACAAATTTTCGAGACCTGGCAACCATTGTCAGAATTTCAGAAGTTAACACTTTGACCACAATGGGTTAAACTGAAGTTCTTCAATCTACACCTCTAATTTAAGTCAATTATAGTTAAAGATTTTGTAAATAGTCAACATTAACTGGATCATCCCTTCATTTAACTTCAATTAGGTACTGATAAAAATTGAGTTTGTGACAACTGGTCGGTCAGCAGCATTAAAAAAAATCCCCTCCGTGGTCACCGGTGGCTCACGTTGCGGGTAAAGTGTTAATTATTAAAATTGTCCTCACCGTCATCAGAGGCAGTCCTCGAAGTGTCCCTCGTCCTGAGCAGCGGGACCCACTGGGACACTTGGAGCACGTCGCTGTCCCCGTACATGGCAATCCTGAGATCCCCGTCACCGTCGCTCAGAATGTCCCCGAGGAGTTTGTTTCTAATTCTCTCCCTCAAATGTGTGCAGTTGTGAACGATGTCTGCAGGAGTCACCAGCATCCTGCAGTGGGTTTGCAAGTTTTCTCCAAACACGACAGGAGTTCGGGCGGCGCAGTCTCCAGTAGGAGATCCTCTCAGCACCGTCAGCCCCTCCATAGGGTCCGGGTTCATGGCGATCGCATGCACTGAGAAACCTGCTCAAAAAGGAGTTCACACACCATGAAAGGAGGAATCCACGTCGCTAATCAAACTTCACTAAACGTTTGTATAACAATCTTTAGTAATAAATCTTTAGCAATCTTTAGAAATAAATCTTTAGTAATCTATAGTAATAAATATATATAAATGCTAAACTTAAATATAAAATCGTTGGCAATAACTAAATAAATAATGGTAACGCTGATTTTTTCAATGCTAAATCGTTAGTAATAATTAAATGGATAATGGGAAAGCATATTTTAAAAATACCAACGCACCTTCCTCGGTGATGTTGTGCACGACGCGTCCAAGAAGGAGAGGTTTACCCCTCAAGTATCCCGGACGGCCGCTGCGGTCTCGGAAGAAGATTTCTTCGTCTTGAGCCCACCGATATTCTACCGTGAACTTCTGTTTCAAGTTCAGCTCAACTTCAGAACTTTCATCCGACTGATAAGATGAGCTCTGCGGTGTTATCGTTTCCAAGCAAATGTCTTTGAGACTAACTTTCGCAGTGACAAATTTGATTCCTTCGGACCCATTATGATAAATCACGTAGTTCACTTCAGTCACGACGTCACACTCTGTTACCTTTGATTTATGCTCAGAAGCGTCGTGGCAAACGATTTCACGTGACGCAAAGCACAAAGTAACTCGCACTTCACAGAGGAGTGTGTCGTTGAAAACAGGAGTTTCTTCTTCAAGGAGAACAAAGTTACCCGAGGATTCTAACCGCGCTTTCAAATTTGCAGAATTGGCTTGGTTTTCTGAAGAGGCGGTGGAACTCGGAGTAAGTTCAATGTCGACTGTTGCTTGGTGAGTGTTGGTCACGGTGGATGAAGTAGAGAGTGTAGTAGAGCCTATTTCAGGAGCAGCCTTTTGGTTAGTAGTAGAAGAATCACTTGGCGAGCTAGAAGGTCCGAAAGAATTATTTGAAGAAGTGCCAGTTGCAGTAGAGGAATTAGAAGGAACATCAGAGGTGGTCGCAGGGGGGTTGGTAAACGGAGAGGTTGATGTTGACTCAGTTGATGCAGTAGCGGTGGTCGTAATTACTTCTTCTTTTTGCTGGAAATGAACATCTGGCTGTTTAGAACACTGTTTCGGCTTCAAACATCCGTTATATCTGTCTGTTACATACACACTGAGAAAAATTTTGTCGCAAAAGCGGCACACTTTGGTGTGTCAAGTTGTCGCAAAACCGGCACACAAAAGTGTGTCAACAAAATACATGATTTGCCTATGTATTTTGATACACTTTTGTGTGTCATGGGCTTATACGACACTCTTAAGTGTGCCAAACATAACACACTTACATTAGTCTATTTTATTTCTCATAAATATCTCACTTTTTTAAACTAGCCACTAATTACACTGATATACAGACAATGTCCAAGAATTAGAAGAAAAATAAGCGATGATATTAAGGATTTTTTGAGGAGAATTGTACTCCAATTACAAAATTCAAACACAGTTCAGTTTTCTACAGAAAATGTTGAGCTATTTGAAACGTGACAAAGTGTTTCAAGTCTCTCAACTGCTTTAATACGTGGCCAAAGGAAATATTTCGATGTGTATCAAAATATTTCTGAATAACCGTTTGACACACCCAGGTGTGTCAAAATTTCTCTCAGTGCAGTCAACTTATCGATGCGGATAACAAGTTTATTACCTCAATTAATTCGCTCAAATTTATTTTTGTCACCCAATTTCTGTACATTATAAATTCTTCAATACTCATTCATATTTTCAGGCTGTTCATGCCATCTAGTGTGGCAACTTTCTTTGTGAATGACAAGTTATGTATTGTTCAAAGATTAATCCATGAATTTATCAGCGATCACCTACCAACCGATTGCAACCATTCGCTCGTGTCCACAACAAGGGAAAGTTTTTAAGTTGGCCTCCTAGAATGCAGAACTCATCGCTTTCATCTCGCAAGTTCTCCCCCGATTCCGAAACTGCCAAAGACACGAAGAAAAAATTTAATTGGAGAACACAATCTAACACGCACCTCAAACAGCAGTGACGGTTGTATCAGCACGTAAAAGTTTGTGTAGGATGACGGGTGTAGAGATTTTTCATGCGATTGCTTGAGATTAATACGAACTTGACGTTGGCACTCTGTTGTGAAGTCTGTAAGGTACCTTAGCTTCGACTCGGCCTCACAGTTGGAGGTAAACATGGTTGAGGGAAGCCCTGTGAAATAAAAATTTTAAATTTTGCACACAATTTACACTCAAATAGTCATTCAACAGGTGAAAATGGTTACTCTTACTGTTAGTCGATGCAATCAAGTAGAATAGGAAATTATTAAACTCTCTTTTAGGAAATTTTTAATCTGAATCAAAAAGTTTTTATCAGTAATTTAAACGAAAAAATTTCCATGCAGAAGATTGGAAAAAACGTTGGATTTGAACTTAATCGTATGAAATCTAGAGTCGTGAGCTGAACTTTGTATAAGTAAATTAGAACTGTCGTGTACATACACGAAGCAGAAAAAAGAATTTCTACAGGGCATAAGCTTAATAAGAGCAACTTTTAGTTCACACATAACTCAAAATAACGATTTGCAAATTCAAATTTTGAGTAACATATGTTAATTAAAAATTGCTATCATTAATTCAATGCTCAGCAGATATCATTTTTTCTGTTTCATGTGCACTAACCGTTCTAATTTACTTCCTAAAAATCCAGTATTTTTCTGTTAGAAGTGGAACGTACCGATAGGAAAAAGGTTGCCTGCATGCGAGACGCCCCACACCAAGTCCCCGTGTTGGTAAGGCTTGTTGGCCGGCACCAGCGACGGTGTCGTTTGTTGGCCATCTACGGAAGACTTTATGCCTCTTCTCGCAGTACTTGAGAGCTTCTGAAAGTCTTCAGGCGTTTTGATCACCTGGGTAATGTAAGTTTGATTCCGTAAATAAATAGGTAATGTAAGTTTGATTCCGTAAATAAATAGGTAATGTAAGTTTGATTCCGTAAATAAATAGGTAATGTAAGTATGATTCCGTAAATAAATAGGCACTGTAAGTTTGATTCCGTAAATAAATAGGCAATGTAAGTTTGATTCTGTAAATAAATAGGTAATGTAAGTATGATTCCGTAAATAAATAGGCAATGTAAGTTTGATTCCGTAAATAAATAGGCAATGTAAGTTTGATTCTGTAAACAAATAGGTAATGTAAGTTTGATTCCGTAAATAAATAGGTAATGTAAGTTTGATTCCGTAAATAAATAGGTAATGTAAGTTTGATTCCGTAAATAAATGGGTAATGTAGGTTTGGTTCCGTAAATAAAGACGTACTAAATGCAGAGGAAGAAAAGGGGAGAATTATCATTGTTAGTTAATTTATTTCCATCCCCCTGTTGAATTATGTGAAAGAACACATTGACAAAAATTATTAGATAAATCTGCTGACCATGATAAGATTAAGGTTTAGGATAGTGAACTATAATAAAAACCAACTTATGCTTCATGTTCATTTCGTCTGAAAATTACTCGTAGGCCATCCTGCACACCAGCATTCAAATTTAAAGCCGAAAGCTGAAAGCCTTTCAAGTTTAAACCTGAGAGCCATTCAAGCTTGAACTTGAATGGCTTCTTCATTGACCAAATGAGGACTCTGCCAGCTCCTTTCAAATGCAAAAGATATTTAAAGACGATCGCAAAGAAGCACTACTGATAGAGATTGAAGAAGAGCGCCGATGAATTTCGTCACGTCCCAAGAAAGAAGAGCTCATGAAACAGTGTTCAGCCAAGGGATAATAACTCTTTACCCGAAAACTATTTTCGTCACAATGAAAATTAATCCGGTAGTGATCATTATAAATTAAATGATATATCGCTTTTGAGACTTTCTTGTGGTTTTTAACACTTATCCCCAGTTCTCATCTGATTCAGCAGCCCTTTGTCGAGAAAAACTTTTTTGTGAATAACAACTATTCCTGTGAATCATGACTAATTACAAATCATGACCAGTTGCAAAGTAAAATGATAACTCAAATGAATTTGAGAAGCGTTATCAACTGGCTAATGCCCTACGCAGGCGAAAAATAAACCTTTCTCTCACATTGAATGTTCATACGTATAGCTGTGAAAGAACATACGGAAATATACTCATTCTTCATCATGCCAACAATAATTTGCCTTTCATTGCACTGTTTGGTATATATGCTGGCGTGGTCACGTAGAAGTGAAACAGTGACGTTTCTGATTTATGAGGGAAACCGTAACGCTGACTGAAATCAAGTGACATTGTTCAAAATAAAATACTTAATTTCTTCAAATTTTAGACGTCTTTCTTCAGTTACTTGGTTTCGCTTGTTTTTTCTGCAAAAAGTTAAGACGAACGAAAGATTGCTTCCCACCTTCAGCGGAGGGAAAGAAGTCCTCTGCACCAGGTTGTCGGAAGTGATGCAGAAGAGGCTTGGGTTGGTAGTGTCGACGGTGTACTCCGTGTTGTGTCGCTGCAGCACCCACTTTTGCATACAGTACCGGGAATCTCCTGGCATGAACAAATGAACAAATTCAGTCTCTGCCATGGCTGTAAGCAAGGCGTTTCAATCTGGATTATTTTAGGAACAGAACTCGAAAGGTCGGTCAACTGAGCTGGTGGATTCCTAATCTTGACCCGCTGCCGACAAATTGAAGTGAGTTTGCATGGTGAATTTGTGATTGAATAATAATAGTGTAGCCTACAAATTAAAGTTTTTACAAGGAGAGTAGTGAGCCTACTAACTGAAGTTTTCAAGGCAAGTTTGTAATAAAATGATATAAATGTGAAAGTTTATACAAGGACAGTGATGAAGGAAAAATGTACGGCGTGCACTTAATGTGCCGTTACCAAAATTCCTCACCAGCAAGCGGGCGGGGAGCTGTCAGACAGGCAGCGAAGGCTCGCCTGTCTTCAAAGGAACAGTCGTTGTCGCAACAGCACCCGATGTCGCACGAGTCAACCTGCGGCCAGATGCACAGGTTGGTATTTTGCCTTTGGCTATTTCTAACAAAGGTTTTCAGAGCAGTTTCTGAATTTCAAATGAAGCATTTTGAAACAGGAACGCACCAAAAGTCTTATGTGAAGTCCGTTGTATGAAGCATGAGCGCGGAAAATTATTTCCCACGCTTTGATAAAGTTTTCAATTAGATTTTAAGCTTATTTGATTCGTGAAAGACATCGGAGCCGGTCAGCTGCATGATGTATAACTATGAGTTTTTTCCGAATCTCTTGAAAACTTTTTTTGAAAAGGAAAATAATTAACTAGCGGAAACATGACATAATTCATTGTCTTACAATCATTATAAAACGCAACTAAAGGAAGTTTGGGGAGGCACCTAGAGGAGTGCCGCAAAACATGTTTTAAATTAAGAGGAAACTGACCTCAAATTATGAGCAAAGCAAAGACTGAGTGTAATAAATTTAACTAACATAAGTGAAACACGCAAGACTCACTACGCCGAAAGAAACTTCACCTCCCATCCTCACTTTGTCGAACGCATGTGAAGATTAGCGAGCAATATGTACGACATGGAATTAAACTAACAAGCCTCTTGCATTCCAAATGAGAATGAATTTTTTTTTCTCATATTGAAAAGAATTTTTTTTTAGAGATTTATTACTTACGTTTTATTGAGCAGCAGACCGCTGCTTTCGATCAGGATTCTTTGAAGGGCTGAGGCCCATTTTTTCCAACATGTTATTACGGGCAACTAAACTTGCATGAGTTGATGAATTGCAATAATAAACGCACCTTTATATCACAGGAACAATAGTCATCCAGAAACATAGTTTGGCGAACGCTGAGGTCGTCTTCGAAATCGGGAGATTCTGTTTCAGACGGTGGCGGATCTGTGGAAGGCTCCAGGGTTGAATTCGTAAAGTTGAGCATATCATTCTGGAAAACTTCATCAACGCTCAACGTGGTAGTCAGATTCATTTCTGAAGTTGCATTCTCATTTGTTGAAGTGTTTGTAATGCTGATGCTATTGGGCGTTGAATTTGGGCTTGTCGTAGGTTGCTCAGATGTACCAGAAATAGTAGCACTGGGGGTATTGAAGTTTGTGCCGGTGCTTGGAGGCTCAACAGTGCTGGACAAATCGAGGGTGTTGTCACCAACTGGCGAAGACGAAGAATTTGTACCATTGATTTGCACGTTTTGTGGAAGTGTTGAGCCAAGGTCTGTTGCTGGCACTTCTTTTGGAAGCTCAATAATTTCCTGCGGTTCTCCATACCGAAACACGACTAATAAACAGAAAACGAAGACTGGTTGCTTGTAGAACGTCATAGTTAAAATTTTCAAGTGTATAGAACAAGAATTTGTGTTCACATACACTTTTTAATCAACAACTCTTCTACGTTCGAAAATTTTCTCATCAAATATATAATTCCATTCACAAATCGGTTACAACTCGCAGTCAATTGTTGATATAAAATTGTTGAATTATGTTAATAAACCCCACAGTGACCAAGTTTCAACACAATCGCATGTAATAACTTGGCCAACTCTTATCAAGTAACTCTGTCTCTAATTTCAGGTCATGACTCCGTGCTTGTCGAAGCCCCGCATGATGATGCCAAGCTCCAAGACCACCTGCAAAATTAAAGTCTATTCACGTTAATTGCATAGCAGCCCTAAAGATATCACGATTTCAAGAAAATTAGTATCTATTTTTCTATATTCAATTAGATCTGTGAAATGATGAAAACTAGATTTAGTCGTATCTGTTTTCGACACGTCTTCAATATTTCCACACAATTCACTTATTATACTGTACGTGACCATGCTAATCTAAGTAGAAGACACAAACATGAATTGGTTGAAGCCATTGCACTGGAACAAATACTGAAAGCGTTTAGTTACATTGGCCAGCGCTACTGACTATACTGACTAGTCCAGCAACTGTACTGGAACAAAGACTGGTTACATTTACTTGGTTCGCCCCACGTTACTGACTATACTGACTAGTATGGCGATTGCACTGGAACACAAAGACTGATAACATTTTATTGCGTCTGCTCGCTACTACTGACTATACTGGCTAGTCCGGCGGCTGCTCTGGAACAAAGACAAGCATTTTGTTGCTTCCGCCCCCGCTACAGACCAGTCTGGCGATTGCTCTGGAACAAAGACTGATAGCATTTTGTGCCATCGGCCCGCTACTCACCCGTCCGGCAGGAGCGGTGCGGAGCCTGAAGCGCTCGCTGGGGGAGAAGATGTAATCTGTGGTCAGCAACTGCGGGCCTCCACCCACAAACTGGCGCCGAAGCTCCTCTAGGAAACTGCCTGCAAAAGGCAACGTTGCCTTGAACGGTTTTGGTAAAACTCAAGTCGTGATAACTCAAGTGAAAATCAAGTAAGTAAGTGGAGTAAAACTCGAGTTATGTCATATAAACCAAAGAGAAATTTTTTATAAGCCTTTTTGCATGGTGTATGAGAGCTATCAGCTTCCTGACACTGACATCCTATAATTAGCTTCCTGACACTGACATCTTATAACTGGTACGATATTCTGGTAGAGATAACACTTTTCAGTAATAGTTCTTGTACAACACAATTTGTGAGCTTACACTTTGTTTAACTGATTGATCAGTTTAATGCGTAACTATAGGTTAGGTGAATTAGGTTAAACATTATTGTACACCTTAGAATAGCGTTGATGGTAGGATGCCCTAGAAGTCGCTGAACTTTTTCAGCCCACAGGTAGCTATACTCAAATTTTACCATAGAACTAGACTTAAGAAACAATCTGCTTCTGTATCACTTGTGGTAAATAAATTGTGTTATCTTTCGCCCCCAGATAAGATTCACAGTGAAGAACTACAAGAACGTTCTAGCTCATTTCAACACACGATTAACGTTTTGTCTTTAACTATTATTTCCATCACACCATCAAAAAAAGACATAATTTAGCGAGCAATCTTTACCGAACTTTTTCGGAAACCCCATGCGATCTCGGGCCTGTATTTTATGTCTAAACAAGCCAAAACTCCAATCGATTCTTCCGCTTCGTAAAAAGGTTCTTTGAAATTTAGAGGCGAGAATCGAGCGAGGATAACTGTTCCTTTCAAATGACCTTCAGACGAGAGAACTGATATAGTAACCTCGAGACGTGCCCCCAACGTACCAGTGGGGCGCCAGGTGTGGCACGTGACTGTGTGGTGCCCAGGTGTGCTGGGTACGGAGGCCACACCGTAGCCACACAGGTCTCTTCGTCCGTACCAGTCCTCCCTGTACACCTGCACCACCACGCGCGGCCACCCTGACAAATGGTGCAAAGTCTAATAAACACGTTAACTGCGATGGGTTAAACTGAAGTTCAATATTCAATTAAAATTTAATGTAAATTGTGGTAATCAACTTGGAAAATAGCAAACATTAACTGGATCAGGCTTATATTTAGCTTTCACTAAGTATTTATAAAAAATGAGTTAGTGACTGCAGGTGGGTCAGCAGCACTATGAAAATCACCTGAGTGACCACCGGTGGGTCACTTCGCTGGAAATGTGCTACTGGGTTCAATACTTCACATTTACAGTAATTGGCCACGTGCTGTGCCTTTCGAGAAAGCATTGTGTCAGTTTCCATAAAATTCAACATAATCCTAATTCAATATTATTATCGTTCAACATAAATTATGGCGATCGTGTTGCTACATTATGTACTGATGTGCCTTTCATGAAATCATCGGGCCAGTTTCCGTAAAACTCAACATTATCTTAGCTCAATATCACCATTCAAAATGAATTATGGTAATCATGTACTGCGGTCGATCTAAGAGTTATGAATCATCTTATGCGATACTCAACTTGATGATATTAAGGCCAGTTATGTTATATAATATTAATAATAGTCATTTTCCTGATGCAATGCATGATAGGAATAACTGGAGCTGATTCTTTTCAGCACAAATAGGGGTTCACCTAAAATGATATCAGCTAGTTCGTGAATCGACCGTAATGTCATCCAAGCAATGGAGTCTTTATCTAAATTCTTAAATGACAATTTCGGAACTCTGCGACCATCTGGTTCGTCGCTACAGTCGACTGAAACTGCGGTTCTAAGTCTCTGGTACTGGAGATAAGAAAAGATAGAAAGAAAAAAAAAAAACTGTCGAAACTGCAATTCTAAATTCGTGGTGCTGGTGATAAGAAATGAAAGAAAGAAAAGAAAAACCGCTGAAGCTGTAGTTCTAAGTCGGTGGTACT
The DNA here is from genome assembly GCA_014220935.1 of Platorchestia sp. MABIK. Lineage (NCBI taxonomy): Eukaryota > Metazoa > Arthropoda > Malacostraca > Amphipoda > Talitridae > Platorchestia > Platorchestia sp. MABIK. The sequence goes on along the minus strand of JACJUY010000216.1, from coordinate 32,609 downwards.
GGTGATAACTATGATTCCTTGCATGATACCACATTCCTGACCAGGAATGACAGTCAAAAGACGACCCACCCTGCAGACCCCGGCAGGCGAGGAGCAGGTCGAGGGGATGGCACCAAGTAGCCGTGTCGGGCTCCAGCTGGCAGAGATCCACCTGCGTCTGCCCCTCCGTCTGTCCGGCCACCACGCGCCACCCGCTACCTGGCACGTCAAATATAGCCTCATGTTGTGTGAAATGTGCTGTTTAACTCGTTGCTTCCAATAGGTTTAACTGAATTTCAATTGTCAACTCAAATTTAGCTTCTTCAATTGGAGTTTATAATTTTAAAAACAACAAACATGAATTGAATTGCACCTTCATTTAGCTTTGATTATCTATGGAAATTAAGTTGTGAAAACTTGTCGGTCAGCAGCATTGTGAAAGTTCCCTCCGTGTACACCGGTGACTCACGTCGTGTTGAAGATCGCGTTGGGCTACAGAAAATTCATTTTCTCACAAAGCCTAAAAAAGATGAGTCATAGCAGCTGACTCATTGCTCCCATGCGAGTCAGGACTCTGTTGTGACTCGAAGTACTGAATAATTCAACTGGAAATGTTGGCTGAGGCTGAGCACTCATATAGTGAATGCATAATTTCAAGAAGGTTTCCGACTGGATTGTGCCATGCTCATAAATGATGAGATACAGAATCGGACCTACACACAATACGTGTAGGAGACTTGCACTAATCACCGAAAATTACCACTTGAAATTCCCCCAACAGGATTTGGAAATATTATTCCTTTCTTTAAATGCTTGGTAGCCTTGGTAGCCTTGGTAGCCATTGGCGTTCTTCTAAAACCTTCTAAAACCTAAAAGAACTTTTAAAACCTCTCATTCAAAAATAACACTGAGTTATATATTTAAATGATGGTCTACTTCCATTATTTACATTGTGCAGCACGTGCACTGCAAAATGAAAATGCGTCATCTTTACACACAAAATCCTGCGCGTAATCATGGGAAATTATAATCATGCTATACATAGTAATCATAGGAAATTATCACTGTTATCACAGCACAGCAGCAGTGCACTGACCACACTGCAGCGCCCACTTGCAGAACAGCGCCCTCTCAGAGAAGCCTTGAGCGCCCTCCAGCCGCCCGATGATGTGCAGTTCTGCCATGCATTACACAAGTTTCCTCCCCCGCGCACTTCCTACAGGACACTGCACCACACCACACAACTGATGTTTCGCCAGGATGAGCTTCTTTCTGACGGCCCCAGAGACACACGAACATAAACTGATATCAAGGATAGAGCTGAAGTGAATGAATGTCTAGGAACGAGTACTGATTAAAAAAAGCGCGGAGTTAATGGTTGATGTTTCTTCCTTCCTGCAGACAGAATATTGGTGCACCATTGGTCAATCAGGGCATGTCTTAGTTATGTTTTAATGCTATCATAATGATGAATAACTTTTTTTTTAATATGGGTAGAGAAATATCCATGCAACTTAAGCGCACCTAATTATTATGTACAGATTTACGGTCTCTTAGTTTAATAGTTCAAAAACTTGTTATTTTAAATTCAGAAATTATCTTACACGCGATTACGATATAAATATCCTGTCAGAAATGGTGCAACCAGTACGGTAGGTAAGCAACTGGCTGATCAATCAATCATTCATTCAAATAGGTAGCGAATAATTATTTGAGCAACAGTTAAGTAAAGCATAAGATATAATACTCCTTGATAGCATCAACATTGTGATCGTGAAGTTTGTGGTTTCTTGAAACAACCCACCTTTGTATAAACTTAAGAAGGAAAACATAATTAGTCCCACCTAAGTCAACCGACACACTCCTAGCAAAGAGAGCTAGTGATGTAGTGTCTACCATAAGTGAGTACGAAATTAATTACAACTTCATTGCAGGTGTATGCGGTTGGAGCTCACATCGTAAATTTTATTCTCAGAATATCATTTATATATCACTTTGCAGATCGGTTTAAAGGTTGTTCACGTTAACGTAAGTTAGCAAGCTAGTTGTCGTGATACCTATTTCCATTAAATATCGATATTTTCTGTGATCATAACTCATTTGCATGCGCTTTTCTCAAAAAGTACTTGACAATTTGCCCTAGTCAATGAATGAAACTGAATTGATGTACTACAACACGTCGGGAGATTTCATCTCCTACTCTACAAGACTTAATTGCTCTCTACTCTACGTTGTGGATATCTATCACTCTTGAATTTCCAGCACGTAGAGCACATCACTTAGCAACACGTCCTAATAAATTCAAATGTCAGGAAGGAAGCATGGTTCCGCATTTCGTTAACTCATCTATCAAGACAATCGTTCTGATGGTGCAGAGAAGTTATCTACGAACTTCATGTCTGTTAATTTAAGTTTTAAATTCGTTTCGAGTTTGACCATTCGAAACATTACCAAATTCTTCAAGTTCTGCATTAATCTTCCGATTTAATTTGAACTAAGTAAGAAAAAACGTCCTCAAACTTGTCTGCACTGGCTTTTAGCAGACGACTACTGAACTTTTCTACGTTTGTTGACGCTTCACTGGAATCTGTTTCCATGGCAACTCGCGGGCCTGAGAGGGTCTAATTCTTTTTCCATCACAATGAATCGCACTTTCCTGGTCATTTTACAGTAATACCATGTTTATTGTTCAATTAGGATTGTAAAATGTTCTTAGGAAAGTATACCTTAATGAAAGGTATGCGCTGAGTGTGCGATTATTGATCCAAGAAATAGGTTGTTTTTATTAAGGTTCAAGACTGTTAATAGAAATATAGTGAGTGAATGACTCAAGTTTTTGGCGTTTCGGGACAAATTACACAATTTTTCTTTCTTTTCAAAATTAAGCACTTAAAGTTGCTTCCCAAGTTTCACAAGGTAATGTGAGGAGAAAGAATTACTTCTAAAAAAAATATGTCTCAGTTGAAATGATAACATATTCCAGTGTCTAGTAAATAGCCAAGCCTGTTCAATAGGTTCCGGTCAAAGTTTCTATTCTGATCAGAGTGTTGCGATTGTTATCGCCTTCATTAGATTTTAACACGGCCTAATTGAGTTCGTTACTTGATGTCTGTGGATCGTAAGTTTATTCTCAACGAGTTCATTTCCAGACGATTGTTTCATTGAGATAGTTTTTAATCATTTTCATAGTGTTTGATGTTCATAACTTCGCAGAAGCAAATCAACCTATCCCATCGTGGCAGAGCGCTTGATAACAATTCTTTATTCCTATTGTTCTTTTCATTCCCACGTGGATGAAACATGGACAAAATCTTAACACTTTGATACAACCGCATTCCGATGAATATTTCGAACTAGTTTACTTTAACACTTGGTCCATTTAGCTATTCCGACAGTCAACACCACGGGATTTCTTGCAGTAATTTTGCGGTCCAAAAAATGACACACGCACCAAAACACTCTCGCACCACGAGTGATGCGGTCAGTGAACCATGCCTTGGCTGAGTCATCACAGTATGACAGCGTAAGCCCGTGGTGATGACAATTGAGATAGCTCAGTGTTTCACAGTCATTGGATGCTTCAGTCAAGATTTATTTGTTCCATTGTATTGGCTTATACTCAACTGATGAACCTTCTCCTATTTCACAGCGGAAATCTTGTTTAACAGCGCTTTTTGAATCGTTACTTTTAGCGGAGAATTTGATATTGAAGACACTCAAAAGGAATCCGTTGTGGAAAGAAACTCATTCGTAAATAAAGTTTATCTTGAATGACTGTAAATACAAAATTTCCCATGCAAAGACATTTTACACAAGTTCCAATACTACCATTTATCATCATTCAAGGGAACGTCAGTTTGCTTCGAATTTTAGAATTGTTCACACTAGTGATAGAATAAAAGCTGTCAATGATGAACGTGAGAACTCAACTGAATTAATTTAAGTATCTGCTCTCTCTTTCACCTTGTGGTATTATAATTTTGTATCCAAAAACTCCACGTTCACCAGTTCTTCAAAGCATATAGTAGAGAATGAAATAGTAGTAAAATTATCTGAAATAGGAAGATTTTGCATTGATAAACAGCAACTAAGAAATAAAAGATAAACTTTGCGACTCTTAAATACTTTTTTAAACAAATACAGTAACGCAGCTGTGGTGTTGCGTCTTGCATCTCTCGCCCGCAGTCACGGTAGAAGATGCAAGACAGCAGTCACACCCGCATGCAGTTTAGTCGCTAATCCATGCTTCCTCCAGATCGTATTTGTTGGATACGCTCTCGGTGGTCGAAGAGGAAATCGTCGAGTGCGATGACGGTGATGTCATCGGGTTTCATTTCTACCACCTCTCCGTGCACACCGTTCACGGTCAGCTTGCCTGGTGAGGTAGGGAAAGAAGGGAAGCGTAGAAGGGATAGGGTAGCGTTATTTTCAAGCACTGTTGGGTGGAAATGAATTTGCTGCTGAATAGTACTCATTAATAAAGCTGCTATGTTTAATTCATTGTATACTTTCTAATGGCGTTCATGGCATGATGCCCTAGAAGTGGCTGAACTTATTTGACCCCACAAGTAGAGGCACTCAAATATGTCCATTGTAATAGCCTCAAGAAACAATCTTCTTGTAGTAAATAAATTGTTTAGGTTTCTGTACGTACGATCAGTAGTTTGTCAACATCGTCACATTGCAAAACTAATTATTCGAAAAGATGTAGTGCAAAATGAAGATTTGTGCGTTGAATGTACTTCGAAGTTATGTTATTATTCTCCGACTTAATTTGTCGACGGTTTCACCTTTCCATACATACCTGACGATCGTTCAAATATAAACAGTTATTGATTCATATTTGCAATTGCATTTAATTAAATTTAACCATCATAAATAATTTAATACATTCGAATTTTGAGGTTTGTTTTGAATGATAATGAACCGACAAATATTAGGCACAAGGTCTCTGTAGCGCTGGCTGTTAATCTTACAGAAATTTTGAAGTGGTCTCATTTCGAATTTTGATGAGGTGAATTTTGAATTTTAAAGTAGTCCCATTTTGAATTTTAAAGTCGTCCTACATTGAACGTTAAAGTAATTACGTTTTGAATTAAAAAGTGGCCCCATTTTGAAACTCATTACGCGGCGTAACGCCGTGCGTGGTAGCCTATGCATATGTACATGCATTCGAGCTGTGACTTTCCATCGCTGCTTCAGAGCCTCATGTTTACGCTCTGAGAGTAAGAAAAGTTAGTCGTTTCGAAACTGTAAATCAAAGTCGTCAACGTAGTTCTTAACTTGGACTTGCATCGAACTTCTAAAATGCGAAAGCTCAGCATTCACTGTTGCAATGGGTGTGCATGGATGTATTTGTGAAAACAAGAATGCGGATGAGGTATGTGTCTTTTCAAACGTAAAAAAACACGACAAAATTTTTCGTTCGTTAGCTATGCGGTTACTCTGGATCCTATTTTTTACAACGAATTTACAAAGCCCGCTAGGAGGATTCCAATAGAGGAATTCTCTCTAATCTATGCCACACCATGAAATACTTTTTGTCCCCCTCAAATTGTAGTGGGTTCTGAAGAACTTTGTTAGCCTATACTCATCAATATGAGCCAGTGCTCCAAAACTCATTTAATCATGAAGCCATGCGAATTTGAACATACTGTTAGCAAATAGACAAGCCCATCCGCCTTCATCTCGAGGTTTGTTGAAGGAACTGGAACATTGAGAAACAACCTCACCTTGATCATCTGTCTTGAGCTCTAGGTTTCTTTCATTTAGGTTGAGAACCGTGAGCTCTGCGTTGGGCTGGAGCAGGGCTGGGGGGAAGCCCAGCGTAGACAGGGAGTCCAGTACGAGATCTGCCTTCAGGGCGCGACTCTGCGGAGTGCCCAGGTACAAGGGATGCTTGTTGGAGTCTTGCGGGGCCAAGTTTGCTAGCAGGTGAGTTTTGGGGGTGACCACCAGTCGGATCATCGTCGATTCGGCTGAATCTGATAAAAAAAACTCAGGTTACTTCTCTTTTTGGATGCCATCACCAGCCGGCTGAATCTGCTCTTCAAAATTTATGTGGTTGCTATTGTAATAAATTATTTTCGCCGTCGTACTTGCACAGATCAAATAAGTCAGGCGTATCTTTCTTTTTCGATGACAGGCATTGGGCAACGGGAAAACTTTACTATTCTTGAAGTAGGTGCAATAATAATGTACGCTATCAAAAACGATATGAGTTTTCAGATTGTAGATGAATAATTCATTATTTGCAAACTACACTTCAGAACTAAAAAATTAAATTGAATCGTGAGTGTCACTAACCAACCTGATTTTATTATTTCATTGTTTTATCGGTAAAATGTTGGCGTTTATCTCGTTTCTTAATTTTCTCTCTTTTTCGTAAGGGAATAGACGTCCGGGTATTATAATAACTCGAATTTTTTTCATGACTTTCGGCAGTTCAACGAAGCTTTTAACTTTGATCCTAATCCAGGTCCTTCAAGCCTTGTCAATTATATTTAAGATGTGTATACTAGTATACTTCTGAAATGCCCTTATTCCATCACCTGTACTGTTCTGTGCTGTAGCAAGAAATACAAAAACTAATACAGTAGGAAAAATATAAACTATTAAAAAGTAAACAAATTCAAACAGCTAACACCTCACACACAGTAACTTCACATTCAACATTCATGCACGCTAGATAACTTTTGCACACGCCCATAAGGCTTGAACTAGAATGTAGGAGTGATGTTGAATTTCTACGCAATCTGAACATTAATGAAATGTGGCTTTTGGGTGAAAATGTGCGAAGGTTCTAAAATAGAAAGGTAAGTTCACAATTATTACGAAGTATGCAAAAATTTGTAACTCTGAAAAAATTATCTAAATTTTTACAATGACCTCGTATATCCCCCGTAACTGGCATGGGATCCAAGAAATCGTCCTGTTTTTTAAAAACATTTACGGCGCGAAACCTTTTTTCCTCAAAACAAAAAAAAAAAAACGATACGCGAGGGCGCTCTTTTTCTCGTTCCTCTTGTATAAATTCTTCAGATCTTATTATAATACGTACTTAAATGCATCTCAAACACACCTTGTTCTTCAGTCTGGCCGAGCTTTTTTGCATCTCTGCGGCAGCTCCTCCAGAAATTCAATAGCCCGGACGCTCCTTTGGCGCTTTCCGCTTCAGCGGGTACCTGCGGCACTCGCAGTATCTTGGATACAGCCTCATCTTCCATCATGGAGGATCCTAGCACCAACGTCACAAGCACAACTGTGAACAGAGCGGGGATTTTATAATAGAATAGTAGTAAAAATGACAACAAAAACGTGAAAATGGCAACAGAAACGAGCCAAGGGGCTCAATCTTGGGTCGTCCCCATGTTCCGAGCCGTCAGACACAAATCACGAACAGATATCAGCGTATTGGTAAACAGTGAAGTATTGTGGGTCTTAAAATCATAGCGCAAAAGAAAGAAACAATGATTTAAAAACAACTTCAGAGAGAGGTTGGGATCAATAAGAAAATTTTCACTGTAGAATCTGTGATAAAGTTAATCTCTGCGTTAATGATAACAAAGTTGACCGAAGTATTCGGTTAACGATATCGCAGAATTTTTCGTTCATAAAGTGAGCATTTTTTCAGTGAATGATGCAAGGAAAGAGAAAACATAGATCACACTTTTGTAAAAATTTACATGGTTTTAAGGTTCACGATTCTAATAATTCTCTGGATGTAAGAAAATCTAACTTGAAGAGGTAACAGCATTCTGAGTTCCTGACTTTGTAACACACGTGCAGTTCTGCTGCTTGGTTTCTTATTGACTGCTTTCAGACTTTAAACCACAGAAGAAGAAATATTCGAGTTTTGACTGAAGCCTGAGTTATTACGTTGATCGTGAGTAACGTATTCAGCTACTACACTCAGAGCAGGAGAAATATTTGTCACTTAAGCCTAATTAAAAAAGCGAATCCACGTGAATTTGGAAACGAATTAATTTATGGCAATAACTTGAACACTCTTTCGCGCATGAGGCGATTGGTATTTTGAAAAAATATGCGCATTCCCTAGAATTAAAAAATTGTGAACATAGTGAGCTGAGAGAGAAGAATTATATCAGTCTTCACCAAAATAAAGCTTTTGCAGGAAGCAAAAGAAAACGAGCAAATTTCAAGGAAGCACTAAGACTGCAGGAAAAAGTGCAATGATTTAAAAATTTAGCGAAAAATGTTTTTTACGCACAAATTTAGACGTTAGCGTATTAATTGCTGCCAGTCCATGTGTGAAATAGCAGAAAATAGCTGATAATATCAAAAAACAGTTTGATTTTAACAGTGTACATGTACTACAAAAGACTATCCTAAAGCATTACGTTGCACTATCGAGATCACAGTCGAATTTGTGATTTTTTCACGTTTGTTCATTTTTTAATGTACTCTTTACACAAAGACCTAGGATAATTCTGTCACTGACTAAAGACATTTTCTAAAGATTTACGTTTGATTTTCAATGACGAACTTGTTCACGGGCACGCTGACTACTAACTGCCTTCAACCAACAAAATGAGCACCTCAAACGCTCACCGCTTGTCACAATACAGCGAATCACCATTGCGGAGATTTTCTTCGTAAACTTTACAACTTATTAACACAAACAAAACTTTCACGAAGCGTGAAATTCACCAGGCAATATTGTGTGTGTTTGCTACGTACAGATAAAGCGACTGATCTGCGGAGCGAAGAACTGGCTACGCGGCACCCGCCAGCTGTTGTTTATCTGCGTGCGATACGGTAGATCGATGTGTATCACGAGTTTCTTGTGTACATTCGTGACGCACAAGGAAAATCCATTTGTTAATGCCAACAGCTTCAGAATATCTGTATCGCCAGTGTTTATATACGAGCCGAATGAGTCATGACGTCATTCAACATGACTTGACACTCGTATTCATGGTAGTTTACCGTGCTCGTATTACAGACCCAAGCGACAGCTCGTATTACCGTGTGTACTGTACGCCATACGTCCGCGTTCAGTCGATGAACTACGAATGCGTTTTATACTTATGGGTTAAATGCTAGACCATTTCGCGGAACCAACATGGCGGCGAGCAATAGAAGTGCTGTATTGTCAACGCTTGAAACTTCATGAAATTATATGCCTAGAAGCACACATGATGTTAGCACAGTATTGCGAGATGCTTGATTTTTCATGTGAATTTTTAAGAATGATCGTTATAAGCGTGATTTGTTCAGTGATTGATACCTTGAATAGATGGAAGAGAATGAATGAAGCAAGCTTTGCATTTCAAAAGCAATTAATAGAAAATCAGAGAAATCAAGAAAGAGACGTAATTTGGTAATGTGCGTTATTATATAGCTGCTGTAAGAGAATTCATCAAACAAGGGAATTAGTATCGTGCCGAACTGGCAAATTAAAGTCAATAAGCCTCAGTGCATCAAAATATGACTGCTACAGAAAACCTATTCCTAGACATCAAACCAGTGCAATCCATAACATTAAGAAGAGTTGAATATTTATGTATTTAACATTTGTTCATGATAATTATTAATTCAAGTGCTTGTGTAAATTATTTTATATGGATTGTAATGTGCAAATAATATTATCTACATATTTTCTGAATAGATATTTTTATCCGCAACCATCGAATCTACAGTTTGTCTCAACTGGAAGTTCTGAAGGCACTCAGTAACCAGAAATGCCTGATGTTTAATCTTTCTCTGCATATCTTTATTATCATATAAATTTAGTTTTGAACTTTCTCAGAAACAAAGTTAATCGAATTTCACTCACCAAAGTGCCTTTAGAGTCACAACACCGGTCATTAGTCGTCCACGGATAGTAATTACGTCCTTACGACACAGAACCCAGTACTGAGCAACAATGATAGTCAAAACGTGACTGTTGCATGCTGTATGGCAGAGCTTCCAGCCCCGAAATCGGTGGAAACTTACAGTTTGTTTGAATTAATTATAGTGTTTTCTGTCAAGTACTAAAATGCATCAGTTTCAAATGTTTTATTAATTTTTGTCTCTCTCTCACTAATCCCTGTTCCGTTAGTCACTTACAACTTTTTGTTTTTACAAAGGCTTGAAAAACGCACGTTCTATCGACAGGGTATAATTTTCAAAAATTTTTGCTATTTTTCAGAACACGTCTTTCAGCTCACGAAACAGTGCAAGTTAAGTAACTGTTTACAATTGTACTTGACAATTATTGCATTAATACCATAATTGTGATCAGTACTAACTGAACCATATACTGCAAACTTTTTGAAAAAAAAAAGTATTTCACGCAGATGTTGCCGCTGCTGGCTAGTCAGAAAAAGAAATACACCATCAAGACTACGTACACCAAAACGGCTAAGAAGGCAAAGACACTACCTCCTATCGCACGCTTCTTCTTCTAAGCTTTCTTTTCCTCTTCCTGTGCAGAAGATTTCAGAAAAACAAAGCTGGACGCGTCTGACTCGTCATAAATCTGCTGAGAAGAGGGAAGTTTCGAGCCTGTTCTTTACGACCACGACATTTTGGACAGCTACCGTGCTTCATTTTGATGACGCGATTCATTTGAACTGCCTAAAAAATTCGACAATCTTTCTTTTGAAAATTGCTTAGACGGCCGCTCCACGTTATTGAGGAAACTTGATGTCATCGCGCGGTTTGATAACTTGGACGGCATTTCCGCTTGTGTTTACTGCATGGGTCGGATCAGACGTGCAGCCACAGAGGCTTCACAGCTGGACTCGAGCTCTGCAAAGATTTCAGGAGTCCTGTGACGCTCATTAGAAGAGTCTTGTAAGGTTGGATTTCCAATAAATTCAGAGTTTGGAACGGTGCTTGTTGTGTGATAAGAATCTGATTTAGAATGAAGCGTATCGACATCGAATGCGGAAGAATTGAACAACGAAGTGCTCTCAAACGCCTCAGATTTCTAAGAGGCAGCCTATATCTCCTGGTGGTCCAATCGGGGATTGCTATTCCGATCAACATGCTCATCTACATCGCGGTCCCTCACCGGCATCGCTTCAGGTATGATGTAGGGTGGAAGGGAAAATCTTTTTTCGCCCGTAATGTGCACATCATCGGTGCTCCAGCGGTCTTATTCGTAGTACTTGCAACAAGATGTGCTATCGCTAGCCTGCGATTCGCAAGAGCCCGAATTACTTTAGATGACGAGATCAAACTTTAATCTTCTAGTATAAGGATAATCGTCTCTATACACGTCTTCTGATGGGACAACACAATAAGTACTGCTACCACTGCTAGAACTGCAATACTACTCTGAGGAATCTGTCTTTTTTGTATTCTCTCTCAAAAGTCGCTTACGCGAGTATTCCGGGTATTAGAAACTATCAGTGATCTGAACTGAGTTTCGATATCGGTCTTGAGTTTCCAGAAGAACAGAAACGTTGCCAAAATGACGTGATTTTTAGGAGAGTTGTCTGGAGCGCAAAGGCAAGCCACAACTCGAAGGTCGTTGTCCAACAATATACAAGTCAACACTGCTTGATAGTTTCTAATTCGGGGGTCCAAAGTTGAAGCACCTTCCTAGAGATCGTTTTATATTTTCGAAGAATGTTTTCTTTCGCCGCTTATTTTTGTTGGGTGGAATCACTTGGTAATAATGCCTGGGATCGTATAACATCTCTGTTCGATGCTAGAACACGTCCTCTCTTCTCTCGGTTAGAACAGACTGGTAGTGATCTGCCTTATACCCTCCGTCTGATCTGCGGCGTCTTCGATATCCTCTAGAAGAATTATGGAGTACCGATCCTCTCTTTGAATGTTGACTTGCCCTGCGCTCTTTTGCTGAATCTGAACATTACGTTTAGTTTTCTCTCGGCACTTAATGAGAACATCTCTCAAGAACTTGATAACATAGCTGCCTCTGGTGCTTCCTAGGATTTTTGTAACACTTTTAAGTGTCTGGACTCGACTGTCTCTCCAGTCCTACTAGACTTGGTTTTCTACATCCTCTTCGGGGACTAATTTGTTCACTTAATCTCACTAGACTAGGTTGTCTTTATTCGGGTCTTTGTTTTTCTGTAAACAACGTAGAACAGCGTTGTCTTCTTCCTCTCTTTGAATTCTACTGTATATTTTGATGCCGATGGAGTAAGCCACTCTTCTCATTGGCGGTATTCTACACCTTTGAAGGAATAATGAGGGTGCTAGTAATCGTATTTTCATCGGGTACACGTTCTTAACTATTACCGAGTTTAGCACTCAACTAAATAGGTTCTGGATTCCGTAGCTGGTGACACTGCGTCAAATTATCTATATTTTCATCCATGAAGTCTGCTTCTGGCATGTCTCGTAACTTTTCAACATTACTGGTGTCATTTTTGCAATGCTAAGAAATATTCATTTATCCGACATTCGTTTCCTGAATATGGAGAGTATTCAATTTCCGTTCTACAGTTGCACACTCCGTCTCAGTGGGTATTCCATGTATAAATGCTGATTCCTGCTACTCATAGTTCTATTTTCGCATTTCAGGCAAGACATTTTTAATAAGAGGAGGAACTGGAACGCTCATTTTATTTTCTGCCAGCTACTGTATTCATGTCGTATCTTCTTCGCCCGTCTCTCCCATGACTATCATTTCAACCGATTTACTCGCCCTTGCAATTTGATATGAAGTTCTTCGAAGTCGTATCCAGTTTACATTCGAACGGGAGCGCTCAAGTTTCTCATATAAAGCAGACCGAGAGTGTACAAACTTGCGATTAACACTTTGACCGCAACTGGTTAAACTGAAGTTCAATATTCAAATCTAATTTATAGTTAAAAACAGAAAGCAATTAGAAAATAGTAAACATTAACTGGACCGTGCCTTTATTTAGCTTCAATTAAGTATTCATAAATATTGAGTTTGTGACAATTGGTTGGCCAGTAGCATTATGAAAATCCCCTCCATGGCCACCGGTGGCGCACGTTGCAGTCAATGTGTTAAGCATCATTTCTGAGTCCACGCAGGCGATCTTTCCAGTCTAACTTTTTCGCCGTTGCATCTATAATTTTGGCCACCCTGTGCAGTAGCTATACTTGGACGGCTAATATCAAAGAAGTCTCGTCAAAAAAATTAGACTGGGTTTGTAGTCTGCACTTGGCACGCTGTTATGAAAGTAAATAGATTGATTTAATTTGGGGTGTGATGCTGGCTTTCATCACAGATGGTAATCTCAGAACGCATCGCAATATAATCAAAATGGTATCCAACTACAATTGCTGGCTTGCATGAACTCCTTCCCGTAATGTGTCCTAGTTAATCATCCTCCGATTCTAGACAGGACAAACATTCAGATTTAGAATCACGACGGGAAGAATTTTATATGTCAACAACGCAGAAAATACTACTTTCTTGTTGAGCAAATATTCAATGTGCTTCGCTACGACGCTTCGTTGAGACTAAAATCATGTTCTTATGTTGAAAATTGTAAGGTGAGAATTGTTTTGAGTGAGAACATGTGTTTTTTTTTGTTCGCAAAATAACTCATTTTCTATTGCAAAAATCGAAATTTTTCATAGAAGCAAATGTCTTCAGAATTCAATTTTGCACATCCCTTTCACTTCGTGCTCACCTAGTTACGATAAAAATTAAATAACTGGAATTTCAAAATTTTTCCAGATTTTAGGTACAAGGTCCCCTTAAACATTCCGTGTCTTGTGGTTAATGCGTCGTTTTAAATATTTTCTAAATTTCAATTCTTGTGATCTGTGTTATTCAAATAATTGAACTAATATGAGAATTTTTGGTTCTGGTTTTGTTTGACAAAGAAACGCTCAGAAGAACGTAAATCACGAGCGAGGAATTTCACTTTTAAAATTTCTATTCCAAATCTTCCTTTCTAACCTCACTCCTTAGCTGGCTACAGATTCAAAAGAATTGCATTTTAAATGATAATCCCGTATTATAATTAATTAGTTTCACGTTTATCCCGAAAACCTTTCTATCCCGAATACCTAGTTACGCTTTACATGAGGTAGTATACAGCCTAAAACAGGCGGTATAAACAACATTGGGTGTTGTCACTCTTACTTCCACTCTCTTATCGTAAGCAGTTGTTCAGGTTCCTCAAGGAAAACTCCAAGTTTGAGGGGACACTTACATAACAATGGGAAAAATGCAATTTTTGCATCGTCCTGACTACACGCCTCCCACCAACACCCCACCAGCAGCTGCAGCCACAATGCATGGACGTCACTTGTTCGACAAACGTACGGTACGTCAACATCATTGACAAAATCATCGTCGACGTACCTAGATACATGATAAGATACATTCATCTCTTTGCACTAGCCTCAACCAAAAGGATACGTGGAACTTCCGTTGAAAAATGAGAGGAATTTGTTTCTTCATTTCCGTGTTTTCGCCCTCGGGCAACTCGGCTCATGCGTAGTAGTGTTTACCTGCAGCGCCTCGGTGACCGGTGCAGTAAGGTCAGTGTCGTACCCGGTGTCGAGGAAGTGTGTGACGTGCTGCTCTCCGACTAAATTTCATGCTACTGGATGCTCTACTTGTGCCCGTTGACACACCTCAGTGATATTGAAATAGTTGACGAAATGAGACATTGATTATTTCGACGTACTTAGAATAAAACTTTTGAAGTATCAGCAGATCACGACCATTGACTGAGCTGTTTCAAAATCATGAATATGATATGATGGTAACATTGCTGCACGAGACCCGTAGCTTTAGACTACGCTCAGACTGTTAGTGTGAGCAGTAGACTACGCTCAGACTGTTAGTGTGAGCAGTAGACTACGCTCAGACTGTTAGTGTGAGCAGTAGACTACGCTCAGACTGTTAGTGTGAGCAGTAGACTACGCTCAGACTGTTAGTGTGACCAGTAGACTACGCTCAGACTGTTAGTGTGAGCAGTAGACTACGCTCAGAAATTGAAGCTAAGCATCAATGAGGTAGATACTCAATGCTCCAGCATGTGCTTTCCGATATGGTTCTTGGTACACTGAACTCCAAATATGAAGAGACGCACAATTCAATTGCGTTCTCGTCACCTCCCCACAGCAATCACCAGTTAAAGGTAGTGGTAGTGACGTGGCTTCGATCAAATGTTATCGTTGTGATTACTGAAGCAAAATGATATAACTGTTAGGAAGCATAAAGCAATTGAACAAGGTGTAAATTCAGATTAAATTGATTGTAGAAAATTGTGGAAAATTAGTTCTTACGTAGCGGATGTCAGAGTTACTGTAATTCGTTTCAAAATTCCACACTAATTCTTGATCTGAGGTCGGGTTTCCAAACATTTTACGCAGTCGTAGCAGCACAACCAACTGAGTCAAGTGTTTGAAAATCTCGTTCACTGAGTAAACTTTTTAACACACAGATGAACTTGGGTTCAAAATTACCGAAACGAAAAAACTTCACTAATCTTCTGCAACTTTGTCAGAAATTACCGTCCACAATAGCACCGAACTACATAGTTAGTGAATGTTTAATGCCGTTGTGGAGTGGAATTTCTGATTAGGTATTTTTCTCGCGTTTTATCAGGTTTCCGCTTGAACTCCCTTTCCCTATCCTCGTACAGCGTTCTTTTAGAATAAGGATCTTTGAAGCCTCAATATTATTGCACTTGTTAGATATTCATCTTCTAATATTTTTTACAGTTCTCCCTAACAAAATAGATTTTCCTAAGATCCGTCATAGAGTGAAAGCGATACACCACTCATAGTTTTAAAAAGTAAATTGTATTAAAGTGTGACAAAAAATCTAGAAAAAATGTCAGTCTTCATGCATTCTCTGCACTGTTTTACGAACAAGATAATTCGCATAACCTGACCTACCGCCCTCACAAATCACAAGAGATTGATTGTTGAATCATTGTCTCCAAAAGGCATCGTGAGATTCTAAATCCGGTCCGCCATACTGAGGAGACGCAGATGTTCGTGTAGAAATCACGTCACCAAAAAGCTCACGCGTAGTTTCGACTGAAAGCGAATGAATGTTCTGGGCTGGATTCAAGTGAACGGTCCATTGAAACCATTCTAGATTTCAAGATCCACTAAACTCTCTCTCTAAAACTGTTTGCTTGAGAAAGCAGTGGCGAAACTCGCAGCAGCCAAGGTCAAGGGGGAAAGAAAGAGAGGTGCTGCAAGGTAAATCCTCAAGCATTCACTATCGATCAGCAGTTGGGCTGCCTTCTCGCTAGCCCCTCCTTCTGGTTTCTGCCCATATCGACAAACTGTGCCTATCGCGACCCTGTCTCGACAAGGCTCAGTCCGAGATCGGCTGCCGGCCGAGTATGGGGGCTGGGTG
Source organism: Platorchestia sp. MABIK (assembly GCA_014220935.1). NCBI lineage: Eukaryota > Metazoa > Arthropoda > Malacostraca > Amphipoda > Talitridae > Platorchestia > Platorchestia sp. MABIK. Next base: position 16,339 of record JACJUY010000216.1, on the reverse strand, counting down.
TGGACTATGATGAGCAAGAAAGAGTTTCAGGAAGTGGCACTCTCACTCACGGAGCCCGGACACATGCTACTTGCTGGGGAGTCCACTCCTCCCACCCTTCCAGCAAACCGATCTCAAACACAAGCTTCATTCCGCGACAAAAAACCGTTCCAAATTTGTAAGCTGCCTAGAGTTACGACGTGCATTGAACTTGACCGGGCAAGCGTAAGCTCAACCTCCACCATGCGCGACTTTGACACTGAGTCTCTCGAAATAGACACAACGCAAACCGAGCTGCTGTCGGCTATAAGTGCGCCTGCCCAAGTTTTTTTAGCTACGGCCGCCTCCAAGCACCAAAAGAAAGTTGCTGCTAGGGGTGCTGCCACTGTCGATCTGCGACTTGGGAAGGAACTCACGTTCACAGACAGGGTCGAAAATTGGGAAAAGGCTATCAAAAGTGCCCTGGCCCTCGACGCTTCTGGTGACTCGGCGGCAGCCATCGTCGCCTACGGCAAGTGAGTGCTGAGAAACTGGTGCTCGTGGTTGTGAACTTAGAGATTTCTGTTGTAGAGGCCTGCAACCCTTTATATTTCTGTTGTGTTGTGTTTGAGACTTCTGTTGTAGAGGCCTGTTTTAACTTTATAACGACCAAATTTTTGGGGTCTTGAGCGGAATATTACATTAATTTCTCTCGAATTATCATTAATGAAGCACAGTAAATGTGAACTTCTTATCGAATTATCGATGCGAGTGAATTCCTAACATCATTTAAAAAGGACAGAGGTCTATATTGGGTTAAAAAAATTCTGTTATGTAAAAAGGGTATAATAAAGTAATAAAGTAGCGTCAATACAGGAACTTGTGGTTAGTGCACATAAAATATCCCATCTCAAAGGAGAGGTAAATTTTAAGACGTTAACTGGAAACCACTCACAAAGTTACCAGGCCGCCTTCGTTCCACTGAGATAGCAAGTTGGAATACAAAATCCCTCGTTTTCAGGTCACCACTTGAATTTTCAATATTGAGCGGAAAATAATCCAAGTTACCTAAAATTTGTGAAGTTTTTTATTGCATTTTTAAATAACCGAATACAAAAGCTCAAGTAAATCAAGATAGGATTTTTTATTCCACTGTAAATCGCATTCACACTGCTACACTGCTGACAAATAATCAGACATGAATCAGCTTCTTTGGTTCAGTATTTATCACTTGAAAAATATGCTAAGAAATTGGTTCCAACCATCTAGCTGCGCGCATAATTTATAATGAATTAATTCAGTTATTAACTGCACAGTTGTCCGTGAGACATCACTCAGTCATTGTGATCCATCTCGTCTAAATGTTGGGGTGATTTCAACGTATGTTTTTTGTTTAGTGAATTTTGCTTATTCGTAATTCGTACATTTTCGTGTCTTGAAGTGTTTTTGATGCATCAGACACGATTACTGAAGCCATTATTTCTTGACAATTACGTACGTTCAATTCTGTAACTTCCGTTCTTTACCAAGTCTGGAAAGATGCACAGTTTCATTACCTCAGCTGCGTGGAAACTTTTTACTAAATATGTATTCAGCCTTGCAGTAAAACCTAACGCATAACGCTGCGTCCAAACCAAAAATTTGAAATTGAGGAAATGTTAATGATCAAACTATGAATTGAACTATCCTGACTTTTACCAAGTCTGAACTTTCTCTCTGTAAGAAGAAATTAGTGTTATACTACATTTTCCCATTCTTTGCAATATATATTACTATTCTGAGAGGCAGAGAATCCGATTATCATAAAGAATATTTTACGGTCACATTTTTCCTGTAACATTTTCCGTTGCAGCACGAAGACCGATATGTTTCCTATGAATCAATTTGATTTACACAACGGCAAATCAAGAAACTATTATAGCATAACCAAAAAACAGGGTACGCGTGCATTTTTTCAACTCCATAATTTAGTGACTTTTTAAGAAAAACAAATTAATTAGGAGAAAAAAATGATGAGCGGTTTTATGGAAACGTTCGTAAGCTCGAAAAAACTCCCTTGGGACTCGAGGTTGAGAATTTCATTTACAGGCTAAGACATAAAAAAACGACTGAGAGCCAGAATTAAACTTGCGAGCGACGGCCATGCATGGCCTGCTTGCCTGCTGTGTTAAATGGGGGATGGGCGCCATATACACGCGGCCTAACGACCAGAACAGCTCAACACTTTGCCCGCAATGTGAGCCCCCGGTGGCCACGGATGGGATTTTTATACTGTCACTGACTATAATGCTTTATTCTGACATGAATAAATGATTAATTAAACCTACACGAAGGTATGATCCCGTTAATGTTGGCTATTTTCAAAATTGCTTATTATAATTAACTTTAAATTTGACTCAAATATTAAACTTCAGTTTAACCAATTGCGGACAAAGTGTTTAGCGAGCGATGCCCTATCCTTTATTGACTATAATCACCAATAGCTTTTTTTGCAAAAATTTCAGCGTTACGCGTAAAAAACGGACCAAAACTCTCGCGTACACAACGAGTCTACAAGTCATGTTTTTGCAGCGTCACCATAGATGACTGTAAAAAATCCCGTGGTGATGACTGTCGAAATGATTCAGTGTATCGCCCGCTTTATTGGGGTGAGACGGGTGTGATATTTTCATGGTATCGAAACAAAAAGCCTTCACCCGTTGTCAATTGAATTTTTTTAATCTTGTTCCTTTTTAAACTGGAGAGATCATGTAAATTAGGGACACTAAAGGGACATACTCGTATTTCATACTGAAGCGTACGCATTGTTTGAGCTTTGGTATTCAAAACAATTTTCAAGTTTTTCTTTGGGAAAAGTTGTCTGAGTAACTAAAGAGTTCTGAAAGAAAAGGAAAAACGTAGCAGTGAATTAATGTTTCGAGGCTGTGAATTCAGTAACAAACAGCTTCTGAAGAAATCGCTGATAAATGCAGGCAATCACGCTATTAAAATATCAATACATGAAATTTGTTTTCATGACTACAATGCTTAGCATTGCAATAATATTCTTTCAAATTAAAATACCTTAGCTTCCACTCATTAGTGTCAAATTTTTTTATGAAGTAAATATTTGCTATGAACCGTTTATTGCGTAGCCTAACTCAGAAAAAGTAGCGAGATCTAATTGAAGTTTTATAAGCGTGTTTTCATTGATTAATTCATTTTCAGAAAAGAAAAGATCCGTCATTTAGGAAAGTGACAAAACAGAATTCATTCTGTGAAACATGTTAGTTCAGCCTCCGTCCGGAGCTCCTGATGAGTTTCTCATGTACAAATAGATCTTGGGCAACCTTTGTGTTTCCAGCACTTTGACTGCAACGTGAGTCACCGGTGGCCACGGAGGGTATTTTTATAATGCTGCTGGCCAGCCGGTCGTTACAAACTCAATTTTCATAAATACTTATTAAAACTAAATGCAGGCATGGTCCAGTTAATGTTTGCTATTTTCAAAATTGCCTACTACAACTGACTTTAAATTTGAGTTGAATATTGAACTACAGTTTAACCAATAATTGAGGTCAACGTGAAACGAATAATCTTTTTGTACGTGCAAAAGAATATTTACATTTGATTTTAGAACACATAACAGACAATATTACATAAACGATTGTTGATCAGAACTCTGTATCAGAAATTCTATTTTTACAAAAAAGAGTTTCGAGATGCAAAAACACCTTGTAGTCTAGAATCTTCGCTATATATGTAAGATCCGAGTCTTCTTGCAAACGTGCGTTCCTCATCCAGCCTGAATACCTCTGGTAGATAAGAAATAGAGTTAGCTATTTTAGTGCTTTGAGGCCTCCTCGTATAGCCATTACGCCGGCAAAACACAAGGAAAATATCTCTGACGATCTCGATGGAATTGGACGAGGGCTGAGGTCGGCCTTGTGTGGACAGGCGTCAAGAGAGAGCTGGTTTTTTGTTTGATCGCAAACTGATGGAGAGTTTTGGGAAAAATTACAATTTCCTCCTCCGTCTTCGGAGTTTGAATTTTGTAATGCTCTATGATGAAATATATGAAATACGTTTTTAATTTTCATTTGAGATATGTTATGAAAGAGTTGAATATTTCGGGAGAATTTTAAATATTTGAGAGATTATTTGCAAGTCAAGGAGTACCTTGCAAAAATTGAGTTAGATGAAGGTTCCTGTTCAAATATCATGCTGTGAACTTTCATGCTGTCAACGGTCATGATGTCAACTTTTAACTGTTTCACTGGCAACTGTTATACTGGGATTGGAAAGTGTTACCATTGTAGAGAGGCATACACAACCATTTGTCATATGCATTTATGGGTCACGGTGACCGACCGAAGCTTTTTTTCGGCAATGAAAGCTTTGGAGGGCAATCTGGGACATTCAAGGTATTAATTTTGGAAAATCGTAATTATATCGTGAGAGGAACTTTTCAAGAAGTTGGTTGCTGTGAGTATGATCAGATTCCGCAATTAGGTAATCCGAGTAGTTGCTAAGTATCACGCTTGATTAACACTTTGACTAGGTCAGGTAAAACTGACGTTTAATATTAATTTCAAATTTAAGTTCAATTGCAGTAAACAATGTTTAAAAATACCAAACATTTACTGGATAGTATTTTCATTTAGTATTAAGTTTTTTTTTAAATTGAGAGTGTGACTACTGGCTGTTCAGCAGCATGCTGAAAACTCTCTCAGTGACCAAACAAGGCTCTCGTCGCAGTCAAAGTGTTCAAGATGAATCAGATTTCGGAATTGGGCGCTGGGAGGAAATAAACACTGAGGTCCCAGAGGGTGGGCGACACTCCATAGAAAAAAATCACATTCGAGATGAAGAGCGTGCAGTTAAAACACAAAAAAAGTGCTCACAGGTTGTACAAAGAACCCAAGTGTCGACTCCACGTGTCTGTGTAAGTGCTACTAAATGAAAATGAAGGAAAAGTTTCAAGTAAAGATCAAATAAAAATCAACAGTGGGCTTGACTGTGCTTGGATGAAGAAAACCAAATATAAGAAAAGAAGTTCCACTTTTCGTACGCCGCTTGAATTGTGTTCGACAGCAGGTCCGCATATGTTCTCGTATATTGAATGCGACTAGGGTCTCATTGATCGATCAAATTGAGTAGTCGAGCGCTGGCTTAATTTAAGCTGCAAGTGGACTATGCTTAAGATATCAGTGGTAGTCTTTCATTGCTTGTCTGCTTGAGTACATGTCATAGAAGAAATTTGCTCGGGATTGATCCCCTAATTTATAACGTATCAATTACGGAAGAAACACACGAGATTAGGAAAAACCGCTATATAGAGTAAATAAAAGTGGTAGTGGCTCGTAAATCAATGGCTTGTAGATCACCCCAGTGAGCACCACCAATCATTTTGAGTTACAGGTTTGTGTTGCAGTACGTCTATGTGACATCACCAGTAATACTGAATTTAATTTATTTGAAAACATCTGCATTTTTTTGAGGGAGGTGAGGAAATTCCGGTCCACGTTTATAGCATAGCACATAACTCAAGCTACATTTTTTGATATTGCAGGATAATTTTTTTGTTAGACTGTTTTTGAATTTTTTGTTTTATCTATGATCTTGAGTTTTTATTTAAATTACTTTTACGTAATTAAATTTCGATAACATGGCTTCGTTTCATCAATGGATCTGTCTCACGTCTTGAAATTGAATTCTTCGCATTTAATCCATCTGAAATTTTTTTTAATAGTTCATTTATACACTTTTGAGCGCATAAGTCTTTGTTTTGGGATTACCTTCAGCAGGAATAGGCTCAATAGCACAAGAAATGAGATACTTAAATATTTGTTTCATTTTCCGTAGACTTTTTACAAATTTGAGCATTCACTCAGAGATGTAAGGTACTTAAATGTTCGTTTCGTTTCCCGTAGACTTTTTACATATTTGATCATTCACTCGAAGAAATAAGGTACTTAAATGTTCGTTTCGTTTCCCGTAGACTTTTTTTAATTTTTTGATTTTTCATCAATTTTTTTGCCATTTCTATTTTGTCGTTCAAGAGACGTTACTGAGTTCCATTACGGATATAAAACCCCACTCAAAAACCAAGAAACCTACTTTATTCAACTAATGTTTACAAAATTGCCTTTGTATTAGCTTCGCAGTTAATGCTGTCAAGGCTCGAGAACGACATCGTATATTTGGGAAATTACTCACTTTTCCTCACGAAAACAATCCCAGTGAGCTCAAATGACTAATAAAAATTCTTACAGCCGTATTTCAAGAGGAAGTTCCAAGTTTGTCTAATTTTTGAGCATTTTTTACTGACGAGATTGTGCCTACCGAACTTTGGCTGGCATATGGCACACGCTTTGGGGAAATCAAACCAATCGAGAGGTAATCACCAGCAACCTAATCTTAAATTTTGAGTACGGATCATGATCACTGGAAGTATTTTGAGACAAAATTCATACTTTCGTAAGATTATTCTTCACAGTTTTCTTCTTATGTCCAAATTCGTTATACAGCACTTGATGTTTTTTAAATGAACTAGAAGATAAGTTTATTCTTTTTTGAATAATCGCATAATAATACTGTTTGGTGCAGACCAAAACTTTAATGCAGGATGCAGTTTACTACCTTTTAGATGAAAACTTCACAAACACCAAAAAGGTTTTTTTAGACGAGGGCTTCTCTCGGATGTCGAGCTCAAAACGATCTCAATTTATTAGGTTTTTTTGCTCGGTTGGTCCGAACATTTTGTCTTTCAGCAAGATTGATCTGACAGGAAACTAAAAGGCTGTTGCAGCAGATGCTGGGGAGAAAAACGGAAGACTCATGTGAGCAGACAGGAAATTATGAGTTAGCGAATTGAACGCCTCGCTGTCGACAGGCCGTGGTGGGGCTCTGGATGGATCGAATGAAAGATTTCTTCTATGATGTGAAACAGAATTTTTCAACTGTGTAAACTCGTTTAAAGCACGCTTGCTGATGCTGTAATCTCTTCTATGCTGTAAAAAGCAGAATTGTTCAACGATATAAGCAATTTGAAGCACATTGACTGATGTATATCGAATTTCTTCTGTAGTGAAAAACAAAAATTTTCGATGTAAACACTTTACAGCACATTGACTGATGCATATCGAATCTCTTCTATACTGTAGAAAGCAGAGTTTTTAACGATGTAAACAATTTAAATGACATTGACTGATACATATCGAATTTCTTCTATGCTGAAAAAAACACAATTTTTAAACGATGTAAGCGCCTTAAATAACATAGACTGAGGCATATGTTGTGTTTGGGCTGATTATCAAGATAAAAAACATTTTCTCACGATAAGCAGAAGTAGAACTTTTCGTCATTCAAATCGATCGACTGGCAACTTCACAAGAACCAAAATAAAATCCACAAAATTTTCTTCGTCCAATGTGAACCCGATATTCTATTGATGCTTTTTTAGATGTTGTAGTGATTCTCTTCTCTTAATCATATCATAAGGACATCGCTCCAATACATAGTAGCTTAAACATACTCTTTTGAATATCCATTTACTCCCAAACACACTGATACACTGCACGGCAGAACTCGTATTAACCTCTTTTTTCGAATTGATCTGTTAAACACCTGAATCGGCACTATTGTTCTCTAACTGATTTCACATTCCTATAATCAAATTTTTTACCACAATATTATTGTTCTTTTTCTCAATACACATTAGCAATTTTTCACGAGCAATTCTCATTAAACAATGGCATTTGCAATTTTTCATCCGCAATTCTCATTATACAATAGCATTAGCCATTTTTTATTTCAGTTTCATTGTTCTCTTTCACATTTCTCACATCATCGATCGTAACATTTCTTGGTGCCCAAGTCTCCGACGCTGTGCCGACGCCGCTCCTCACCCCTCATGCCCACAGCCCAGGGGGCGCTGCCCAGCTCTCTGCTCCATATCCCCTTTAACAGGGCGTAGATCCATCCCTGCTTGCTCTTCCTGTGTTAAAACTGGGGTTCACATAAAAAAAAACTTCAAAACACTCTAAAGACTGTCGAAGAAAATATTAAAAATTGTTTTTCAAGTATTTAGACGTTTTCCAGGGGACTTTTTTTGGTGTTTTTTTCTATTGGTTTTAAATGCCGATCCTCGTCCAATCCGAGGGCTTGCAGCGTTTTTCCTCTACAGGTGCCGCATGCAACTGAGTTTTGAGATTTCATTCATGCTTTGTCGTTTGCCGGTAGATTTTCGTCGTTTGCTCACTTGGTCTGGAGTGTGAGGTCATTTTAGATTTGAATTTCTGTGTCATTTACCCATGAGGTAGAAATTTTATTTCTGTCGCCTTATTGTAATCACATATATTCGCCTAGTACAACTCAAAATGTTCAGTTTTAGGATCAAATGTTCCGACTCATCATCGAGTCACAAGATATTGATTCACAACTTGCTACACATTAAATCTGGTCATGTTTCCCCACGAAAATTTCGTTTTTCTTTCTAATTCCTGATTAAGGTTATGGCGTGACAACGTTACTAGTGACACAGTACTTGATGACCACCCTTCTAAACAATGTTTTGTAGCTTAATCTAGCAACAGTGTTAAGAGGGAATGTATCGTCTGCGATGTTTAAGTAACTAACGCCTATCGTAGTCATGATACTTAGAGACGTTTCAGATCTGAAATGTTCAGTGGTTGACACAAGGAGACTACGAAATTTAGCGATATGGTTTTCAGTTCAAACGCACAAAGTAGCAAACATTTATTAGTAACGACAATTCGTTAGATTCCAAACCCTCAACATCCAGTGACCGAAGTTTTATACGACGAGGCAGCATTGATCTATGTATACTCGTTCATACATGAGCTAGTTGCCCTAGTTTCGCGGTCACGATGACTTCCAGTTCGACTCCATCAAAATGGGAACTGATGTCATCAGTATTTCTTTTTGCCGTTAATGTAGCTTCGCAAGTTGAAATAAAAAAGTGTTAATTTTGTTTTGGTCAAGCTAGCGCTTTTTCAGACTGATAACATGAGGGGAAGAGCTATTTTGATGAATGGTTTAGTTTTTAATTTTTAAGAAATCTTAAAACACGAAATGAAAATCATTAACAGATGAACGTTAATCGTCAGAGTATCATAGTGGGTCAGAGAAGTATAATGGACCAAACAAGAAAAAGAAAGAGCTGATGTATGAAATTCAGAGCAACCAATTAAGCTATACCTATTCCTTAAAATAATGGTTTTAAATTTATAGACAAATAAGCAAAAACGTTACTTGGTCTGCGACGGCAAATATCATCTGCGTAACGAAAACAAACTCTTTTTAAGTAACCTTGAAATATTTCCTGAACATTAAGAACTGCTTTCTTTGAGTTTGACTACGTTCGGTCTGAATCAAGTGCATAGGTTGTCTGCTCAGCGCATGCGCGTCTTGCGCAAGCGCAGCGCACAATCACAGGCGAGCATCAATTTGAGCATATCAAGTTAGACAATTTTGGCCTGATTTAACCTGACCTGAGTTACTGAAATAGTCAAAAAGGATGTGCTTCGAGCTTTATTCACTAGCCAAATTTGGGCGAGTATTGTTCGTAGAAAAGATGGCAATAATGACGTAAAATGATGGGAATTTCGCGTGATCATTGTGCTGCCCAGAGTGTTTTTTGAGGTGAATGTTCAATATAATGCTGGCCTGTCAGAATATCTACTTTATGAATATTTTATCTGCCATGAAAATGTAAGGTGATTGTTAAGCACAGAGTGCCTTTGTGCTCCATGCATGTCAGACAACTGTTTCTTTCTGCAGACTTGAAATAATTCTCGCGTGCTGCTTGGATGGTTGGAATTTTAGAAGATTGGGGACTTAATTTGCTTCTCTTGGAAAAGATTTTGAGTAGTAACATAGTAATGTTCAGCTCAGTTTTAACATCATGATTCAATTTGCTTAATAATTTGTTCGAACGTTATGGGAAAGAGATGCCTTAAGTGACAAAAGAAACTTGAACGAGTCCAAATACCCCATTACACGAGAGAAACGAGAAGTATACTCGAGCTTTTTGCTGATAATTAAAAATTCTTCCAAAACGAGTTGGTGCGATGGACGAGGCCGGAACTCCAGGGACGGTGAATGTCACTCTGTTCTCTTGAGAATCAATATTTGAATTAATGATCTGTGTGTGACGTGGTTGTTATGACTTCACATTCAAGTGGAGCCAGATTCTAAACTTTATTTCTTACTTGACGTTATGAAAATCTTTATGTAAAGAGTGAAGAATTCCAATAATGTTCAGTGTAGGTCTACTAGTAAAATGACAAAATGTGTATTGGGTGTGCAATAGTTTATTTGTTCATCATCCATATTGATATATTGCTGGTGCCAATTTTATCTTTTCCGTTGTTATTGCATTGTTTTGTTTGATTATTTACGCATTATTTCAACTCCATTATCTCACCCTAAACGTTTGTCTTTTAGCCACTCAGTACCAATGCTCTCTGTAATTGTCAACGTGATGATTACTCTGCATTTCACGTATTACGAATGCAAAGTAGTGCACCGTGTTCCCTACTGGTGAATAATGGTGAATTTTTCATGCTGAGCAACAAATTATTCAGCACCTTCCGGATAAAATAAATCATTTATTTTACTTTCTCGCTTCGACCATGACTTTTTTCTCCAAATTTCACATCACCCTTGCGCTGCCGTTTAATTTCAATGCGTTACTTCAAACTCAAAGCCCTTCATGTACACCCAAAAGGCACGGCTGATTTCCATGAACGCCACCAACAAACCAAGCGCCACCAAGCAGTCATTAATAATGCGTCGAGCTTGTGCGCGTAAAAGAAAAGCGTTTGCATTTACTTCCGGGCGGCTCATCCATCAAATTCCTGTCTATTTTGTAACGCTGGAAGAAAGCTTCGGATAGTAAAACAGCGCTATACGACTCGCTATGTGCACAACCCAGGCTAACGTACCCAATTTTCCATAATTCTTTCAGTCCTGCTATGACTTTCTAGGAATTATGCGTTGCATGACTCATCTAACACGTAGCCTCTAACATTCCGAATATTTTTACTTGAACGTTATTTCTTCTAATCAGATGTAGCAATTTTTTGCTTTTGCAGATTTGCCGTCGTTTTCAAATTAGGTATTTAGATTTACCGGTACTAAGAGGAAGAATCAATGAAATATCATTCACACTTAGGAATGATATTTTTAAGATACTGGAGCAAAAATGGTATTTTTCTGGATCTTCCTCGTTGTTTTTACGAAGTGCAAACGGCGAGGGAACATTCCGATGAACACAAACACACACACCGATACTCCTAATGTTGGCGTTATGTTGACCCGCATCGGTTTCCGATGCCATGCCTGTGCATAGGATATTGAAAACAGAATTAACGGGCATTGACTCTTCATTTGCGCATTGACCACTGCTGTCATTCCGTCTACACAACTGCAGCATTTCTCCCTTCACAAATACAACATTATACTCTTCACACATGCAATATGGGGCTCTACATAGGGAAGCATTTCTTCCCTATACAAACGTTGCAGCCCTACATAACACAAATGTGGTATTCTGTCCCACATAGAAAAGCACTGCTTCGTGCAGCAACATACCTGGACTCACAGTAGATCGACTGTAAATATTGCTCTGAACGCTTTAGTCAACCGTCACTTCGAAGAATGAGGCAAGTTAAGCTTAAGCAACAGAGGTATGAAATCCGTTAATCTTAGCTAAATTATGCCTTGTTGACCTGTCAAAAAATGTTACGTAACGCTTGAAGAATTTTAGCAATGTTTTGTAAATGTTTCTTTACAAAGTGACAAAACATGTAAAAAGTGTGCGTTGAATTATATATTTGTTATTACTGATAATATTTGACCGTTTCCAGGTATATCTTTTCAATTTTACTTTAACGGATTGTTTTGTTCTACACCCATAATATTCCCTTGGTCATTCCCATCCATTAGCGTCACAAGGGTGAACGTTTGTCCTTAATTCTTCGAAGAAGCACCTCAACATTTATCGACAGACACAGAACAGCACGTCATACTGCTGACCTGGTGCAGCTTTCATGTCAGATATGGTGCCTTCCAAGTGTTCCTCGGACACAAGAACACGCGACAAGGACATGTGTGTCATGCATCGATCTCTGTGCGCCTGCATTGGCTGCCTACCTTCTGGCTCCCATTTGAAAGAAGGGCTGTTTCAAAAGCTATTTTATCTTGGGCGTGCGTGACCACTGCCTTTTAGGTTTGAAGTATCAGTGCTTCCACAACGTTTGGCGATTTTTTTACTTCTGTGAAAGTTGGAGTTGTTGTTATGACTACGAGTGTGTTGGTTTTTGAAATGTCATCAGAAATATTGTCTTCAGTTACCAATGTGTAAGTAGCATTTAGAAACGGTTGTATATATGGGAGTATTTGATCAAATTTCAGAGAAAATAAGTACGCCGAAAGTTCGTTGTAACAATATTCTTAACAATGAATGAGCAAAATGTACATTTTTTCAGTTTATTACTCACCAAGGAAGCCTTTTCATAATTCAATACACTCCAACGTGATGCAATTAACCTTTTATTTAAGATTTTGGCTTATCACGACGAGCGTTTGAATTGCTACAAAGTTCCGGGTGTTCGATCAAGTAAAGCGTTCACCTAAGTCCGTATCGGTAATAGCGTCTACAACTCACACTATTTATTCCTCAGTGCCTGAAGTTCGGTGTGACAGCGAGGATTGCCACAGCGCAAATATAGAGCTGCTGTTCTTGCAGAAGTTGTCTTTCTTCGTTATCATTGGAGTTCAATACCGTGTTTCAAATTTTTACCGTTTTGTAAGACGCAATGGAGAAAAATGTTCATAAAACTCTTCCATCAATTTTATTATGTTGCTAAAGAAAAAAAGGGTTCCTGGATGTCTTAACTTCATTTTAGTCTTTTTGGTTGCTTTTGGACTGTAACTGTCAGCGCTACGTCTAGAGTATTAACCAAATTTCTTCAAATGTATGGCTGAATAGGAAGTTTATGCTACGGTATTTTTAGCAGTTTGTAGTAAGATCAATAACTGACTGTTCGAACTCAACGTTTTTAAACATTGTAATGCTGCATTTTTTATTGATGAATTTACAGCTGGTGATTCCGCAGTCGCCGATCATTGCAAGGAAAAAGTCACAGGAAATGAGAATTTGGTTTTTTACTACTTTTGTGCTTACGTCTACGGCACAGAAATGACATTTGCAATTATATTGTAGATGATTTCAACAGGCGTTATTTAGGGGGATACTGTCATGCAATTAGCTGGATTGTAGTTGTTTTCATAGGAAATTATTTTGCTAGTATCATTCTAAATTATTTTTGTCCTTCTGCAATCCTTTTTAATAAGATAAGTAAGCAAATCTGAGAGCAGACAAAATTGCAAAAACTCATGGTCATCCGGTTCTATTGGCGTCGTGCTCCCATAATTTCCAATTTCTCGCTTGCGGCATGGACACATGGTTCTAAGCGTGTGTTTGTGAATCCTTCAAAAAGTTTGCAATTTCTCTGGATGAAAATTCGCTTCATTCCAACTTTTCTTCCTTCCCGCTCACGTTTTAGACCAGAACGAAGACACAAATCTGAGACACACAACAAGGTCGAAGTGATTCATTAATGGAGGCTGGCGAGCCTTCCTTTGTGCCGGCCTTTAATCGAGACAGTCATGTACATAATAGAAGTCGGTCGCGTGATAACGTGACCTCGCCAGCTTAAAGGCACAGAAGAATTTCAATTAATAAGATACTCACTTGAAATTTCTCCCCTCTTAGGTAGCGCGATTGGAAGAAGGTTCAAAATTTGTTCATCATTTTTGATTTTTTTTAACGTCTATCGTAACAGAGTTGCCAGAGTGATCCTTTTCTGATTACTCAAACTTAACTTCTGCCCAATTAAATTTTACCATGGCGACCACTCAGCATTTGAGACTCTGCATGACAGCTCAGTGGTCTCCACGGTGAAATTCTATCTGGGAAAGACAAAGTTTAACACTTGGACAGCAATTGGCTAAACTGTGGTTCAATATTCAACTCAAATTTAAAGTCAATTGTAGTGAGCAATTTTGAAAATAGCAAACAGTAACTGGATCGTGTCTTCATTTAGCTTTAATTATTTATGAAAATTGAGCTTGTCTCTGCTGGGCAGTAAGCAGCATTATGATAATCCCCCTGTGGCCACGGATGGCGCGCGTTGCTATTAACATTTTAAATTATTTTAATAAAAATGCCGATGTCGTAACTCTGTCACAAAATTGACTGAACACCAGAAAACCGCTGATGATGATCTTAGGGGGTGAAACATTCGTTTTTAACTGAAGTGTTTTTTAGATTTGATTGTCTTTACTATAACCTTCATTTTAAAATGTTCTTTTCGCAGGATCAACCGGCAGGTGACGCGGGACGCCATCATGGAGTACGAGAAGATGAACTCCGATCAGAAGGTGATCGATCACACGCATCAAAGGGACTCCTCGGGGTTAGAGTGTTGGGAAAAGTAGTTGAAACTTCAAGGTTCATTAATGATGAAATGATTCAGTAAGATCAAGGAAATGTTATTCAACTGCGGCTTTTAGAGCATAAGAGTGTTCGAAATCCATATTTTTAACCGGGTCGATCTTTCAACGTGGAACCTTGTTTCTCTGACACTAGCTCCCATCTGCTCTGCAGTGAGAAAGCGTCTATTTTTTGTCGTTCATTAGCTGTAAAATTAGCAAGTTTTGGCATCATGCTTCATCTGGTTATCCAAATTATGCTTAAGTGCAGCAAAGAGTCATTTATGGCTTACACGCGATTTCACTCGAAATTCATTACTCACGAGTAATTAACAAAAAAGGACCATTATCAGTTTTAATTGGGAATATGACTTTAATTGGACTTTAGGCGTGGTAAACATCCCACACGAAACACATGAGAACACCCACATTGTGTGGCCCTAGTGTGGAGGGACCGGTTTGTGTGGCCGTAAAAAAGAAGCAGCATTGCAGCACCAGACGCAATGCAGCAGGCCACACGAAGGAATTAACCCTTGACTGGCAGGTGGGGGCCAGAAATATGAGACTCTCGTGACGTAAAATGTATCAAATTTGTGACACTCACTGACCGACGAAAAATTGGCCCAGGATCAAATTTTAAGTTCATATGCGGTAGGCTGCGTGGTGGGTTGTTTCAATCATTTCATTTGATTGGGGATTGTGCTTGTAGTAAATAATCGCGCAGTAAAGTAGGGGGAAGAATTTACAAAAAGATGAGAGCCCCGTGGCAAAATACCCAGAAGGGTATTAAAATGTCGCACTTCTTACAACGCATTAATGAACTTCAAAGTAATGGACGTGTTGTGATATTTATAATTTACCCAAAGTTAGCTGGAATAAGACGCTTCTTGCATTACAACTTCAGAGTGAACGCGAAATTTGTAACTCACCCCTAGTTCAAATCATTGACTGATATTTTTACTGTGAACAGAAATTGCATAGATTTTCTTCACTGCTCAAGACGTTCGTCCACTTTGAACATCGTTTAGAAAGACTCTTATATGAAGTTAGAATTCCATTGGCTCCTGAAAACTAAAATATGCTCTTTCATGTAAAATTTTAAATTTTTTTCAAAAACAACTAACTAAACAACTGACTCATGTTACTTATAACACAATTATTATGACAAATGTACAAAACACATGTTGACATCTGGGTGACGAAACCATCATTACTAAAAGATTTTCTCTAAAATTAGAGCCTAAAATTGCAAAATTCATAGTTTTATAACTAGGCAATTACAAAATTAACGCCCATTAAAATTTCATTCACTGGAAAGACGGGTAGGTTATCAAACAAGGTGGCCTCTCACGAATCTGCTTCATAAATTAATTAACCCGAATGAAGCGAGAAGCTAAAACACCGATCGAAAATTTAACTCAATACTCATAATTGAAGAGATTTCTAGAGTGACTTAGAGGTTCAAAACAGAGACATTCGCCATGTTCACTGTACTTCCCCTATACTTTGCAGAAGCTGATGAACAGCATCATGAACTGTCTCGACCGCCGCACGATGGTGCTGAAGGCAGACGCAAGCAACAGCAGGCCTTGCAGCATCGGCTCTGCATTCTCTTCTGGTGAGTGAGGTCTGCAGTCTGTGCTGGTGAGTGAGGTCTGCAGGTACAGTCTGTGCTGGTGAGTGAGGTGTGCAGGTACAGTTTGTGCTGGTGAGTGAGGTGTGCAGGTACAGTCTGTGCTTGTGAGTGAGGTCTGCAGGTACAGTCTGTGCTGGTGAGTGAGGTCTGCAGGTACAGTCTGTGCTTGTGAGTGAGGTCTGCAGGTACAGTCTGTGCTTGTGAGTGAGGTCTGCAGGTACAGTCTGTGCTGGTGAGTGAGGT
>JACJUY010000215.1:229707-289419 GCA_014220935.1 Platorchestia sp. MABIK | reverse complement strand
CCATCAATACTCAAGCCTATCCGTCTTAAAATACAGCAAAATTGAGAATCTGTTACGATAAGAACTTTAAATACTGAGAACTATCTAAAGACCCAGCATGGTTGAAAACATTCAATTGTGATATCTAACGATAATAAAACGTACAACTCCAATGTACAAAATTATATTATTGATATTGAAGATAAAAACAACTATCAATAAAAACTGCACCTATGCAAAATAGCGGTATTCAGAGCCTGTGGTTATGCGGACTAGTAATATCGATAATGTGAGGTCGGAAGAAACAACTGTAGAAATCCCGAAAAGTACTGCATGCCAAAGGATTTTCTAGATTTGAAGGCCTTCTTCCCAAGTGTGTTGGAGGTTCATTATCGACCCGAGAAGATGAAAACTCATAATGACAATTTTTATCGACAGAAAACAGAGCGTGTTTTCACCTACTACCTAAAATATAAAAAACAATTAGGATAAAAAGAAGTTTTTTGGATATTTTAAAATTTAAATCTGAATATAAGTTTGATATATGGGAAAATTACACGGTGCATAAATAAATAAAGATTACTACTGTCTACAATAGCAAAAGAATACAATGTACGAAAAAAACATTATGGTTGCAGACACAGCACACACCTGTGGCTCTATTTTTCTACATAACCACCACTAGAATTGAGGCATTTGACACACCGAAGTTCCAACTTTTGTATCCTTGTCTCGTAGATGTCTGGCGCCTGGGATAGTTACCTGCAACTTTGCTTCACTGTAATACTTATCTATAAAGCATGGTTACTGAGTAACTTAATACTGAGTTCTGCAATCGTAAAACGACAGTTCTCCACAATGCGCTGCTGCACTTTCTCCACGAGATCGTCGGCGATGAGAGATTGCCTCTCACTGCACTCCACGCACATGTTGCCTGCCTTCTGAGAACACCCTGCACCAGGACCCACCATCTGTTTTCTTATGATCCCATGGTTACACTTGACAAAATTGACGATGGATTTCGATCGCTGTCACGTTCTGTGCGTCGGAATTCTTTATCACAGACTGAATCTAACAAAGAGAGAGGTATTCGCTATACTCGTCCTACTGGGAGAAATCACAGTGGTACTTAGCTCGTACAAATTATTGTCACGTCATAGCTCTTTCATACACGCGCTTTAGCTTTTCCAAATATTTGGCTTGCTGTCTGTTAATTGTAAAAGACACCTATTTTCTCGGGGCTCCTCCTTTACAATATGGAACCCACCGACGAAATTTGACTGCCTGAAAAATTTTGCAGTGGCAGAGTTGACTCACGTGGTGGTGAAATTCCATAATCCATGTGCCTTTGTTAAAAGTTCTAAACTTTCTTTAGTAATGTAAACATTCTGAGTGAGTACAGCAGATGTTCAATTGAGATGAACAAGGCGTTATAAGATAATAGCGAAAACAGTAGTCACCGTTCTAAATAGGTATCAACACTGAATTATTAATATTATGCCACAAATTGTAATCCCAATAAACTCGGACAAATTGAAGGTCCCTTTGAGTTTTGAATTGCTTTTTAAGAGGATGTAACAACGACATTCAAATGAATATCGAGAACAGAGAATATTCGTTTGTATTAAAAACCAATAATTGTTACTTGACGAATTCAGTCCTCACGTCAGGTAAAAACTATTTCCACTTATGTGAATAAAGCTGTGTGTCCAATATCACCAAATATCAATTTCGATGATATAAGGTTCAGGTGGAAGACGACCTGAAAAGCAACATAAGAGCGAGGGCAGAGGCTCCTGTCCAATTATGCTAATGTTTACCAGCGCTCTAATTCACACGGTCGGTCTGTACTCCCAAGGTTAGAACACAAAGATTTCGCTAATTGATTTAAATTTCAGTTAGAGGAATGCACTCGAACTTAAAATGATTTGGAATCGACAATAGTTATTCGGTGGAGCGAGAAAGTGAAGAAGCTGCTGGGCGGTTGAAGATGAGCGTGTTTGCATCGGACTTGAGAAGTCTCAAGGTTTCTCTTCCTAATTGGAATTGCCTCAACAAGTTCTCCGGGCTCGGCGAATAATCAAGTTATGAGCGATATGCACTCGCAATAACTTTTAATCAAACGCTCAAAACAAGTTCACAGTCAAGGACTCTCCAATTTGTTTGATTCAAGTTCGCTTGATGCGAAATTTGAAGAGGAGAGAATCCACTGAAAATGGCTCTTACTTCTGCCTGAAGTTCTTATAGCGAGAGTATTGCATTCAGACGAGGTCATTTTCCGTCAAACGAACAATCATAAATTTATGATGATGACTCAATTCATATTTGTTTAAGATGTACATACAGCATGTGCGATTTCAGATCTCAAATTTACAGTAAATTCAGAGTCTTCGTTCCCTGATCAGGATTCCGGTTTTGCAACAATAGTGTCTTCCCCTGATGCTTTCTAATAGAAGAAAAATGTACTATGATGTGATGGAGTAGTACAGTGGTGTGTTATGGGTGGCAGAGAAAACCTACTTTACTCCCTTCACGTTCCCTTGATATCTGCTGCTGACCTGTTTTAATTGAAGCTGAAAATTACCCTTAAGAACATGATTTTGTAACTGTGACTCTTCTTCCCACATCTGATCTCAGTCAAAGAAGGCCATTCTTAGTGCAAAACACCTTAGCTTTCACAAACATGAATGTATTCTTTTTCATTTAATTTTAATAAAATGTGGCTGAAGCGTCGATTTGCAAATCACACATTGAAAATAGACTGAATTATTTCTTTAGGCTCGGTTATTGATTGAGTTTTTGATAATTTGTGCTCACCAAATATTAATTTGAACAATTAAATATTACCTAACTTAATAGATCCATTGTTCTAGTTTACAACTGTTTACTACCCATTCATTCATTATTGAGTGCCATAACTTTCTATTTCCCTTCGTTCTTTTCTTTTATTTCATCACTTCAACTCATGACCGAGCTACGCGTTCTTCATTGTTCTAGTTTTTAAGGATGATGACGCTCCACAAGTTCAAGTTCTGTTGACGTTCCACACAAATTTAAACGTATTTATTTTATCGCTTGAATTTTTCTATTTCATCAATATTTTTACAACCAAAAAGACCTGATTTGTTCGTCTGACAATAAATAACTCTCATCAGCTTACAATAAATTTAGTAGCATTTATAACTGATTTTTCGTTGGCTTTTTATAAATTTTCTTACAGTTTTCAAGTAAGTAAACAGTCTCTATTTACCAATACATTTTTCACAGTTGATTTGAACTGTCTACTTCTCCTGTCCTATTTTTACTCCATCAACCATCAATTTGTCAGTAGAACACTCAACTTTAGTGTCATTTTACGGAATGTCGTTGCGGCCCTAATTAAAGAAAAAATTAGGAGTTGTAAATTTTGCTTTCAAGCACGTTTTCAGTTCATATGCAAATGCCTTACCCTGTCGTCATTTAACTGAAAATCAAGTAACTCAGCCGAGTGCACCGTATTCGCACCTCTACCTGTCCAGTGTAATAATTCTCAATAAGGATTTTATCTACGTACGGATTGAGC
The DNA here is from genome assembly GCA_014220935.1 of Platorchestia sp. MABIK. Lineage (NCBI taxonomy): Eukaryota > Metazoa > Arthropoda > Malacostraca > Amphipoda > Talitridae > Platorchestia > Platorchestia sp. MABIK. The sequence continues at coordinate 285,878 of JACJUY010000215.1, read as the reverse complement.
AAATCATTTTTCTTAAATTCAGTGGCCTGATGTCTTCTTTTGAACATTTATGCATAATTTTCTGGGTCCCACATAATTTAAAACGAGAATTCAGTTCTCATAAGCAGCCTAACACGTTGCCCGCGGTAGTCTAAACTGGAGTTAAATATTTTACTCTAATTTAAAGTCCATTGCAGTCAGAAATTTTTAAAATAGCAAACATTAGGTGGATCGTGCCTTCATTTAGCTTACATACAGTATTTATGAAAACTGAGTTTGTGATTACTGGTCGATCAGCTGCATTATGAAAATCCCGCAGTGACCACCTGCGGTTCACATCGCGTCCAAAGTGTTACTTTGCCAAGAGTCTGCTCTGCAACAACCCAACTCCTACCTCACTTCAACTCAATGAAGTCTCCCCACCTTGACCTCTGTAACACGTTTCTCAATAGTCTAGAATTGTTCATTTACTTTTTCTTTCAGGAAGAATTCTGAGAATAATTTTCTCTAAGCGATTTAACGTGTAATAAACACCCCTTTTCAGTTTTTTCTAGCATTTAATTTCCTGGATAAAATTTTCAATCGAAAACTCTTGCTCTTTGAAATGCACGAGCTCGGTGAGGACACCATACATGGTAGAAGAAAAACACAACTTTTTTGGTATATAAAACAAATAACAGTGAAGTACCACAGAACTCTGGGTATAGAGTCGAGAGTCTCATTTCTACCATCGTTGGAACCCTAAGGACTCGATTTAGTCTTGGGCACAATGATATACATATCTTGAATGCCGTTCTTCAGCGCCCTGAGCCACCTCACTATTAACTTCAGAGTGCAGACTGCCTTACTATTTACTTCAGAGTACTACACCACCTTACCATTAGCTTCTTAGACCCAGGCTGCTTTACTATCAACTTCAGAGTACCAAGCCACCTTGCCATTCACTTCAGAGTTACAAGCCTCTTTCCATTAAATTCAGAGTACAAGGCAAACTCACTATTGACTTCTTAGACCCAGGCCGCCTTACCATCAACTTCAAAGTACCAGGTCCCCATACAATCAACTTCAAAATACTAGGCTGCTTTACCATCAACTTCAAAAGTACGACACCACCTTACCATCAACTCCAGAGTACTGTGCTGCCTCACCTTTAACTTTGAGATTGACCATGAGCGCCTGAGGAGGATGAGACGACACCTGACACTCGTACTGGCCCGCGTCGGTATCCCGGACCCAGCGCAGCGTGAGGATCCAGTCGCTGGCGTCGGGCGCTACCTTCACGGCCACGCGGTCGTCCGACGTGTAGACATGGCGGCCCACCGTCAGCAGGTGGTAGTCTCGCCGCCGCACCCACGACACCTGGTGGCGAATGTGTTCTTTGGGGTCAAGTTCTGCTGACGCAACGACAGATGTTGGGGAATGCGTTCTTTGTGGTCAAGTTCTTCTGACGCTACCGCGACGCCTGTTGGAGAATGTGTTCTTTGGGGTCAAGTCATCCTGCCGCATTCATGATATATGTTGTGTAATACATTCTTTGTGGTAAGTCTACACCTTTTTCACTTCAAATTAATCCAAGTCAAGTTCAGTTTAATCCAAGTCAAGTTCAATTTAATCCAAGTCAAGTTCAAATTAATCTAAGCCAAGTTCAATTTAATCCAAGTCAAGTTCTATGTGGTCGGTTTAATGTCGGTTTTATGTTATCAAATCGTCCTGCCGCACTCGCTTCACCTGTTGTAAAATACGTTGTTTGGAATGAAGGAACGTACGTGTCAAGACTCAAGAGTTTGGTGCATCATTCACTTGCAAGAATGAAAGTTATGGCAACTTTTTATGTCATGGAAATGTTGATTTGTTTCATTCGATTTTAAATTTTACGTTCGATGATAGATAGAATCATTATCTGGCATAAAAATAATTACTCACAGTCTTTCTAAGTAATCGTTTAATCATCTGTGTAAAATAAATACATCTTTTTATATTTACATATATGGTTGAAATCTCCTGTAGGTGTTGTTAAAAAATCAAATTCTATTACATCTTTTCCCATTGAGAAAGTATTGGATTATTTAAAAAATTAAAATTAACGGGCTAAATGTTCAGCTGTAGGACCCTAAAAAATACGTCACTTTTTCCAAAAGAATGCTAAATATGCAGCTGCTTGGAGAAATATGTCCTGTTCAGCAGCGAGCATAATTATAAGAACTTTAGTTTCGTTCAATAACTTCAATTCCTTTAGCCTAAATAATTTCAGGTAGGTTTCATATTTTTATTTATTAAGTGAACAACAATAATAAATGGCGTGCTGTGTTGGACTCGATTTCTGAAAGTGGCTTCGAAATAATTAGCACTTGTGCATTTGTCCACATTAAAATACAGTAAAATCACGCTCTTTTATCCATGTTTTTTTCCAATTTATTCGTTCTATTGTACATTTTCTGAGTCTTACAAAATACACTTTTCATTTAATGTTTACTGCACATTTATTAAGTAGTTCGAACCATTATTTTTAAAATTTCAAAATTCCTAAAACATTTGACGACTCAATGAGGAATTGTCAAAGTGAGCAAGGCAAGAAAATTACCAACGCCTGATCGATCGGTCGACAGAGACCGAGACATCTGTTTCGTGCGTACCACATCGGACATAACACCTAAAATTGATGTCCACCGTGGCACAAATCTATCAATACACAAAGAAGACGTCTGCTTGAGGTAAGAATGTTTGAAACATGAGCTGTGAAGAAATTATTGATTTCTGAAGAGAAATGACGGATTCGTGTTCAGTGAATGATTGAGTTAATTCGTTTGACGACTGCAGAATAACGTTGGATTATATGGAGACACGAAGTGGTGTGTAGAACAAGCGGCTTCAAGAAATGGATCTGTTCTTTGACCTGTCATAAAAAAATGATTTTCCATTGTACATGGTCAGGCTTTTGGGAGAAATAAATTTAGTATCAAATGTGAAAAATAAATGTTCCTTTGGTTTAAACTAAATGTTCCAAAAGCCCGATTAAATCTTCATGCTGGTAGCTTTGAGCATCGGTATGCTTCGGGGTTCGACTCACTACTGATTCCGCACTTGCACCATGGTGGCCAACGGGATTTCAGAAAAAAATTATTTAGTGTTCTCTCAACAGTTGGTAGAAACGTCAATCAAGCTGCATGAAATAGAAGAGTCGATTCGATATTTACAATCGAGTAGTGCGCTGGAGATCCATCATGAACAAAACGTGTATTTTTATGTTGAAAAATTATGAAAAACCATGGAACATTTGACTTTTTTTCACCCAAGTTCAACATTTAATATCAATCGAAAAGATTGAATTGAGTTGGAAATGGTTGGGCCTTTAAAAGCGGAACCAGGTCACTTTATCGCACTTGAAAATCGAGAACGTAGCTGCGGTTCAGTGACTGAGGAGACAGGAATTTGGGTTACGAATTGTTAGCAGAAACTCTATTAAGCACGTACTTGCAAAATAACGAAATCACTTGTGATTTCCTCTCAGAAATGTATTAATGCTGAAGGCTATCAGTTTGAACATTTAATCTAACATTTGGAACAATTACTTCGACCAAAAAGTCTACACATTTTTCAAATATGAATTAAATTCAAAGTTTTCGAAAGATTTTAACGTCTGTGCTCAAAAAAAAATTCCATGGCAGTTTACATGATTATACATTTGTTTTAAATTGCCCTGTGTGTTGGACTCGGACGAAGTAAAGTTGGTCGGACGTCCAGCTAATGTGGGCTTGAACAAAGGTACCGACCTCCCACTGTGAAACACGGTAGTGATGTCCGTTTGGGGTGCTTTCAGCATTTCAGGGATTAAAAGTCTGCTTTACGGCGTAAAGAAGGCTCAAAACGAAGAGATAAACTTTAGATTTCGATACGCCCATGTGCAAGAGAAACACAGGGTTAGAACTTTACGTTCAAAAGGACAGAGCTCGAAACTTCAATTCACACAAAGTACAACATTGCTTCCCATATTTACGGTTTTAACTCCACAGCTCAGTGTCACACCTTGAGTATAGGTGAACTAATGTGAAAATAGCTTTAAAATACCAATTAAGTTAATTAACTTAAAATACGGACCAAAAGTACAACTGGATAAGGCGTGGAGAGAAACACCACAAACAGCACTAAGGAAGTAAAGAACTTCTTATCGAGGATTTACTCAGCCATATTATTGACGTGAATGGCTTTGCCATGAATGATTTAGTTTGAAAAATTGAGTACCAGCTCTTGGTATTTTATTTCTTAGCAAATGCCGGTGATGTACGAGATCTCTATTGGTGATTCTACACTAGTGATCGAGCCTTGCGTTGGATATCCACCATAAACAAATTTCTCTCGTTTTTTACGAAGAATAATTTCAGAAACTCTGAAGCATTAAGTGTTTCTCCGCCCAAATTCAGCATTTAATGCCAATCTGACTGATTGCAATTGGTTTGCATACTGAAACTCACTCCAAAGTGTATTAGATTTGATTGAATACGCCAATGCCTTCCAGAGCTTCCCTCTTTAAATTTTACTGAGAACCACAAAATTTATTCATAGTAGCTTTAGATTTCATTTCGACGTAATTTTCGGAAGAAAATGATCTACAGCTCTCAATTCTCACAGTATTGCTGAGTAATCTTTGAACAAGGAACTTTAATCCTCGGTCAATGGAGATTTTAAGGTTAGAAATATTTCTCTTGAGTTAAAAAACAAACGAATTATTTCATATTTTCTTCCCCTAGACCCTTACTTTAAATTTAAAAAAAAGCCACGATGAAGAATTGTAGCATACGGAGTTTCCAAATTAGTCTAATTACGAGATGAACGTTATGTAATTTTTTATAATTAAGTTCCATATAGTATTTTGTTAGCGCTTCTTGTGCGTATTGGTACATATCAGCATGCGTCAGTGAACATAATTTGCATGATATCCTAACATGATGCGCCAAAACGCAGGAGAAGTGCTAAATTTCATTGCAATACAATTGGTAATAAGATCTAAATACTGGTGAAATATGTTACATTTCCTACAATATTCGTGAAGATATATTTGTTCTAATGCACCTGCACAAGCAGAGTTTGTAGATTGCACGAAACCTCCCAAGCACTTAGCTGTCGATGCATTTAGAAAGTCAATAAAGCTTTCTGCCAGCTGTCTGGAGGCAATAATAAGGCTTTCTCCGAGGTGTCTGCAGATAGTAATCATTCCGTCCATTTTTGATTCCTTTGAGAAGCTTTTACGACGCTCGTCTCGCCTGGCGTTGCCGGGACCGTGAAACTCGGCAAGTTTAATGCAGTACTGTTGAATAACGCATTGAAATATAATCATTCAACCTGCATTTGCACTTTGGTAACTTATGTTGATTTGCAGTAGGTTTTAAGCTTGTATTCTACTGCCAGTAATTCAAGATGTGAACGAATTTCGGCAACTGAACAGAATGAATTTTGTTTCATAATTTGGATGATACATCTGCAAAGCGTTGCATTGAGTGTGATTAAAAAGAAATAAAAGTTGTTCCATTTTTCAAACAGATCCACAATGTAACATGTAAATCAACATCTCAACATTTACACCATCTCTGTAGGCGCAAATGTTACTCTATCCTACGAATCAATGATCTTCTATGGACTCGTGATCATCAATACGTTGAATTTAATACGTCAGTGTATTAATAAACCACATCGCTTGGATTCTCTTCGACCGGTCCAGGGCAAGAATGAAATATTTTCCTACGTGTAAAATAAAAAAAAATTTTCTCACTTCAGCATCACGTTGCCTGTAGGGTAGACAAACGAATCATAATCGTCTCTGTTACTCTCATTAGGAAAGCGTTCAGCCGGCACGAAGAATAGAACCTGACACGTTGCCAGACGTCCTGATCCTTGAACTGTCGGTTTTTGCACACACTTATGTTGAAACAAAATGAATTTCAAAACTTTTGTATAGAGTCGTGATAAATATTTGATGCTGAGTTCATTTGAGATTTTAATTTAAAACAACTCAGTCTTCCACTGAACATTTCTACCTATGCAACATATTTCTCGTATATCTTAATTGAATTAAGAAATCCTAAAAGGGTGAAGCAATATTGAATCATTACATCATGCAAATGCTTTAAGTACTTGCTGAAGTAGTCATTTTAGATGAAACATATTGTGTTAGAAACGCTGCTCCAAAGTATCTTGGTGTATATTAATGCGCCTATGCTAGGTTGCAATTTCAAAATTTCGATTGCTGAATCCTTTGAGAGATGGTACATTTCCAGCGCACCTTAAGCAGGATTTAGTAGCATTTCACGCCTCCGTACTTATGCAGTCTTTGCAAACACAAGCGTAAACTGCAAGAATGAATTGCAATGTTAAAACCTGAACACTTTCAGGGAGTGTAGACCCGAGTCAACTCCTGGAGAGTGACTTCAACGCTTGTACAAGGCTAGAATTATTGGAGCAAATTAGGCACGTGTTCGTGAGAAGAATCTTTGAGTATTTGAATTAATGAGCTTCAATATCTTTGATCTTCAGAATACCGCAATAACGCCCGCATGTCTGATCTGCACAAGTACAGCTGATGCGAGTCCCATCTGCAGTCGAGCGTTCAAGGGTTTCAACAGGAGGTCCGAGTGCCTCTCCCAAGAGCCTTCGACAAAAAAGACCCAAGAAATTGCAGGCATGCGAGAGAATCGCGAGCATGTTTATAAATAAGAACTTTTCTTCCTTGGGGAGATAACTTTTCTCTCCCAAGTTCTCGCATCTCACAAAAATGGATTCGAATTCCAATCAGCGGCAGCGTCCGAAGAATGCACGCGTCAGCAGTTTTCAAGCCGCCTTCAGTTTGTCTTAGCAAATTAGGAGCTCGACCCAAAATGCATTCATGGTTTTTTTTTCAGTTTAGTTCGTAATATTACCCCCAGTTAATTTGAGGATCAAATGGGTAATATCTTGGCTCACTGTTTTCGGCAGAAGACGCCCGCAGAATCGCAGGGTAATAAATTTTTTTGAGTCAAATATAAATTGTTAAACCGATTAAATCTCCAGGATAAATAAATTTTCCCGGATATTTACCTATAAAACATGTATGTATTTACGTACGTATGCATACGTACATAGATAGGACTACGTCGTACTTAGCCAAACAATACTGAAGAAATGAAATGACAAAATTAACATTTTCAAGCTCTGTATTTCAGTGATGTTGAAAATTAGATTAGACCGGAGCTTGATCCTTTAACTAGCTTAATGTTTCAGTTGCTCTGGGTGCGAAATTTAATGGAAAAATAATCTCAATGAATTTAGCTGAAATATTTTGGAAATAAATTCACATAAATAAATTCTGCGAGTGACAGTGAGCTCACATGAAGGCAGACGTCATTTCTTATTCTAACTCTGAATCAAACATTGTATTTTGACTCTGTATCTTTGCAACAAAACTCATCATTTTGACTCATTAAATGTTGCTTAATCGGATACAGTCACCCTCAGAAACTTTCTCAGCGCAGCTTGGATTTTTGCAGGCTGATGTTTTGTTACCTAATACACACCAACTACTTGATTAGTTAATATTAGCGTATTCGCATGTATTAGCTATTTACTTCAAATGTACTAACCGAAATTGACTGGTTTACTACTCGTATACTCTCTAATTGTTACTTGATACGCACTGTCCATTTGATTAGTTGATGTTAGTATACTCGTAGACTGACTATTCTCAATTAACACACCCTGATCAAGTGACTACTTCAATGAAATCCTTCTGTAAAATAGGAAATATGAGTGAACAGCAGTGAATTACAAACCGAGTTTCACGTGCTATTTTACTGGAAAAGCAGGTTTTTTTCATTCGCAAAAATTGCCAGCTAACAGTCTAATCGCCTAAACCTTTTTTCTGAAAATTCTCTTTCTGTTACACAATGATAAAATAAAATATTTGCTAGTGAAATCGACCTTATATCGCCACTTCGACATCGAATAAAATACAAAATGTTAGTGTTCTATGTGAGTCTTTGTCCTGGAAACAGTTCTCAAAATAAGGTCTTCGTGTCACTGTTGCCTTTCTTGTGCCTTTGTTAAATGTCACGTGCAGGTCTGCTAAGTGTCTGAGGTGGTCTTTGTCTCAGTGTGCAAAGCTGATCTCTCATTGCTCTGAATGACGCTGACAAATCCGAGTGGATTTATGCGACATACAGTTAGCGATGAAGTTTTTCGAACACAAATCTATGCTCAATACTCTAAGTTACTCCTCAGTATTTCAAGCTCATGTCATTTAGCAACAATGTTTAAAAGCAATTAACCCCTTGCAAAAGAATTTACTTATCAATTTTCAGAGAGGCAAGTGCAATTAAGTAAATATCCTACGGACGTCTTCGAAAATTGAATTGATAAAAGTGTTCGACCAGTTAGCAGAGGGAACATAATGGCGACGTTCAGTACTAGAATGTTCCTCTGTTATAACAACTTCAATCGAACGGTGTTCGTACTTCTCCGCAAAATTTAAATACATTTGTACTGCAAATTAATTACACTTTGTTATGGCCACATGCTCCAATCATTCAATGTTTCATGAAACCCGACAACGTGTTCGAACTTTCAATTCAGCGCTTAAATGGAGTAAAATCATAAACAAAAAACTGTAATTTTTCTTCTGTAGAACAAAAGAGTTAAAGGCTAGACGAAGGTACGTTAGTGGTACCTGGGATGGTGAAGCTGCAACTGTCCACAAAGCCAAGATTTTGAATCGGTAACTTGAGATTTTCCCCCTCCCCTTGATGCAACCAAATATCAGTACTATAATGATAGTTAATTGAACATCCAATTTCACTTGAGCTAAAAATTTCCAAGACATTAAACATTCCCCAGCAATCACCAACCACCTACAACAATCACCCTCTTGAAGGAAAGAAGCCACACCCTTCTTGTGAAAATATTTTTCATAAAATTTTCTTCCGATCACTTGATTTTTCTTTTATCATTTGATGGTACTCATACCCACACACAACTTGCCCATTTCCTGCAACGTTATAGCTAAACTTAAAACTGATGAAACATAATTTGACTCCAGAGGAGGCACTCGCAGTGGTTCAAGTTCTAGACAGCCATTGCTAAATGTTAAACGACGTTGAATTGTACGAATACTTTCTCCGAGACCCTCCGCACTCCAGGCTTAGGCTATGCATTCTAAAGATACTTCGTCACTTATATCACGATTTCGAGATCGAATAAAATACACACTATTGGTGTTCAATGCGAGTCTTGGAAACAGTTCTAAAAACAGTTCTCTCGGAACAGTTCGTGGCACTGTTGCCCATCTCGTGTCGCTGTTAATTTCCCAATGTGTTGTAAATTGATGGTGCTCTTCAATGCCTTCATGCTCCATTCTACGCCAACACTAACTTGTAAGGAAATCACCTGGTTAAACTTGTCTTGAGTTTGTCTCAACCTCGCGGCGAAGATCTAGGCGACAACTTCTACAGTCTCTTACGGCGCTTTCAATGACGTAAAAGGACTTCAGAATGAGTTCGCACCCTGAGAAATGACTTGCTGCATTGAATGTTGATAGAAGTACTAATAATTTCAACGTTATCTTTGTAACGTTCCTTAAGAAGAATCCTCCTCCACGTTACCATTTGCGTGAATTTTCCTTACATTTTTACGAAATTTTATCGTATAACACAATTTTTATTTATTATAATTTCGTTTGTGCTCGAGAAACATAGACATTTATTAAATATATTTGCCTTACCTCGTTTAACGCAGTTCTGCATCTATTCATGGACTAAATACGCTAGTGTTTTATTCAGATCATGAACAGATGCAAATCTGCGTTAAATGAGGTAAGGCAAATATATTTAATAAATATCTATGTTTCTCGAACATCAAACGATATTACAATAAAAAATTAAAATTAAATCGAACGTTTAACGTATTATGATTGTATTCGGTAATTTCTCCATTCATAAATAATTAATAAATAAAACGACTCTCTGGCCCCTGGCTGCTCTTTCTTCTGCAAATTATAGTTCGTTTAATGACTAAAGCCGCGAGAAAAAATTAGCTGAAAGCGGCTTAAATTATCGAAAAAGTTTTCTCTCTAAATCTTTTTTGCCCAAGGACTCAAGTAGCTGAAAAATCAACGTCCGTTGTTCAACTTCTATTCTTTTACGAACGAAAAATAGATTTTTTGCTAACTGTACGTTTGGTCATACGACTGCTATTATAATTCGGTACAGAAGAATTACAGAACTCTTCTTGCACATTAGCCTCATAAAAACTGTGAGGTATATATGTACCCATGAACTACGCAGTGATAATTCAATGAAGGTTTTACCAACAACAACGTGATTCCCTATTTACAAGATTCAGCGTAAACTGTCTCAATTAATGAATAAAAAGTTTTGAATCAATCACTTGAGTTTACTCAAGGGAAAATGCACTGGAGATGGTCTTTGCCAGCTACCTGGCCGAAATTATGAGCCTCAGTCACGAAAGACTTAATTAGCAAGCCTTTCTCCGCCGCTAATTAAAGGTTGCTCACATTTTCATTACTCTCCACAGCATGAACTACATATTTAATTGATAACTTTACCCTTGTAAAAAGGAATCCATATTTTCCAGTAACAGAGTCATCCATCACAAAAAGTTGTACATTCCTAATCATAAATTTAAGAATCAATGGCTTCTGAGGAGAGCGATGGGATCAATACTCGTGATATGTAGTCACTCGCACGTTCCAAACACTCGCAAGGCAATAAATGTTTTGTTCTGAACATCAATTATTTCTCAGAGCCGCTGAATTTACATTCCTCATCACCTACTCACTGAGTGCAATTGGAAAAAAATACTTACACATGAATGCACTTCAAGATCCGCACGTGCAATTTGACCATAGAGGAAGCGTTATTGAAAAAAAATCTATGATCATTCTGCAGAAGAAACGTGGGTGCTGCATCGGGGAATGAAAGCTCCGCTAAAAGGCGGCCTGATGAGGCTACAATGCCTTCGTTAACAACATTAAGCCGGCCTCGGTACGCCCAGGTTGAAAACGTTACACAACTAAAATCGCAGCTCTCTTTTGTGCCATTGGCGTGTTGCGCCTGCAATTCGTCCTACGATATCAGCTCTGTAAACTCTGCACACCAAGACTCTGTGAAATATCTATGAGATTGTTAAACATTGTAATCAACTGCATGGGAGATGCTCAGTTGAGTGTTTTAAGTGTTGCGCACATTGAAATCGTTAAGCCAGGAGGAATAAGTAGATTTGAGGCTTTAAATACAGTACATAATTTTGTACAATATCAATTCTGCAGCTCGTATGTATAAAGCTGAAGTTAGGCGAAGGTTTACATGCTAAATTTCTGGTTAACACACAATAAGGTAAAGCTATCAATGAACGCCATTCATAGAATTTGGGCAACATAAACTTTACTTGCGTATAAAAATTAATAATAAATGGTTTCAAGTTTTATTCGTGTGAAATCAAGAGAATCTCACATGTTTTGCCCATCTCACTAAACAGGACAAACTTACACAACACCTAAAGTAAAACTAGCAACACGGCGTGAGCCGAACAAATTAGTCATGGATGGAAAGTCAAATAGTCATGGATGTTTGTCCATAAACTGACAAACTGGACTTGCCTGCATCCATTGTGGCGTTATAGATACCGACGAACTAAACTCGACTCCATCCGATTTGGTCTTGGAGACCGAAAAACATATCGGGAGCGTCGTCCCAGGGCCTCGAATCTGTCAAATTCAACTCGACAGTTTTTGTGCCTTGAAACTGACAAACTCAAATCGACCGGATCCCTCTTGAGCCCAGAAACTGAAAAACTCAAATCGACAGGATTCCTCTGGAAACTGACGCAATCAAATCCACCGCATTCCTTTTGAGCCCGGAATCTGACAACTCAAATCAACCGCATACCCTTTTGCCTGGAAACTGGCAAACTCAAATCCACCGCATTCCTTTTGAGCCCGGAATCTGACCAACTCTAATCAACCGCATTCCCCTTTTGCCTGGAAACTGACAAACTCAAATAGTCCGGATCCATCTTGAGCACCGAAACTGACCACCTCTAATCAACCGCATTCCCCTTTTGCCTTGAAACTGACGAACTCAAATCGACCTGACCCATTTTAAGCCTGAAACAGACACATAGGCGAGACTCACCATGCCCTCCGCCAAGGCGCCCGTGAGCGTGCAGTGGAGCTGGGCGGTGGCCCCGACCTGCGCCTCCACCTCTGTGTGGTTCTCCTGCAGGAAGAGGTGGTAGGGCGCGTCCTGCCCCCGCACGCCCGTCCCGGGGAACCTGCCCCCCATCAGCAAGCTGTTCGGGCCAATCGAACGGTCCGCGTCCATGCCTTTTAGAAGAAAGCAGTTTGTTAGAGCTGGAATTTCGCAGTGAACTTAGGAGAGGACTGTTATTCAACGCGTGATAATCTTTTGGACTGTAAGTTTAATTTCATTTATTTTAAATAGCAGTGGAAAACTCGATTGCTTCCAGAAACTGTGTGTCAATAGGGCGTACATTCCTACTCATAAATTTAAAAATCTATGGTGCTTCTTGCAGCGAACAAGACGCTAGTCATTTCTTGTGTAGCTTTATGAATCAACCTAATACGAAACTCAAGCTTATCATTTACCTGTGAAACTAAAATAGGCGATTCACATGGATGCCTTTTGCGTTTCTATGAAGTTTCAATTTCCAAAAATAAAATCGTATTCTAAAATGCAACAAATGAATGAATCCCGAGGATAACTTAATGAAATTGCTGAGCTTTTTGTTAATTTCATTGTGTGAGTATTGTTGAACAAATCTTCTTGAAATCGTTTTAAAACACAAAAATGAGCTTTAGAGTGCTTCAAATACTGAAGAGTCCAGCCTAAATAGTTCGTTCAATTCTTTCTTTACATTTCTTGCTCACGCCGCAACACGTCTGCGAATGTTAAGCTCTGCAATCCCAAACCCTGAGCATGAGGATGAAATACACATGCAATTATTTTCTTCAAGAACAAGGCCTACGTTATCTATTAGGCAAGTTGCGTCGCGTAAATCATTCGAAGACAAAACAAACTGGGGCGTAAACACCCACTCGGGAATATCAAGTGAAGCGTCATGATTGCTTCGCTTATCAATTGCAGTCCGCTCCCGATCCACTGGAGGGAGTGCAGCGCGGTGCCATTACGCGTTCAGTAAACAGCGATTGCAGTAAGTGCAGCCGGCTTCCCTGGCTGAGCGATGGCGCAGCGACTCGCTAATGAAGTTTCTGTTAGAAGTGCAATAAATTTCGCCTCTTTACCCTCCAGAACCCGCAATACTGACACAAAGCCGAAGCCAAGCGATCGTTCGTAATGAAGTTTGCGAGCAAGCGGTTTGTGACTGGCTGTTTATGACCTAGTTTGCGATCTTACAGCTCACGATCTAATTAGAGATCTGATGGTTTTGATCTAGTGGGTAATGATTTAATTGGTGACGGAACTGGCGGTTTGTTAGTGATCTACTGGCTTATGATCTATGGAGCGATCTGATGGCTTGTGATTTATTTCTTGATTTGGTGATTGTGATCTACCGTTTGCTGATCGTGCGGCCTTGGATTCAGTTATGGCTCTAATGATATGCAGCTTAGCCATTAATTTGTGACCCAGATTAGAATTTAGATCACTTTCCAGATTTCAAGATCAAGTTTACTATCTATTAGTTTGTGATCTATGATAGTTGATAGTATTTGCTTACGATTTGTAATCTAGCAGTTGGAAATGTAGTTGATGATTCAGCTGCTAATCTAACAATTTTTGACCTAGATTCTAATCTTGCTGTTTGTTGACTTAAGATGAAACGGACAATCGCACGTCGAGCTTCGTGACTGCACACATCACGCAATGCTGCAGTTCCTTAAGTCCAGTTCACGCGTGATACTTCTAGTACAATTCTGTCCGGACGCTGTAGTCGAGTCAATGAATGCACCGTATCGAACAGACAGCACGAGAACCTATGGAGATTCAGTGCCCTCTAACGGCAACTCATAATGCGTATTTTGAAATGCATGTTTATTTTACATATTCCTACATTGCGTTTGCCACGAAAACCAATTGTTCGGATGAATAAGTTCATTACTTATAGCACACTCTGTATAAATTCTTAGTGTGAGTACTCGATTAGTGTTCTCTCTGAGACTCGAATTTCTGGATCAGAATCGTTTCAACAGTTTTATCGAAGTACCGTAGTTCATCTGTAAAATAAAAATATTCTTTTGAAACTTAAACATTCTGCTCTTAAGTTTTTTGAATTTAGTTTTTGTCATGACAGAATTCGAAAAATATACACCCGAACTATTTGAAACTGTTCATCAAATATTGACATAGGACTCAGAATTTGGAATCAGAAGTTTTCATGAGAGAAAATCAAATTTGAATCATTTCTGATCTCATATGTAATGAAATTGCTAGAGCAAGGTAAAAAGCGTCTGAAATGAGTCACGAGCAGAACACTCCTACACTCGCTAACTTTTCGTTTGCTCCAGCTATACTGCAAATGTTATGGACTGATAATCCGATATACGCGCGCACTAACAAGAGTGTTTTAAACGTGTCACAGGGATTTTTTTCTTAGGGACTTATATTTATTGGCATTTTCAAAACTAAATTAATTACCGCAAAGAAAGGATGTTAATGTGAGGGTATTTTAGCATCTTTTTTCTCTGTTTCCGTTTCATTAAAACATTAAAAAAGAGAAGGACCAAGGTTTCGAAGAATGTCATAACTTTAAAGAACATCATTTTTTAATCTTCTTATTCTGGTTTTAAATTGCTCTTATTACGTTCTTACTCTAGTGAATACATTATGATAACATTATCTTGGCTAGTCAACTTTTTGTACGGCTCCACCAATGTTGAAAATGTCACGGCTAGCATTGTAAAACAACCCTTTTCATGTCTTTGACTCCGATGAACTCTTTACGCCAGCACTATCAGCGTAAGAAATATCATAACAATTTTTTGTCTTGTTAGAGTGAATATTATGTTCTTTTCGAAGCTCTCCACTTGGCACAGTAGATGATGCGTCCATGGGAAAACTTGTCTCAAATCCCGACTGCCTACCTCATAGTTCTAGATGCAAAATAAATCAAGTTTGCCCATTTTACTTCTAACATCAATCCCTCACACTCGTATCACTAGTTCCTATGTTCTTATGCTCATAATTCAATACGAGTACGCACTAACGAGAGGGTTTTCAGCAATGTGTCACATGAATTTTGCTTTCCTTAGTCACCAGTATTTTAAATGCATTACCAGAATCCGACTACCGCGACAAAGAGGAACTCATTTTTTCGTGCTTTTCTCTGAACCATGTTTTCGACAATTATCAAGTGTATTACGATAACCCCATGCATGAATAACAATTAAGGAGCTAAATCATTTGTCTCAACACTTAATTAACATGGGTATTACGATAACCATGTATGAATAGCAATTAAGGGTCTCTGTGTTAAGGGTATTTAACCGCGATTTTTGCTCTTATTTCAATTTAAATGCGCACAAACGAATACATTTTTAAACTAAGCGTTACGAGGATTGTGTTCTTTTAGTAACTTATTTTCAAATGCACTGTCAAAATCAGATTAGGCAAAGGAAAGGAACTCACTTTTGATGTGCTTTTCTGTCAATCATGTTTTGATTCAACATTTTACAAGGGTATCACGATACCAATGTGTTATTATCAATTAAGGATGTTTAGGTTAAGGTGTTTTAAAAACCAGTGTATCGACATTTCATGTTTGTACTTTATTGGAAATAAATGTTTTTCTTTTCTTTCTTTTCTTTCACTGAAATTTAAGAAAAGTTAATAATTCCAGATCGCCAAAAAACAAGACCATAAATGTTTAGATTGCAAACTTCATATGAACTCAGCTGATGCTCGATTTTGGGGGTATTTTAGCAGAAAATAAGTGAATCAAAAATAAATTTTTGAAGAGGACTTTTTCAAGTTGACGCTTTTTTCGACGCACGGGCTATTATGCACTTCCCTACCGTCAACTTCTCTCACAAGTTTACGCCCTCGTAATAATGAACGGCAAAATTAGAGAGAGATCTTCGAAGTTTGTCGCTTTTTAAAAATGTAAGCACCCTTTTGATTTCACGGTGCACATTCCCATAATAAATAAAATGTCACAGGAAGTCTCGTCAAAGGTGGAGGAGTACGAAGTTCATCTTCGCAACTTTGACATCGAATGTTCGTGCACAATATTTAGTTGTTGATTGAGTGCACCCGAAGAATTTTATTGCTAAAACATTATCGAAAAAGAGATCAATGTGCGAGTATTTATTAAGAAAAGGTGAATTTTAAAATGATTCTCAGTAGTCCAGTTTTTACCCTGCACGATTACTCACTTTCCACGATCTTTTCAACTGTAATCATGAATTTCAAAAAATCAAGCAATAGAATACATTTTTTGAGAAATACTCGGTTCATATCATGACATTCGTATGAATTTCTTCACACCTTATTGTCACATACACCCTGAGTCGCAAAAACTCTGAAGGTACCTCGAGAACTACCCATATCTTTCAACTCAAATACTGTTCGCAAATATTGCCACGACGCAAGTAAAGGCGTCGTGCAGTAGTTTTTTGAGCGCCAGGACACAAAGCTAATGGTTCACTCGCGATAAGCACTACAGCAAGAACGTTCCACACGAAGTCAACGCACGCAAGCTTTGAAGAGCTGTTCACGTCCCTCACACTACCCATCATCACGTGCTGACGAGGGCTGTTATTGATGATGTACAAGTTAGAATTATCGGTGATGATTGCCCATAACCTTCTTTGACGACAACCTCATTACCAAACTTCGGGTGCTTTTCATAATCGGACATCGTAACCTGGGGAACAGTTGTATTATTTTCGCGTCGCTCGTTGTGGTTAGCCGTGAAGCCCAATGCAGGAATTTCGTGTTTTCTCGATAGAGTTTCATCTAGTTTTCAAGAACAAATCAATCTAAATTGGCCAAAAATTGGACTCTTAATGAGAATCGGTAAATTTGTTTATCCCACAAAATCAGAGAAAAGTTCGGGGAGCGAAGATGAGCAAAATTTCTGCTGGCTGAGGTCAAATAAAATTACGCATCCGGCTCTAAATGCATTTTTTAAAAAGATGTTAAATTTAAAACCTAAATGCGAATTTCTGATGTTAGTGAAACATAGTTTAAATGCGTTTTTTAACTATAAATTAGATTGAGAACCTAAAAACGAATTTCTGATGTTAGTGAAACATAGTTTAAATGCATTTTTTAAGTATATACTTAATTAAAAACCTAAAAATGAATTTCTGATGTTAGTAGGACACAGTTGGCATTATTTAGACTCACCTTTACACTGGGCGACGAGAAGCCAGTGAGCGACCACCAGGAGCCGCAAGCAGGAGTGAACACAGCGCCCGTGCATTTTCAGCAGCTCTGATCCTTTCAATTTGCTTGTTTTTTCTTGCCACCGCTGCCCTTGAAGTTTTTTTCACTTCCCCTCGCCAGTCCAAAGCATTTTGCTTTGCTAAACCGAGTCTGTTAGACTAATTTAGCGCCTTTTTGAAGTGCATCACCAATATTTCATTCGTTCATGACGCACCGTATAATTTTTTCAGTGTATCCAAGTTGGTCAATAAAATGTAAATAGTATTATACCATTAGATGACATTTTAATGTTTTAGCATTATGTCATTTATTGCATTGGCTCAATATTTAATTGATAAAACCTGTATTCTGCCGGGAAAGATTCAATTCAATTCTATAGGTGACATAAAAGTAGAAAAAGGTTTTACACAATAATAACACGCAGGTTGTATTCAAAGACATGGTAGATTAAAAGACAGAGTAAGTAAACTAACTTCAAATTAAGCAAATATTTTCTAGTTAAGCCTAAATGTAGAATTCAATAATTGGTCTCCGTTAAGTACTAAAACTACAGAGACGAAATTCATCACAACCTATAAAGTTAAGGCTGATAGATAACACAATTGGCCGTGTCTTTTGGCTCTTTGGAAGAGGTAAGTGGCTTAAGATTTCAATAAAAACTAATGCATGATATACAAAAGTGGCATTTGAACGTGTGAAGAAATATAAGCATCTTATTTAGCCTCTACATTTATTCCTATTTCCCTCATCACTTCAAAGTCTGTTCTTAACTAAACATAAAGTCAAATCCAATTCTAATGCATTTGCTCAAAAACGTGATAAAAAACTGAAACAAAAAATAAATATCACGTAGTAATTCCACAGAGTTTCAGACACAAGAGTTACGTTTCCATCCTTCCCATTTTCAAAACAAACGTGACAGCGTGACGCCATGGTACACCAACAAAACGTGACAGCGTGACGACATGGTACATCAACAAAACGTAACTGCGGGACGCCATGGTACACCAACAAAACGTGACAGCGTGACGCCATGGTACACCAACAAAACGTGACATCGGGACGCCATGGTACACCAACAAAACGTGACAGCGTGACGCCATGGTACACCAACAAAACGTGACAGCGAGACGCCATGGTACACCAACAAAACGTGACAGCGTGACGCCATGGTACACCAACAAAACGTGACAGCGGGACGCCATGGTACACCAACAAAACGTGAGAGCGGGACGCCATGGTACACCAACAAAACGTGAGAGCGGGACGCCATGGTACACCAACAAAACGTGACAGCGGGACGCCATGGTATTTCAACAAATCTCTCTAGTATTACAATGTAGATAGAAATTTCACGCTCGCTGCTTCACTCACAGCGTTCGAGAACATTTTCTATTTATTTTTACAAGTAATGAAAGGATTTTGAAATACGTTATGGTTTACATGAGGTGAAGCTCGACACAACGCTCTTGAATATATTATAGAATGACGGAATGCATTCCGTGTCAGTTGACACAGCTGGTAATCAACTTTAATGGTATAACCTTCCTTTCATACCGTAGACTGCCTGTTTTCTAATCGAATTCAGGCAATGATGTTTCCTTTTAGTACATGCATTGTATTACTAATGAATAACAATACCTCTTCAAGCTTGTGACAGAATTGTTTGCCACGCGTGTATTACTGTTCTTCACGCGGTTCCATAAGTCGTGCTTCCGAACGTATCATTTAGCTCCTCGATTTGTCACACTACTGTAAAAATTATTCAGCCATGACTCGGTGTGGCTAAATTTAAATTAATGAAACAGCGTGAAGTTGAATAAGTACAAGTCAGGTGTTCAAGACGACATTGTTACAGTAGAATATCAGGCTAGTTTTTACGCTTCAATTATTGAAAATACGCGTGCACGATCGATCGTTTGGCCAGCACAACTTCAAGATGTAAATCTCAGTCAGAACACTCACAAGAAAATGATCATTCACGCTCAAATGAAATCAATTCGCTTTCAATCACTTCTGTCATGACAAAAAATCACTCCTTCACAATCATTATAGAAATTAGTTTGAATGTCGGTGCACTGAAATTCATTGTAAAATATTCGATGCTGAGACAATGGCGCTCACGCCTTAGGAAAGCATCTACTTGCGCTCTTTCGCGGGCAATTTTCAAAAATGAACTCCGTTGTCAAATAAACACTCTACACTATCTCGATTCGTGGCCAGAATTATTGTACTGCAACCTTAAGGCACCGAGTTAATCCCTCTCTCCCCAAAGAGAAATTTTTTCAAAATCAAAACTTGTTGGGGAAGCACACAGATTTTGTGTATAACCCGGAAAAAAAAACAGTTTTATTTTGGATAAGATGTGTACCTCGAACAAACCATGAGTTTTTCTGTCCTCTTCCTGGAGTTCAACGATGGTGAGAAAAATGCTTGCTCTCTCAAAATTTCCATGGCTTGCATCATTTTGAGTGACTGTCAACAATTGCGTATGCGGCTGTTTCAGTTACAATCGGCAACATAACTGTTGTTTCTGTCAAAGATATATCTCTTGCACTGCGCTGTAACATAGACGATGACTTATTTATCCAATTTATTTATTTTCCTTGCAGTTACACTTGGGAAGCAACTGTTGCAGTTATAGATGAGGGCACTGTTGCAGTTATAGATGTAGAGCTACAGCTACAGACAAACCGGTAGCTCTCGCAATTCGGAAGATAGAATTTCTAACAATTTAAGATACCAGCTGTGAAGCTTCGACGACGTTAATTGTTTGAAGATCTGTCAACACGAAATCAAATAGTATCTTAGACAACCTACCATTTAGCTTGTACAGAAGTCATTTCGATCAAACTTCACTAATCATATCACAGCGCTTCATTGCAGCGGTAACTTGCTGAGCTACGCGGCGTCTCGCATAAGCAGTGCGACGACACTCGGAGAACTTCTTAATGAATCTTCAAAGAAAAGGACAGGCTGCCAGAGCATGCAATTGTCGTCGGTTTGGGGCATTGCTTGATCTAATTAATTTGAAGTACACTACTCACATCACTTGAGCAAAGTTTGCTTCCGTGTCTTCTGAATTGCTTGGCATGTGCAGACGACAATCCAGTAGTTCGATGCAATTTGCTCTGTTGATAAGATTTCCGTTTCCACAAGATTTATATAATGAAACACCTAAAAAATTGTGCACAGAGCGTCTCAAAGAAATCTACTTGCTCTGCGACTGCCCAGTACTCATGTATTTTGTTTTGATGTAGGTGTTTATTGTCATATGGTCATATATATAAAAACACGTCGGAAGAGTTAAATTAAAGAAAAGAAAATTAAATTTAATAAAATTAAATATCATAAAAAATTAGTTACACCTGAAATAAAACAAGACAACATCAGTGATTGTCAGTCAACGAATAAGTAAATTTTTTGAGCACCCTGTTTTTGTAGCACATTCTTTGTTGCAGTTTTGGTGAGCGCTCAAACATAATGATTACGATAACTTAATTTTCTTAATATACATTGCTTAGACCCCGAAGTTGTGCATTTGTTTACTGTTACAGTACATGTGAGGCGTGGTATTTCCCACCCGTGCAGCTAAATAAAATAGCGTCTATTTTCAGCGTCATGCATTGCTGCGCTGCAGCTTGAGCAAATTTTTATAAAACACGCAGTGAAAATTTAAGACCTATCTGAGCACACTCGTAATTTTGGTGGCGCTGGAGAGAATACGAGACAGTTCTCTATACGGATGCTAGCGATTTTACACGAGAGAATTTTCAATGCAAAAGTGAGAACCGTGGCTCCCAGCTGTGGCTCAAAGTGGAAAATCCTTCCATGCCTACCTAAAGATGCGGAACATAAGCTGAGAAGCCTAAAATTAGAGACAAAACTGAGACATTGAGAGCTGCCTGAGACAACCGTGAATTCAATATGATATAAAAACATGCTTAGATCTGAAAACACAAGCAACTTGAAGCCAATTGGCCTGATGACACTTGTAACTCTTGAATACTCGTTTATTTTTATGCCCACTCTTTCGTGGAGAATATAATAAGAGACTCACAGCCTTTGACATTTCATTTTATCAATTCGATGCACATCTTGACGCGTAAATCCAGAGTGTTTAAGTACGATGTTATGAGCTGTGTCTAAACATGTTAATAAACAGCATAGCTCTTTGGCTGACAACATGAGGACAGAATGTCAGAGACCTACATATATGGAGTATATTAGTCAGGCAAATGCATCTTACAGGTGGTTTGATCAAGAAGTTTTGGATTTAGAGTCTCAGGCTCATCCTTTCATGATTATATAATTATCATCGGCCGACCCGACAGTCTGATATCATTATTTTCTGATTGTGCACCTATGAATTTCATGCCAGGGCTTTTCAAGTATTACTGTTGCTACCGTTGTGGAGTTGTGATGTCCATGAAACCAGCATTAATTTCTGAGGAAGACTTTTCAATAAGGTTTCCAAAGAAATTGGGCACTTTTAATTACATACAATGACTTACATAATTTTGTAGCTTTTCACTGAATCCGTTGCCATGTAGTTACAGATACGACGTGACATCGTAGAGCTTGTGATACAAAGCATGAAGCCGGGGATTGAATAGAGGTCCAGCTGCTAAAGTAGAAGTTCTGATCAGAAATAATTCGAGGGCGTAGTCATCCCATGAATATTCAAGTGAAATATTCATTCTGAATTGCAGTTGCGAAGCATCAGTGATCATCAATCAGCGAATTCACCACAAGTGTTACTCATCAGTGGTGACTGCAGAACGTGAATAATTCTCGGTGAACGAGTCTCCGGAATTATTTCTCCATATTAGTTTTGTTAGTGAGTCCCCACGCGTTGGGACGTGCAGGTAGGTATATATAGTCATGGTGAGTGCGCGTCATACTGGAGAAAATTTTTCCACCTAAATGCGGAGGATAATCCGAATGTATTTCTGTGAGTTGAATTTAGCAAATTAGAATACCGACTACTTCTTCTGTGATATTGTACCTAGCAATTTATGGACAGAATTTGGATTGGGAGCAGTCAACCTGTACTGCATTGTGTGGAATAAGTCCATAAATCCTCCTTTGATAGAATAATCAGCCATTCTTATCCATAATAAAATAAGTCAACCAATCCAACCCTACAAGCAATCAATCTACCGATCTCGCTCTGATAAAATTA
Organism: Platorchestia sp. MABIK; assembly: GCA_014220935.1. Lineage (NCBI taxonomy): Eukaryota > Metazoa > Arthropoda > Malacostraca > Amphipoda > Talitridae > Platorchestia > Platorchestia sp. MABIK. Next base: position 263,312 of record JACJUY010000215.1, on the reverse strand, counting down.
TTTAAGCACTTGTATCGTTCACAAAATTAGTCAACCAATCATATATTGCAAGCAATCAGTCAACCTATCCCGCCCTGCTATTGCACTTAAATCTATTATTCTTCGCACTTCACAAAATCAGTTTACCCGCCCCAAGCGCTAGACCAGTGACCAGCAACATAACCTGGGCTAGCACACGTACCACACCTTTACAAGGACTAGTGGAGTACCACGGCAAGCTTTCAAATTTGCGAATGGTGAATACAAAAAATCAATCATTTACAAAGGAAAGGAACGTGCAAATTCTTGAGACCTTCCAGACAAAGAGATATCTTTTAGTCTTATTGCATGCGTTTTTTATTGAAAATTAGAATAAAATATAAAATAGAAACAGAAACGAGTCAAGTGGCCCGTTCTCTGGTTGTCTTCAAGTCCCGTGCCGTCAGACACCAACCACGCACAGGCACCAGCGTAGAACATCTACAATTAATTTTCACGCACAAGTGCAAGTAAATTCATGTTAAGGCTATGTTTCTTAACGCAGCACTGACGCAAAATGAGAATTAGCTCACCGGCGATCTTGTCAAGAATATAAAAGTAAAATTTGTGAATTAGTTTTCGAATTTATCATGCTTGAAGTTTATCCACTCATGTACTGAAACTTTCATGCTGAAGGGGGAAAGAGGTTGTAAATGAATTTATCAGTACAGTGAAAATTATTTAAAAATGTCCTAGCGCGGTCAATTTTTGTCAATGCACTTCCTTGCTGATATTAATTACGAAATGGAATGTCATGGAGACGTTCGCTGAGTGTAAAATCACTTTCTATTCAAGGAAAAAATTTTAAGTCATATTTTACGAGTTTAACTTTAACTTGACTAATCAGCACCCAAATGAACATATCCAAGATAGCCTTATCTGGATTGGTGAAAAAATTACAAAATTTGAACCCAGAAATTGGAATCATAGAGATTCTGGGAATCAATGAAAAATTGCTGTCAAATAACAATTGCAATATCTATTTCGGCATGATTTAGTTAATGCTGCTGATTACCACCAATTTATTCAATCACAATACCATCATGTCGTGATGATCAAGTAATAGTTTTTACTCCGAAATTGAAATTCAGGCCGATTTAGGACCGGAGATCCATTGAATCATTTATTCATTCATTGATAACGAAAGTCTGAAGCATATTTAACCCATATGGCTTAAAAAAACTTATTGGCACAGAAGTGATGGAGAATTTTAGCACCCTAAGTTAATGGTTCAGGCGAGAATAAGAAGTGTAGCCTCTTCAGCCAATGGTTCGCGTGTTCAGACACCTGCTAATGGTTCAGACATCCGGACACTTCTAGCTAACTAATGCTTTAGACATTCATTCACCTTCATTTAATGGTTCAGAAGTTCAGACACCTTCACCTAATGGTTCAGAAGTTCAGACCCCTTCACCTAATGGTTCAGACGTTCAGACACCTTCACCTAATGGTTCAGAAGTTCAGATACCTTCACCTAATAGTTCAGACGTTCAGACACCTTCACCTAATGGTTCAGACGTTCAGACACCTTCACCTAATGGTTCAGACGTTCAGACACCTTCACCTAATGGTTCAGAAGTTCAGACACCTTCACCTAATGGTTCAGATGTTCAGATACTTTCAGATAATTGCGATGTGAATGAGACTTCAGCCAATTTAGACGTCAATAAGAAGTTCAAAACGTGCTACTGATGTTCCTAGCATTAATGGCATGACAGATGCACCACATGCCTACTTCTCTCATGGATAAGAGGAATGTCACCAGAAGACAAACTCATAAATCAGAGGCATAAAATCACCAATCAACGCTGCTGTGTGACTGCATCCGGGTGCAGGTCACAGACCCCCATCACGCCACAGCAAATACAAATTACAACTAGAACACCAAATCGATGAAGTAATACTCCATGACAACATTTTACGCTGAAGAAATTAGCCAATTTTCAGCCAAAACAAAATGAGCTACTCGAATGTTTTCGGTTCGCCCGAACACGCACCGATGAGGTAGCGTCTTCGTACTGACTTCCGGACATAAGTTTCTCTATCATCGTACACCAGGCGACGATTTGGTTGAATTGTGTCACGCAGACACAATTTGAACGGCCGTTAGCCTCGGATATGTCTCCAATGGACAGATATCGAGTTTTTACTGCGGTTATTCTCGATCCACTGAACAATTCTGATGACAATAAAAAGAGAAATCGCTTGTCCAACGCGAACATCTCACTCTACGCACGCAATGACAGTGATCATGTCTCTCAAGTGGTGTTCATGCCTTCCGCATAGTGTCAAGGAATTATCACGAGTTAACCGTAAATTCAATGATTGTAGCCAGTATTTTGCTCATGCGTTGTTTCGAACTGTTAAGAAGCGAGAATCAGAATTTTCCATTTGCGTGCTGCTAAAGATCTCTGAAATTTCAAATCACACTTCTCAGCCACACCCACTCTGGTCTGGAAGTTTCAGCTGTTCTATAACACGTGATTCTATCATGTGTCCACTTTACTCATGTGCACCCTTCAGACGGCAGCCCGAAGTTTAGTTCGAAAGGTGCCTAGAACCAAGCTGTCTGGCCTCCCACCCAAGCGTAGGAGGGAGGACGACCGACAATTCCCTGCTAGGTTTACCTTAACCTGTGCTGTCAAATAGCACCTTCCTTGTTCAGTTGCCAAGTGCGCTTCGCTGTGACATATCAATAAATGCCCACCACGACTTAATTTCAACTTAAAGGGCCTATAGAACTCGTAAAAGGGACAATAGTGCCTTCCTTGTTCAAATGTCAACTGCGCTACGTTGTGGTACATGACGACTTTCTCTTCCAGTAACAGGGACAACTCACATCGAATCTCCTTGTTTGGAACGTGTTGAGAACTTAAACCTGGACTTTAATTATTAGAGGACCTCGCGACAGCGGTAATATGGTAAAAACTTAATCCTACACTGCATACCATTATATGGTGATGGTCATATACCTGGACCTCAATTTGATAAATCCCGGTCAGAATTTCGTCAAAATGCACTGTACATCACATGATGCAACATTGCATCGTGCACTGTACATCACATGATGCAGCATTATATCATGCACCGTACGTCACAGGGTGCAACATCGACCAATAAAGCTAATGCGATTACAAAGCTCCCTGTAGGTATTATTGGCGCAACTTTTGCAGCGCGGTAATTTTCCGTAATGAAAATATCGTTTTTTTTCGAATACAATCGTTAACAATTAATCATTAATAATTTCGCTCGGTTAATTTGAATAAACTTAGCTTTCAAAAAATAGCCAAGCGAACTCCATTGGCGTGTTTTTCTACACTAAAAAGATACACAGCATCGAACAATTCATTTAAATCGGTTTGCACTCCCATGCGACCTTCTCTGTAAATATTCGAGTTGCTGCTGAGCGGATTGCAAAGACACTCGGCAGCGTGTGTCGGAGCTGAAGTGAAGGCATTGATTCAACGAGGTCATAATCGCACCGAGTGGCAGCATCGACTACGTGTGACACAGAACTGATGACTCGCATGCAATTCCTATAGCGGCTGGAGTCGATGGATCTGCGCGTGTATATTTTGAGGGCTAATATTTATTGAAGAAGTCATAAACTCATGGAAATTTAGGACTCGATTCTCAAGAATGATTTGAGGTGTGCTGAAAAATTCTGCTTTGCATCTCACATAATAAATTCATATCATTTGTTAGACTGTAAGGTAAACTTTGTGTCAGCATGACTTTATTTGGTTGTGAGCTGATATTTCTAAGCAAATGATATCCATGATGCTCGTCATAGCCGTGTGGTTTAAGGACCTTCCCTTCCGTGAAGGCATCGAGGGTTCGAATCCCGGCTCTGGGTGGCGATTTTCTCTGTTGGGTAAAGAGGAAAAATTCAAAGCACAATACCCCACTCTTCCCAGGTGTTTGAAATGGGTACCGGTCTTGAGCGGGGAAAAGCGTCAAGACGTCCTGGTGTTAGTAATAAGGCATTTGAAATACCAATTTACAAGGTGATATGTATCAGGCTTATATTAGAAATAAAACATCCTTAGACGCCGATGTTTGTTTAATGAACCCGATCCGTGGCCGTCCTTGCTACTCATGCATCTTATGTCGATGAACCTGGTGCTGTGAACCTGATACTTGATGTTCATGACGCTAACGCCCGTGAACCTGATGCCTCTCCACCTGATGCCCAGCTACCTGATGTCTTTACACCTGATGCATAAGAACCGAAGTGTTGGCATGACCATACGAGCTCTTCAGACGACAGTCGCGGAGCACAAGAATGTGAGTGTCCGGACTGGTGTCCAATTAAGTAATATGTTACTCGATTCTAGTCAGCTTACAATACTTAGGTTGGGAACGCTTCATATATTTTAGACCGTAAAATTTTAGAGTCATTGTTGTTCATTTTTAAAGGCAAGCCGTCCCTCAACAACAAGGAAAATTTATATCCACCAAAAATGGTAGAGTCCTCCCATTTTTAGAATTTTATTTTCGATTACTCAAAGTGATTGCATTACACAAAAGTGTAATTTTCGAAAACAAGGAGCCACCTCAGACCGGATGTTGTTAATTAAATGAATTTGCATTGTTAAGTATTTGAGTAATTCCTTTAAGCATTTTGCAAACTAATCTTTAAATTTATTCAGCTAATGAATAAATTAGCTGAAGATTTCAGCTAATTGAGGCACATTTCTTCCCATGGGATTTTGAAATCGTTGATCTAAGTCTGTTCCCACAAGTCAAGGGAATGGCAAAACACACACACGCAGGCCCTAAATCAAATCTCAACATCCTTAATGTTGCTGGGTTTTCTTCAAGTGTACTCAGCAGCAAGTTACGTTGAAATAATAACGCAATTCAATCAGATGGCTCAAATCGGCCAAGTTTTGAAGGCAGCCCTCGAAGAGGAGGTTTGTCTCCACAGGAAGCTTTGATCTGCTGCCGGCAAAAACTACGGCCACGACCAGGCCGCTGCTGCAGAATTGGCTCCGGAGATTAGGAAAGCACTTCGATATGATCTGAGCTCTTTTGAGGAGGCTTTTAAATCTCCGCCGATATGGCGTGTGACAGGCGAATTTGTGTATGTTATTTTCAACCAACTGCAGGTAATCTTGTTTATTGATAACGCGTCTTAGAGATACTATTTTATGTTTCATTCCTTAAATGTATAAGATGAAACCTATTTTATCCTGCGATATTTGATACAAAAAAGGATTCAAGAACGTCAGTTTTGAACAATTACTCGTGACATTGCTTGGTTGCGTTACATGTTAACGACAATTTTTCGTTAGTTTATACCTTATAAATATGTTCAACTATTTATTCCGGAGAAATTGTCTCCCCAAATGAAATTTGTCGTGCATGACTTAAAATTTTGTCGCGCATTGTTTCAAAATTGTTCGTGCATTTTCGTGTAAATAAAATTTTGTCGTGCAGTACTTAAAATTTTGTCGTGTATTGCTTCAAAAATTTTCGTGAATTTTCGTGTAAATACAATTTTGTCGAGCATCGTTTGAATCACACGCTAAAAAGAGTTTGATTCAGTAATGTTCATTTCTATCAAAAACATGCTATCATCATTGCTCGCAGTGAAAGCAATTTTATTTGATCAGCGATACCAGGTGGGAGGCGGTTACGCGTGCTCCAATATTGCACTGCACCTCTGAGTGATATCAGGGGTACTTTCTCCAGGTTTGGACCGCCAAGTTGACCACGGCAGGAACGCCAGGTTTAACCAACTTAGCAAATAACTGTTGACCTGTACGCGTAAATCAAGATGAAAATCGCTTGCTCCAATTCACTGTTAATTTAATATGATTCTCTTCTGAAGAAATTTATCTCCTCCCTCGAACATGAGATCAAAAAGGTCATGGAACAAACAAAGTATTCGCTTCGAACGTCAATCAATCATAGCATCATGATGAACTTTATACCGAGGTTCTTGTGCAGTTTTAATCCATATTTTCGTTTAAAAATGTGTAATACAGCACTGATTTTACCATTTCGCTTTGATTGAATTACCCTTTTGATCAAAGATTGACTAAGCTTCATAAGAAGATCAAACATGGTTATCGCTCTCAGGACTTCACATGAATTTCTAATGAGGGCTTAACAAGTTCCCTTGAGAAGCATGTATGTTCTTACGGAATTTCGTATGAATTAACCATCGCGCACGATATCTGTAAGAAGCGTTATTGAACCTTTACGGCTCGCTTCTCCAGAAAGATTTGAGGAGTACTGAAAAATTCTGATCCACAACTCACAAAATAAATTTAAATTATAATTATTCAGACTGCTGTACCTGTAAGGTAAACTTTGTATCAGCATCACGTTATTGGGTTGTAAACAGCGTGCGCATTTTCGCTCATTTGTGTCCTTGTGTATATAACGTCAGCCGTGGTCATGGCTAACGTTATATCGTAGTTGATGACCAGCTCGAGCAGGCCACGCTCATTGTCTCGTGACAGACAGCATTGAAACTGGACAGAAACTGAGCGTAATGTTGGAAATTTGCGGTTTAAATAATTGGTGTTCGTCGTGGATGCAAAAGTTGCTGCTGCGCAGAACATGAACGCAAAAGTTTGTTTCATTGTGAGATCAACCTGCTAAACAAATTGAAATTCCTCATGTATCCCTTATTTAGATAAAGGAATGGGCGCCCTAGCAGTGTTCATGTTCTCTGACATTTTGTGATTTCCTATCGTGCAAGGCAATACTATTAGAAAGCATAAAAGGCTTTGCCAAAAAAATTCATAAAACACCCTAATTTCTCTGGAAAACTTTTGGTAAATAAATTGACTTAGCTTGCGTAATTCATACAATTAAGAAATACCCGTGCGTGGGTAGAATTTCGTTAAAAAAAGTTTTTACGAACTACTTGATGAGGAAATTGCGCAACATGCAAGCAACACGGTTTTACATCATATCACAATCTGCCTTTACAGTCTCGAGTTATCCTACATTATTGAAATGGTTGAACTTTTGATTTTTTCTCTCCAGCCATATTTTTGTACTAACATCACCGCTCGAAGGAGTCCTCACCACGGTGACATTAAGCGTCACTTCACGCTGTTGCGAAATATCCATCAATAAATACGGAAATAACCACGCACTTGTTGAGAGGGCCATCAATAAGCCAGTAGAGATAGCGCCGAGGCGCATGGTCCGATATTGTTTTGATTCATTGCTGAATTATTGCATGGCCTCTCCCAAGTTATGTTCAACAGGCACACTGTGCTCCCTGGGAAAAATGAAATCAAGAGAAGTTGCAGAAGTCTTAAGTGACTCTCCCGATGTTTATCAGCATTTTTTTCGTTATCAACTACGGCAAAATGTCAGTAGAACAACAGATTTTATGCACAGACTTATCCAGCAAAGGATGATGCTGATTGTATGTATTTAGCTACGATTCCTATAGATACGGATGACGAAAAAAGACGCTGATGAAATTCTCTCAGGTAAAACAGGCCATTCAGACTCGCACTCCTAGTATAAACACATTCCTACGCTAAATCAGTTAGAATGATCAAGAAACAGAATATTTCAAATGTGAAATGTGAAAATCTGTAGAAATTTTTGAAGCCCTCAGTATTAACATTTACCGAAAGATAACCCAATCAACACTGAAGAGAAAGAACTTTCAAATCCTGAATCACCCATTGAAAAAATAAACTGTAATCAGCGAATTAAAATGGTGCCGTTTGCCTGAGTGCTGTCAAAATCGTCCTACCTTCTCGCCCGCAGTATTTCACGTGAATATCTCCTGAGGCTTTATGAATTCTTTGGATGACCATTAGTGCTGTAACGGACTTTTTTAAAAATGTAACATCGCGCACGACAGCTATCACATTAGTTCTCTCAAGTGTACACTTTTTCATTTGTGTAGTTCGTGAACATGGAATTATTGCAGTGATAGATCACGTTGAATGAAGGAGCATAAACGCGACCACGACGCCTGTATAGCAGCAGGTCCACCAAACTTTCAGTTATTTTCTAGGTTCAACTCTTAGATATCATAATATATGTAATTAAAATTTCATTCTTTTCATAAGTTGGCTTCCTATTGTTTTATAATCTGTAATTTTTCGTTCGGCATTAAGACATATCATTGTTCTTACTTTCTCTGATTTGCACTATAATCAACTATTTTCGTTTCTTTGAAAAATGGGTTCAATAAAATTAATACCTATTCCAAATGTTATCTGTCTTCCTTCCCATTGGAAAATAATCGCACCAAACGCATTTAGTTTGATTGCAAATCATTAACTTATTTAAAGAAAACCAACACTCGAATAAATCGAAGCTTTATTCTTTGACCACTCCTCCATCCGAAACAACGACACGCGTTTTTAAATCTTGTGCTCTTTAATCTCTGATTCACCTTTGACCATTGGCTCGTTACATCTTTCCCTAACATTTATCTATTTGCTTGAATTTGAACTGCATTGACGCAAATAGCTTAATCACGGAGAAAAAACAATTGCAAAAATCGAAACATGAGCGGGGGAAAAAGTGAACACTCGCAATAATTCTAAAGGTATCGTCAATTCGTTTGAATACTTAACTCTCAGCTCTAAGGAGCAAAAGAGACATTTTTTATAAGGGAGGTTGTCTTTTTATACGGATGAGCAATACACAGATTAAAGTTTGAATGTTCTTGAATAAGTTTATCTTATTCATAAGAAATGACATCTGAAAGAAATGGTTTAGCGAACAATGAAGATAAAATGAACCATATTCTGTTACCAATATCAAATTCTAACCTGCGCCGTTGATCAACCCAGGGCATTAACTTTTCCTTTACATAAAGTAGTCGCTATTTGTACAAAGGTAATTTCAATTTGTAATTCGTCAATTGAGAACTATTGTTTCCTGTCAAGTACTTCTTCTTGAATAAACAACTCCTATGCCCAGTATTTTTTTATGCCATATCTCGTCATCATTTTCTCACACATTTTTATTGTATTTTGTGCCATAATTTCCAGCATTTTTCCGAAAAACTTCTTAAATGTTTGTCATACCATTGATTCTTGTAAATATTCTCGTATCTGGAGCCGTCGGATCGGGTGAGATTTTCTAATTGCGTCTTTTCTTAAAGCTCATTTTTTTTTAAATTCCTGCGAAGATCCATGGCCTCAAAGAAGGGGATGTAGAAGTATTCAATGGTGCCGCAAATTACAAATATTCTCATTTTCATGACTTGAGGTCTTCAGTCACCGGCCACCTCCTGTAATATACTTGCTCTATCGACCGCCTGCAGGAATGACCTTCGATATATATGTAATAACAGAGCGTATTTTTATCGGAACAGAAAATGAGAGGCAAGTAGCGGCATAGCTGAGAAATGAAAAATTGCAACTGATATATCGCACGTGTGATGACTGATAACTTCAAGGTGTTCTCCGTTTTTAGAAATTTAGCCCAATGGGTACCGAACACTCATATTGCTACGGAACTAACTATTCGTGCACGGAATTTTACCTTAAATAATATTAGTAATTTTTTATGAAACGTGGAGCCATGAAAATATTCGAAGCCTTCCATAACGTTGGTCGATCTGGCCACTAAGATACATTGTTGAAGTAGCAAGCGGTAGCCAGGATTTCATGAAGCATTTCCTGGCGGCACTTCAAAGAGCTCATCTGAGGGCATGCTCAACTTTGGTTAATCTGAAGGGAATTTGCCAGTTAAAACTTGTATTGTCTGCAACGCCGAGAATGCGAACGCCACTCATTCCACTGTTGCTACATTGAAGTCGGTGGATGCTCTAACGAAGAACTCACCTTTGCCATTTTTCCAAACTCATCATCGGCGCAATCTAATTCTTCCACCACTAGCTTAATCTAGACACGTGCACAATCATATTCCTACCCTCACAGTCTGAAGAAAAAAGTTTTAGAACATATCATCTAGAAGCTACGATAGAGGTCAGGTTGCGGAATTTATAGAGCATTGACATTATAGCCTAGGATTCCCAGCAGCAAAACTTGGCTTGGACACATGCCATATTTCATTTTGTGGTCACTGACCTCGTCACCATAATCCCTTGAATTTCGTAAAAGAATCTAACGCGGTAATAAATCCAATAATTTTTTGTATGAATTTTACAATCATTATCATGGATCATAAGAGAGACAGAGAAGCGTAATGATGTCCCATATCTGGTGCATTAAAGCGACAAATATTGTTGGCCATATAAGCACCATATTGTATACTGTTTATACTTAGTAATTATATTGTTATTGCAATGTTGTTTATAACTTAATGAGCGATAAAAACGGGAGCACTCTTGCCTATCACCAAATATCTCTTTGATCGAGACATCAACTGTCCAAACCTTTTTCAAATTAATGTGAAGAAGTCATCGTTTGTTCCGCCACACCGACAAAGCATCATTTTGAGCAATTTAAGATGAATTCAAGACTGAAGAATCAACTGAAGTCGTCATCAAATTGTATATGCTTCAGTTACTAGAGTGTTGCAGGTTAATGATAAGGAACTTAAGTTACTGGTGATGAAATTCTCTTCAGCACTTGGGCTGTCGTAAATTAAACTCCGGAACAAACCTCAATGAACCTGCAAAGGCACGGTTGCTACACACAGGCTGCCTTCATATCGAGTCTCTAACATAGAAGAGGCCTATAGCACAGGTACACGATGCCAATTCATTGTTTCTTGCGAAATAAATGGATTCAAAAATTTACGGTAGCATAAATACAATTGGCTGTATATTTTATTGGCTTTGAGTCCATTTATTTACTGTAATATCAATTGCTAGTGAAAAAACACATAGCAATTCGTGCTGTGTGAATATAAAGCAACCCATGGCTAAAATATCACCATGTTAAATTATGACAATTTAAAACTATTCAAAGAATTCGTCACAGTTGTGATTATAAAAATTAACTTAACGAAACAACCTCTGAAAAAAGACGCCGCCTGCAGCCTTATATTATTCTGTTAAGAAACACTAATAATTCTCCAAAATGAAGCTATTACAGCGACCTCTTAACCAGTCTCGCGACACGCGGTGGGCAAAAGGCTGGAGGTGTGAAATAGTAAGCAGCCTTTCATCTTCATCCTCTACTTTAAAAGTATGGGCAGATCGATAGGGCGCCCTGAAAGGCATTTGTGCAGAGCGTTTGAGCTCACATGTAAGAAAGGCTCCATAATGAGACAGGGTTCTAATGGACACGGACGGCTCTGAAGAATAATGGCAACGGGAAAGCTATCATTAGTAAACCTCGACGTTATATTCGATAGCGGAATTTTTCTTCATCTATGAGCAGATTAGTTCACCTCTAATGCCAGGCGGCAGGTTGACTTTTCCAAACTTAACAGCCTTTTGGCATCGATTCTATGAAAGCTAGCGTGCAAATATAAAAGTGCCACATGTCCTCTGAATATAAATGTGTAGATAGATGTTGAAGGTGCTTCCAAGTAGACTAAAAATATTGTAAAGGTCACCCATGCTCCGAGTTAGATTAAACAGCGCACCAAACCGTTGTTATAAACTCAGAACGCTGTTAAAGCGCAGTGCGTCAGTAAGATTTACTTGCCTGCCATGACCAGTCTAAATATATAAATAAAAAACGATCAGTGTCAGACCCATGTCAATCACGCGGGAGTTCTGGCATAGCTAAGCTGTGCACATGGATTGCTCATACAATAGTTTACGTGTCAGAACTGAAGCGTGATAGATGAGCGCCCATTTTAATAGGGGTCATTTCCGAGAATGTTAACAATTTCCAAAAATGTACGCTGACAAACCGCTCTGCATTCTGGAATGTACATACAATTCTAAAATTAAAACAAATATCAGTTCCGATTATTAAAGTCCTCAGCTGCTTTTTCACATGGAACGATATCACGCAGAAATGGAGCATAATAATTAAAGACAGTGTTACCCTTGAGAAAATAAAGGCCATGTTCACTGTAACGGTATCACATTCGTAGTCGCGTTACGAAGTAAATGTTAACCAGCTATTACATGTATTTAATACACAAAAGTCAGCAACAATCGTGGAATACTTTACTCATTATCTCTAATGCTGTAATGTGCTGACATAGATAAGCCCGTAGCACAGAAACACGAGGCAAATACTACTTTGCATCTAGTGGAACGAATGTGAGCAAAAATTCACGGTAGCAAAGTTACAACTTATTTGCATCGACAATTTTTTTACTGTAATATAGACCACCAAGGAAAAGATACCTAGCAATTCCTGCTCTGCGTGCATAAAAAGGTTTGATTGATACGGAATTATTGAAAGTTATTTTCTGAAATAAAAAGAGAGAGACGGAAGCACGCGCATTAGCTCTCCTCACCACCTGCAGCAAGCGCTCAGCTCGTTAAGTCTTCATAAGAGTTGCTTGTGTTTGCCGGCGGCTCACAGAACTTAGAAAGTTTTCAGGACCGTGACGTTTGATTGATGCGCTCATTTTGAACTGCTAAGCTACAGCTTCTATTGATGACATGGATAACATAGGGAAGTTATTCTTCAATAAATAATTGTGGCATTGAAAAGATTCCGTATCATGCTGTAAAATTATTCAGTGTTAACGTAAGTCTCTCTTTCGGGAGCTGCCGTGAGCTTCTGTTGACATTGATGCAGTCATGGACGCCGGAGCTCACGCACAGTGAGTCGTGACTCGTGAGTGGCCGTCACGTGACCAGTTACTCAGTACGTCACTTAGTCAATTACTCAACATTTTTTTGTCAATGATCACATAATTACTTACTTATAGGGCTCGTTGCTTGGTCATTTAAGCGCCTGGCTGATTAGCTGTTGGCTAGAAAACAATCATTCCAGTCAGGTTATTTTGAACCATCGCCTCACGCTATGGAAAGATTTGAACCATTATGCATTTTTTTAGTGAAATTGGCGCTCATTAAATAATGATCATTTTCCTATCGGGTGAGCTTTAAAATTTTCATATAATAACATTTTCAAGTCTATTTCAAACAAACAAAATTCAATTACCCGTAAGCGGAAAAACAATTCCACACAAACGAAAAAACAATTTCACACAAACGAAAAAACAATTTCACACGAAAAAACAAGTTCATACAAACGAAATTCGATTTCACGTACACGAAAATTTCATTTCACACAAACACAAATGTAATTTTACACAACAGTTTATTATTTTAATACCTATTTCAATTCTACATATTTGGTATTTTGTTTTTCCAATATATATGGTCTCTTTTGCATAGTTAGCTTCAGATCGTGGAGAGCCGAGTTGAAAACCGCGCCAGAGGAATTGACATTCTGCTTCATTAGCATAGATAACAAAGCCTTCTTTCATTGAAGTAAAAGCCATGGGTTATTGGAAACAAATGAGGATGTACTGTATAAATGGTAATGTTTTTGTACATGACATGAGACTAAGCATATATTTGGATTACAAGTTCAAAAAATTAAAAAGAACCTATTTTTACATTTTTTTTCACGAATAATGATTTCCATATATTATATACAATATAGGTATTTAAAAGTGTGGAATCTCTTCTATAGGACTTTTAGCAGTATATCTTAATGACAAAAGAAAATGCATGCAAAAAACACGTGTTTGTTTTCATAATGATAGTCATCGGAAAAAAAATATGTTCTATAAATTCAAATAAGTCATAAAATTTTGCTTCACTTTAAATATCATTAGAATTAAAAATCACGAAAAAAGGTTCAATGTACAATGCAAATGAAAACTTAGAATAGATATTTTGTTTACGTTCTGAAATTTTACTTATAGGTCTTAAATTTTACATTCATTATATATAAAACGAATTCAATTGAGTTCTTTCAAATCATCTTGGTGCATTACTGCTGGAAATTATTTTCTACACGGCTCGCAAATTTTTCAAAATACTTTCCCAATAGCGGCCGTCGCAATTTCTTCAAGTATGCAATGCGTTGTTCCGCAAATTCAATTCCTCCAGCATGCCGTATTTCCAGAATTTCACGCATCGTCTGGCGCATGTTCTCCTTAATGTTTCTTTTGAGAACACTCCAAGATTTCTATTGGATTAAAAAGGTGAGAATTCGGAGCAAGGCGAAGCAATAGCACATTTCCATGTTATTCTGCAACTGAATCCACCTGTTCATACCAGGGACCATTGTCAATTATTAATGTTAGCTCCTCTATCCCTTGAATGGTACGTATCTCTTTGAGTTCTCTAATTCATTCATTAATATTTTAAAATTTAAAGGCTTTTCGTCGTGTTGTGATATGATGCATTCTTGATACAGTCATTGCGCGTGTGCGGTGCAAATTCGTACCTTTGCAGCCAGGTAGGACAACTGATGATCTTGCTCCAATGTCAGATCTTTCTTCTTCCCGACGACAATACAGGTTGAAATTGTTTCATCAATCCAAATTAATGTTCTTCTATTTGCTCGAGCTTGAAACATATTTTCCAAGTATTGTGCTCGTTCAATTTTGTCATCATGAGTGTTGACATCATAAATCATTGGATGCACATTTTTCAAGGAAATCAGTTGGCATTCCTTCCAGTTCTTCATCGTGGCAACACATACAGATGCATTGAATCTACTCACTGCAATTGTTGTGAGTTCCACAGGAGTTGTTGACGGATATTACTCAATATGATCGACGATGCAGTTTATCATTTCTTCGGTTCTTTTGGTCTTTGATCATCCATTTTTCTTTGCCATATGCTTCTCATTTGGTATCGAATCTTGAGCTGTGCAAACTTTTACGAAGTTCTCTCCAATTCTTTTTTCATTGAAGGCTTCGCAAATTCTTCCCCTGTCTTTTGCAGATATCTTGTCATATTTAACTACAAGGTCTTTCTGCATGGGATGAAATCTGAAAAGAAACATAGCATAATAAATTTTTGTGGGAGCGGTGAAATATATCTGTAGAAGTTGTAACTATGATACATGTGAAATTATTTTTTCGTTTGTGTGAAATTGATTTTTCGTTTATGCGAAAGTGCTTTTCGTTCGGGCGAAATTATGCTTCCGCTAGCGTGAAATTGCTTTTTATTTGTGTGAGACTGTGCTCCCACGTGTGTGAAATTGAATTTCGTTCGTGTAAAATGGAACTGAAAATGGAATAGATGGAAACCATGGGCCACTGATCTTATCAAATCATAGAACTATGTTCGAGGCCCGGAAAATAATGCATGATCGAACATTGACCTTGCGATTCCTGTTTAACGCAATTCACATGTTGCGCTTTAGCGCATACAAGGCATTAAGACTAATTTTCCAAGTAATTTTCATATTTTCCAAGTGGAGCCAAACATATTTGTGCTCTATTTCTCCGCGTTGAATTTAGCCATTTCTTTCACATATATTAGACTTCTTCAAAAATCCGTAATATCTTCCCAGTTTTCGTTGAAAAATGTTTTTGTTAGCGTAGGATTGCAGATAATTACTGGCGCTTTGCCCTATGTAAAGATTCCGATTTCATCCTGCAGCTCATTCGTCGCCGCCAGGGTCTGTTTATTTTCCATTAGGTTTTTCGTGCGAGCTGAAGGGCGCAGATTGATCATGCCGCCGCCACCCCCTCTTTCACTCACGGTTTTTGAATTGCGCTCAATTGGACATTGAAGTGCAACGAGGGATGGTGACACCCACGCTGCAAAATGCTCTCTATAATTCAACTAATTATTGTTTTGGCGGGATTTCCCTCAAAATTCGCATGTGCGCAAAACGCGTATGATAAGTGAGTCAAAAGGTTTTGCCTTTTTCTGCTCATCAAGCAATGAATTATTGAGAACTTTTATTCTGTTTCATTTCCTGAATTTAGATTGATGTTGGGAAAATTACTCAATTTGTTCAGTCATATCACATGTCGAAACGAAAAAAATCCTGTTATTTCTCTGAAACGTTGCTTAGATTAGAAAATAGTGAATCTTTTGTCGTGAACATCGGTCATAAACTTGTGATGAATGTGGAGCAAGTGGGGAATTCAAATGAATGTGGATAACATCAGCCAGCACCGCTATAGCTATGAGTATAAAATAAGTACCGCTCTGGACATGAGTACAAACATAAGTACAATATGAACATGAGTATAGGAAAAAGATTGAGTATTAGTATAAACATTGGTATAATTAACCTGCTCCATAGCCTAACCTAGAATTACGCATCCTATGACAAGATCTTCAGATTCTAGGGATAAATATCAGTATTATTGATTCAACCAATAGGCAGCTCGATTAAAGTTACGAATAACAGAGAATCCCTGAAACTAATTTAAATCTATATAATTTCAGGTTGACATGCGATGTTGTCGCACCACTGCCAGTATATACTTTCAAGTATGTACTTTGATAATTCAGGGTGGCGCACAAGTAACGCACCCTTATTTATTACCGCAATATACACTGGGTATCTGTAGACAGGATAAGACAAGTAAATAAACTTTAAGAGTTCCTCTATCGTTTGCAATTAACCCTCGTTATACCTCTCAAAGTTAATTTATCATTTTTTTTGAATAGGGTGCGTTACTTATGCGCCACCCTGTATAATCTGTGATCATTACTATAGAGCGACTGTGCACAGCGAACGACTTCATAAAATCACGCACTGGAGATTAGATACATAGATATCGACTGCTGCGTACTGTTTTTCAATCGTAATATATAAAGAATGAAATTTTGCTTTATTTTGTAAAATTGATTTCCTAAAAACATTAACCCCAACATATGATATGACTATTGAAACACCATTAAATTATGTGATGTGACTATGACGTGCCATTGCCGTATCGAATGCTACCATTTTCGACTGGCTGCGATAACGAGTCAATACACATTTTATCTATTTGTAACAGTGGAATGTAGTCACTTCGACAACGTGAAATTAGGCCGGTAGCACGGATACACGTAGGGACTACTTTGCTGGAGACGAATTTTAATTACACGTTTGTTTTATTGCGTTCGTACACAGGCGTTTGGTTGCAACATTGGATTTACCAATGCATGTGAAGATGAGACGTTTCAAGACAACTTACTCATTGTAGGGCAAAGGTTTGTAAGCGAAAGATTCTCCACACTGGTGCAGCAATCGAAAGCTCAGTGCCGAGAAGGTTTTTAAATATTACCATGATTGTTAGTGGCAACAGCGTTGTGGTAAATAAATAGTTCTTCCGTTCTCACACCATCAAACGCGACCGTTTCTTTGAGTAATATTCAAATCATTTGAGACGTGTGTTTTTAAACAAAATGAGTCGATGTATTTTGAAACAAAATATGAAAAGAACTGCGGCTGTCCGTCTGTCACACTTAGAGAAGATTAAAAGATTAATACCCGCAGTACAGACACTCGACTATCCGAAATAAATTTATTCTGTTCATTTGAAAACAGAAAATGACTTAAGTGTTTTATAGAACTAATCGCACCAAATGCCTCGTTTTAGCCGGGTGTGTACACTAGTTCATTGAAACTTAATTTATCGCTAACTGTGAATCATTGAAACTTAATTTATCGCTAACTGTGAATCATTGAAACTTAATTTATCGCTAACTGTGAATCATTGAAACTTAATTTATCGCTAACTGTGAATCATTGAAACTTAATTTATCACTAACTGTGAATCATTGAAACTTAATTTATCGCTAACTGTGAATCATTGAAACTTAATTTATCGCTAACTGTGAATCATTGAAACTTAATTTATCGCTAACTGTGAATCATTGAAACTTAATTTATTGCTAAATGTGAAATGTGTTCGCGTAGATGAGGTCCGAAGCACAGATATGCGATGTAATTATTCCGCTTCAAGCAAAAAAATTCTAGCAACAATTCGTGGTAACATTTAATAAATTTCCTTTGCATGGAATGTTTTCTGACATTGTATCATTAATCGTTACTTTAGAAGCACCTACGTTGCATCGACGATTTGTCCCTGCTTCTGTATATATAGCCAGAAATAAAACAGTGCAAGGTGCGAGAAGTTACTGGCCAACTCATGTAAGGTAAGGAGAACATTTTGGACTAGTGTACACGGCACGTCAAAAATGGGATTCAATACCTTTCTTGAACAAATTTTCGTTCGAGTGGAATTTCCACGCTTAAGCTAGTTTCAAAGGAAGCTTATTTTTCTTGTGACGGTAATAACAACTTAGAATACGGTATTTTTGAGCCGCAATAGAAGTAGTTATCGCCATTCGTGTCATATCCTAGATACAGAAATTCAGCATTGCTGAAAGCAACTGCGAGCTTGTGTGTGTATATTGCAATACCCTGCCGAACTCGGTATCCACGATACGGACTTGAGTGTATGAGGCTCTGGATCTCTCTAGTTTTTGGAAAGTGATATAATAGTGCACTTGTACAGAGAAAATCAATATATTAATTCGCTTCAAACTAAGTTCTTGTGTAACGCTCCTCATCCGAATTTGCGGTATCATAGATACCAAATTACTGAGTGTTACATTAAGGGATCAGCTTTACACACATGCATTGATATGTTAAGATTACATAGGTTAGGTTAGGATTGGATAGGTTAGGATATGTTAGGTTAGGATAGGTTAGCTTATGTTGGGTAATGTTGATGACATTTTCCAAGCGTTCACGTTTTTTCATGTTTGACATGTTATCAGGATAGCTTCGGTTAGGATAGGATAGGTTAGTATATGTTATGTTAGGATGAGTTAGGTTAGAATATGTTATGTTAGAATTTGTAAGGTTATGTTGACCGAATTTTTTCACAGGTCCACCTAGTCAAAAGATGACATTGGTTAAAGTTAAGTTAGGATAGGTTAGGTTAGTTTAGGTTAGGATAGGTTAAGATATGTTAGGTTAGAACAAATTTGGTTAGCATAGGATAAGACAAGATAGATTAGAATATGTTAGGTTAAGATAGGTTAGATTAGAATATGTTATGTTAATTTTTTTAAGTAATGTTGACCGAATTTTTCACGGGTCCACCTAGCTTATTGATGACACTGTCCGTAAAATTTCAACGGGTCCGGCTAGTGAGCGTATTAATTTACAGGTGAACTGAAACCAAGACCGCCAGCGCTAATTTCTTTCTATCTATTCTTGAGAGCATGACACGAAACATATATACAAACACACGACGGTCATTCTTAGTAGTAGATAGTTGTTTACATAAGAACAGGTTAGATTTGGTTAGCACATATCAGGTTAGGATAGATTTGGCTAGGACATGTCAGGTTAGCATAGGTTTGGCTAGGATAAGTCTGATTTGGATAGTTAGGCAAGGCTTGCTCAGGCTAAGAGTTACGTTAGAAATGTGTGTTTGAAACTCAAAAATGGATTGGAGCTGAAAAACAGTTACTTGAAATGATTCATCGAAATATTTACTAAGTTCGAACTTTTTGGGGGTCATTTTTACCAAGACGGCGCTCTCAAGCCATGTGTGCATGCATTGTTCACCCTTCAATGTCATGGTAACTGCTACCTAATTTTTATATTAGAGTTAAACTGCTCTCTGAATTTTTTCATTCATTCAACAGCACTTTACCTCATTATGTGCGTAAAAATAACAAACCTCGCATTACATTCAACTATCCATTTATTGAGCACGAAGTTGATTGCTCTGGAGTAATTCTGAAACCTGGACATCAAAGAAAGAGAAAGCAAGTTACTTTAAAATTTCGTAAGGATCATTCAAAAAATTGTAATTAGATTACATTGCATTAGACTGTTTTAGAGCAAATTTATGTTAAATATGACGTGAAATTTAACTTTAGTAGGTAGTTTTGTTGATTGTGTTAGCCTGCCTCAGAAAATGACCTTAACTTTGAAAACATTTCAAAGTTTCATCGAGTTGCTCAAAAGTCGAATGTGCAATTTTTATGTGTAACTTTTTACCTCATTAAAACCGAGAAGTGTTACATTAGACATAAATGTCAACCTTGCACTTGCAGGCAACATGTCTATATGTATGCAATACAAATGAAGTACCATGCTTACTTAAGGGCGAAAACCCACTGATTGTAAAGGCTCATGTGAAACATCCGGGAAGAAGTCAATTTTGTAAAATGATTTGGCCAACACTGTCCTGCTGTGTGTGTGGCTCATTTGAAAAAATACGCTAGACTCGTAAAGTGGATGTTGTGACAAATCGCATCTAATTCACAGTTTATGAATTTTTAATTTTAACTTTAAGTTATCACCATACACAAAGGGTTGAATTTTTTTCAATACTATTTCTGAAAGAAGAGTAAGGACAATGACAACCAGCCAACCAATCAAACCAACAAAATTGTATGACTTTCAAAAGTATTCAAATTGAATTACACCCAAAATTTTATCTGTACAGAAAGGGAGTGTAGTTTTGTACAGGACTACATTGTCCTACAGCTCACATGGTTGTTTTCATCAAAAAAGCCGCTCTGATCTCGTCTTGTGAGCTACTACTTACCATTTTACTACTATTTTACAATTCTCTACGGGTGTCTGTAAACCATAACAGCAGCTCCGTCGCCCTACTGCGAACTAAAACACGCGATATGAAAGAAGCCCTTTCAATTTCACTATATTTCAATCCCTATGACTCTACATCATTCAAAATGTTGACCAATAGACGCAAGACTTGTTATCCCTAAATACACCTGCGGCGACTGCTTCAAGTTTAATATTCTGTTGGAGCGAGGCCCCCAATCATGTCGAGCTGCGCCGCTACAAGGTAAACAGCCACCGGTGGAATACAGAGAATGTTTTCTTTTGTCAGTCCCTCGAGCTTACTATTTACGGATGGTACTTCAATGAGGACGAGTTGGATTGTGTCCCGCGGCAACAATTCTGTTGCTGGTAAATATTTTGTTACGGCGTGACCGCATTCAAACGCTCGAGTTAAGTCGAAATAGGATATGAAAACTATTCTTCGTTAGAACAGCATTCAAAAATATAATCTGCGTTGACAGCGCTATGAGTGTTATGTTCATCCATTATATAATAATACACAATTGTTGCTTGCTTGGTTGGTCCGTCTCTCTATCATGTTTCTAATGATGCTTAATGACCATATCTGTGATCCGAGTTTTACCAGTGCATAAGTAACGAATATTTTGATCGCAGGTACTGTTATGATGGGCATATTTGTTTGTCATCCACATCTTGAAGATTTATTTAAGGAACATATCGAATCACGTCATTTCTGACAGGCCTCGTACACTAGTAATTTTAGAATTCTGTCAAATCCACTGAGAGGAACAACGAATCTTCTGAGGCAAATCCAGTGAGCCCGCTGACTCACTCGTCCTGTGCGAAGCCATTGCGGCATCAAAGCTCACACAAAAGAGGCAAAACAATGAAAAAAATATTCCATGCATGAAATTCACCCTTCACAGGACACCCACGCAGGCATACACGCTGCGAAATTTACAATTTTGCGTCCGAAGCTTTCCTTTTGTCTGAGTCAAAACGATCGCGAGGAGCGTTTGAATCTGGACAGAAGACAGCGGCAGATTTGAGAGCGCTCTGGTGCTCGGGACCATAGCAGATCAGGCGCGGTCGTCAAAAATTCAGAAGCTCACAGACGACTGCAAATCGTCCCTCGCATCAGCATTGCAAAGAAGCTCAGCCGGAGGACCTTCAATGTTTGCTCCAGTCTAAAATTCTACCGAGTGTTGATGATTTATCTTTGTGATCAAATTGTGTAGTGCGTAATTCAGCCGAGAGAGGCTGATTTATGACTGTTGTGAGGGATTGTGTAGTCCGTAATTCTACCGAGTAAGGCGGATTTATGACTGTTGTGAGGGATTGTGTAGTCTGTAGTTCTACCGAGCAAGGGGGATTTATGACTGTTGTGAGGGATTGTGTAGTCTGTAATTCATCCAAGTGTGGCTTATTTATGACTGTTGTGAGGGATTGTGTAGTCTGTTATTCTACCGAGTAAGGCGGATTTATGACTGTTGTGAGGGATTGTGTAGTCTGTAATTCTACCGGGGGAATTATGACTGTGGTGAGGGATTGTGTAGTCTGTAATTCTACCGAGTGAGACTGATTTGTGATTGTTGTGAGGGATTGTGTAGCCTATAATTCTTACGTTACGAATAAGGCTGATTAATGATTATTGTGATGGATTGTTTAGTCTGTTTTTTAAAACTAATGATGCTGATTTATGATGGAAGCTCAGAGATTGTGTAGTCTGTAATTCACAAATATTGATGGCGATATGCTTATCCTATAAACTGCATGATTGACAAGTTTAACCGAATGGACTTGATATAGTCAGTAAATAGTAAATTATGGTAATCACATACATTCAAAAGAAAAAAGTGAATTTGAACAGAAAAACTTCACTACAACGCTAGTAATTAAGGTATGTGCCATGTAGCAACATACAAAATTCATTGCACTAGTGCTGACGCGATGAAGTGTTCAGACATGTCTCAAAAGTCTCGCGATAACGGACGAAACTTGCCAAAAACTTATCAAGGATGGATTATCAAGCGGAATATTTACCACTAATTACGCAAAAACCTTAAAATTATATTTCAAATACAAAAACAACTCTAACTGCGGAATGGCTCTTGCTCAAATTTTGTTGAGTAACTCTATCATCAAATTCATTGATTAAAGATTCACAAATTCTTCATTCATAAAACGCGACATCTTTTCAGCAAAATTCAATTTTTAGCGCTTTGGCACTCAAATAAACATGAGCAACATTTCGTTGAATGCTCTTAAAATGTGCACTGTGCAGGTTTGTAGCAATTACACCTGTTTTGTAACTGCTTGTACCTCGAAAAATTATTCACTCATCAATCAGTCTTTTCTGCCTGTCAAAAAAAACTGAAATAAATAGCCATCTTAAATTTCGCATTGCATAAGATTTATTCAATTTGATATACGGAATTAATTATTGACAAAGAAGATCTATAGATATAATGGTTGTCTATAAAATTGAATCATGTTACAGTTCAAAAAAAAAATCAAGCTCATACAAGAAAGCGTACGCAGAAAATACGTTATTTCAATTTATCAATTTTTTGCTGCCCATACAGAGGTGAATAGTATTCATGTTGATAAGCTCTTTATGAAATTATGAATTGACATGGACTTATTGTACGTGTTTCGACTTATTTGTGTAGCGTACAGTGAGAAAAGATTGAATTGTGATAGCTTTCACGATTACTCGTCCCCGGGCAGCCGACTACTTTAAATTCAAAAATTTTTATTGCTAACTCCTACCATATCATAAAAACAAGAACACAGATGCTTGATCGTATTTTGTTCGTTGTCATCCTTAAAGTTAGACCCACGTCTTTAAAATCAAGTTGTGTGAGAGTGCAACTAAAATAGTGCCACATTAGTGAAGCGATGTAGGGTTTGAGCAAAGTAGTAACTGCATCTACTGTACCCTGAAAATTATATAATTTCTTTGAAAATTGCTCCTCCTTTTATTTGAACAACCTCGAAGCAACTGAGAATAGTTTCAATTTCAATGAAAGTGTTGCATAAAAGTTCTCAGTTTTTTCAGCTAAATCTACCTCAGCTCTTCCAAAGATAACTACGTGTGATTTCGGCTTCAAATTTGTCTCTCCTAATCACGCCATAAATAATCAGTAAAAATGAAACCAGGCAAATGAGGAAGACAGAATGTTTTTATGGCATCATGTTGTACACTAATTTGCAGGAGATGAGTTCAATGCATTGACAAAGAGTTACAGTGAAAACTTCATTCCCATTTTGAAAAAAAACGCCTTTTGCTTGAGGCAGACATGACTTTCGCAAGAAAATACTTTTTTAAAATTTTCGTTTCTGATATATCTGTCGATCAGACAAAAAACGACAAGTCCAATTTGAAAGATTTTCCAGGAGATACCTTTTATTGAGTTTTATGGAGTTAAAGTTTTTTTATTACGTAAATAGCACCTCCTACCACCACAACAGAACAGCAACTGAAAGTTTAGAGGGTGCCTTGCACCTAAAAGAATCCAAATCTGTGAAAAATAAAAATTGATATTTCGAGAGTTGGCCTCTTTTTCTGATTGACAGATTTAAATAAAAGACAACAATTGGAGTTGAGGAACTAATCAATATAATCAAACAGATAAGCACTGGCACCATTCAGACTGCGTACAGTCCGGAAAAAAGACACACGCGGAATGGAAATTAAATATTAATCCAATCGGCAAAAGATGGCATTCGTTGTCATTGCTATTTTAACCATTTCTTCAACTCTAGTTCCTTTTCAGTCATCGACAAGTTAACCCACCTAAATCTTGACCTTTAAAAGCCAGCTACAGAGTATTAACTAGTCGAGTCTGAGCAGTTCAAAGCCATTAGGCATGTGAAGGGAGAATTCTCGTCCCATCGTGCGTGTGGCGGATGCTAAAAACTTTATCTGAAAATGAAGAGATTTATCTAAAATAATTGTTGGGAAGAGGCAAAGCAATTCGTGTGCACTGATCACTACGTCGACACACTCCGATCATAACATAGAAGATTATAACTAAAATTACAAATCTGCACACTAAGAATGCATGTTGCAATATTTCTAGAGGTTCAAAAGATGTCTTTTCAGACAAGGACAGAGCTACGCGGTCACTCTCGCTGCTGCAGCTCGATGGCTTCCACCCTACCAATTTTTAATCCACGTTGCGATTCGGCGCTGAGTTTTGAGGTTCCTCCTGCAATTCTCTTCCTCTTTGGTGAAGATTTTATCCAGCTTTTGCGAATTTTTTAACGGTCAGCTGTGTAGTGGCTTTTCGAAAATCAAAGAGCTCAGCGTTTTTTTAGTCTTTTTTACTCTTATTTGACGGAAGCTCCTACCAGACAAGCTCATGCTACGTGTACTTGTTTCAAACTTTCTTGATTGAGCTCATCATTTACTTTGACATAACACGAAAAGTGTACACAAATTCTGTTCGAAAACTGAAGCTGTACCTGGAATCAGGAAAAGTAATTGGTTTTCTATGGTTTTGAGATATCCGTTGAAGTACAGAAACACGAAAATGCCACGTGTGAGTTAAACATCCGTGAGTGTTGAGAGTATTTTGTCCAACTTCGATACGAAGTTGAATGCTTCTTACGCTTCTGAATAAAAACTCCTCGGGACGGTGAAACTGAGCTCATTATTATGTGAGTCACAGTACAAGCTTGGAAATTTCGCTGGTTTGCATGACCATTCCCATGCATAGAAAAGAGAGAGGGAGCATGCGCCGGGGAATATTTTCTGCTCTCATCGAAGTTGCCTGAAAATGCCGTAGGGACAAATCCAGCCCCGAATTGTTCGCAAAAAATGCGTTCTTTCCGAGGTGCTTTTTAAAATATTACTTTGGAGAGAGAATTACCGTTGGAGAATACGTGGCATCTCAGAGTTGATTAAATTCTGTTTTGCACGAGAATACCAAGGGTGTTGGAGGAATGCGTAATCCGCGAGTAACGATGTCTTTTAGTAGAAGTTCTTGAAAATAGAGACAGATAATAGCAGGCAAATGATACAGACCTCAGATGTTCCTTCCAATGACTGGATAATTACTGGAATCGATACGTGAGGCGCTGTTGTACAAGACTCGTATTTTCTTAGCCCTGTGTAGTAATTTGAGGGATAGAGGTTCGGCAGTAAAGATTTTTGCTATAACATACCGCACGAATAGTAATAGTGGAAGATGTACTTTTTCGCTCAAGATCACGATTTACTAATCAACTTGCTGCAAAATCATTGGCATTTATTGTAGAGTAGAATGTGAGTAGGCAACTTTTCTTCGGATGCATGATCTAACAATCCTGCATTGAAACAAACTTAAAATCCTGAATGAAATGCCTCGCCAATTTAAGGCATATGTATTATGGAAGGACATTTCTACGTATTAGCCCTATAAGGCAGGTGTAATCAATTGCTAAAAAAAACTTGGAGAACTGCCACATGAATGAATTTCGTGAATGTCTACTTTACATTGTTTGATATTTTTGCATTGATATAGGTGAAAACTTCATCGCACATTTCCCTCAGAGAGCTGAGTATAGACAATGGCAAAAAATATTCTGTTGAACATTTGGCCGAATTTGCCTCAAAAAACAGTAAAGTGTTCCCAGAGAGCGGGCAAAAACTAGCAACAAAGAGCCGACAAAGAACTTCACTCATTTAAAAATTTCGTCAGAAAAACACTTTTAACAGCATTTGTAATAACTTTCAGTTGGTGCTGAAAAAGAATATTTCTAAATGCATAAACTTGCTCGTTTGTTAACAGTACTCGACTTTCGGGTCCAGCCTCAACGGTCCGTGGCACTTCAACTCTCGTGAAGTTGACGGATCGCCGCCACACGACGGGACTCGGCGGCACCGCAGCGCGGCCAGCACGTGCAGCTCTTCTGGCAGCCACAGGAGCTCTCAATATTGTGTCGATGCGCGCCGCGCACAACAATATTTATACGGGAATAATTTTGTTGGAGTGTTGAATTTTAGAATTTTCTTTGTATCACAAGAAAAAAAATTAATTTTCCAAGTCGTCTTCTTTTACATTTGAATCACGAACTCGAAATTGAATTAGAGGAGTGGAAAGCTCGATTTCTCTCAGGAGGAACTATAATGAGTGAGGTTATGGGAATTTTTCAATCACTTTTTTATTGCTTCAATAAAATTGCAGAATGAAAAACTCAGGAGTGAAAAAATCTTGATTTTGCCGTGAGTTGGATGCCCACTTCAAATTTTTGGGAATAGGCGGATCGTAATACAAGGTGAGACAGCTACATCTCTCCAGTATTGAACCAGAGAAACGCAATTTTACCTTAGAGAAATCTGAATTCATAGAGAAGCTTGAGACAAGTAGCACTAAAAACTGTAGTCAAGATATACTTGCGCAGTCCTCGAATGCGCGCAGCTAATACCGGTCGTTGGCCAAAAATGCGAATCACTTGTACAACAAAAAGGCAAACAAAAAAGGATAGCAGTTACAAGTACTTCAAATATCGTTGGGGGTTTCCATTGAAAGTTGTGTAACGAGAAAAGTTTTTTTAGGCGCCACACTGTCGTCCCAGGCCAGTCATTCTGCTGTGGGTCTAATTTCCTCGGAGGCCCGCAGTGTTTGAACGCAGAGGGTCAGCAGCAAAGTGCTCAAAACTCAAACACAATTCGCAGTAAACACAACTGATATCTATTTAATCACATTAGAAGCCAGTGGAACGCGACCAGTACGTCAAGGGTCCTTAGATGAGTTTTGTTGGACATCACTTTCACAAATCACGTTCTTGATTTGAGGTTAGCACATCGCCAAAAGTCAGCGCATGCAACTCCTGGCATCTACGAACTCTTTAATATTGTTTCAGGTGCACAGACGCTGTGCGGTTTTTAGGGCAGCATTATCCAGTGAAGCTCTCACTAAAAACCGACGTCATTTAAGCGTCGCCAGGTTTTCCAATGGTATCTAGTACTCTTGTATTTTTTCTTCGATTCGATTCTTCCGTTCGATCCTGCAAGAAACTGCACTTCGTTCTTCAGAATTAATTGTTGAACATAACTTTTTCAGCAAAAACTTTCTCTGACGTACCTTTGGGTGACACATTGTCAAGAAATTTATGTCTAAAAGCTTCGATCCCCCCCTGTGGTAGGGGCAGAGACCTCGTGACGCAATTAAGTAATTTCAGACCGACCCCAATTGGTACTGTCAGGTTTCAATTGCAAAAGACTCGACGTGGGCCAGGAATCAAGTGATACAGATTCCGACCTTCGACATACGAAAAATAAAATCAGCCTGGGACGCTTTAATTACAACGTGATCAATTCAACCGTGGTGGTCGCACACATCTGCCGACGTTCTCAACCGAATTTCTAGACGAATTGATTAACGACAGCCACAAACCATGAACGTGGAAACCGATGACACATCTGACTTCGATTCCTTGATCCAGTTACTTTATGAACTATTGATATCAGGAGTTTTTGAGCTGAACCATTGCATCTACTCGGATCATTGAAAAAATGAATGGAGAATCTTTGGGTTAATATCTGGAATTGGTTTCATAATAAAAGCTCGTGGACAAATTAAAAATTGGGCAGGGAAAAATTGGGCCTGAGCCCTTAGATGAACTAGACGGAGAATGCCAGTTATGTTTAATATCATATCGAATAGAAATATTTTAATTGAAATGTGAAAATTAGTGGTGAATTTATCAATAAGATTCCGTGTTTTAAAGAATGTCTGCCTAAATTTTTAAGAATGAGTCTCAGCAAAATACCTGAATGTATTTGCAAATGATGATAAACAGCATGATGGATGAGGCTAAATTACGTTTGAATATACGAATCCCGTAAACAAATCTTTGAAAAACACAAACCGTAACTTTAAAAATCGAATTCTCCCATACATGGATACTTAGGAATCACTTCAACAAAATTTCATGGTTGATTTGAATGTTCGAAACTGTGATAATTTACAAATGAACACATGAAATGAATGAGAATAAATCTGCTCTCTAACTTATTCATATCACAAATGCAGTAGCGGCAATAATATAAGCAACGGAAGCAACAACAGCCCGCAATAGTTCATTACTCAAAATGCAGATAGATACCTATAATCTAGAGACATAGTTACATGGTGTGCAATATTTTAGAAACAATATATCAATTAAGAAATAAAATTGTGAATTGCCTTGTGGGTAATAAATTTAGAAACCGTTTGAAAATACCGACTTAGACTAAAATTTTGAGAATTTTTTTATAAATTAGAAATATTCCTTTATTTTTCATCACTCCACTGCATCGTTGGCCACATGCCAGAATAAGTATCTTGTAAAACCTGGTGGTTTTCCCCTCATTCTTCTTCCAGTAAATCTAAGAAATAATCATGATTTTGAGGATTTCCTATCAGAGCCTTCTCTCCAATGATCTTCGACTCATTTGCGGTAGGGTTCAGGTCGGGACTCTGGGCATGGCTAGTACATTAGAGCACTTCCTTCCTCTTCGAGAATTCTCAAAACTTTCCTGGTCTTATGACAAAAATAACTCAGTCTTTCTTTTCCTTTCCTAGTCTTCCTCTTTCCTTTCCTAGTCTCCTAATCTTCCTAGTCTTATGGTATGGTGCTTTGTCCTGTTTAAAACTGGCGGGTTGACATGACTAAGGGGTTTGTTCGACACAACATGTTGCTGAAGAAGCTGCTCAAGAACTTCTGCATTAATTCCTCCATTAACGGCAAATTGGGCCTCCGTCTACTGAAGGAATCATTCCTCATATTACCACTATCCCCCATCCAAACTAAATTGACTTTTTCAACGCACGTGTAGAATCATTTTTCACATGTTCAACATCTTTTAAATAAAGATTGACATCAGAAGCGAACACGGCTCGTCACTGAAGTGAACTCAATCCCGCTGCGCCTCAGGCCAAAGAATACGCCCTGTCGTAAAATCGAGATGGGCCTCTTGTTTTTAAATTGGAGACGTGCCGAGTGACTCTAAACCTTGCAATCCCATTTTGTGATGTGAGGAATTGACTTTCTTTATATAATATTCATAATCTTTTCCCTGAACTTACGAGATATTAACGACGCTGTCGCAAAACGGTTTGCTTTAGCCAGTGTAACAATCTAAGAATTATCTTGTACCGGCGCTTTTGGAGATCTTCCGGTTTTCGGTCACGCATCTAGCGTTTTAATTGTTTATACCTGCTTTTTGCCTATGAACCACACCCTTAGACCGATATACAATATTTCTGACATCAGTGCTTCTTTTTTTTCTCATAATTGGCCAAAATTATTTCCTTTTCTGCTAGGGAACGTGGTTTACATGTAAACGTTGAGATTTTATTTGATTACAGTTCTAGCAATTGATGAGCATCGCCTATTGCTCCGATATTTTTCTAAAAATGTTTAGTATAAATAATTCAATTTTAAAACTGTTCCTTAACCCTGTAAGTGCGTCGTGACCCACCGGTGGTCACTGAGGGGATTTTCATAATGCTGCTGACCGACTACCAGACACTAACCCAATTTTGATAAATGCTTAATGAAAACTAAATGAGGGCGCGATCTATTTAATGTTCGTTATTTTCAAAATTTACCTCTAAAATTCATTCTAATTTGAGTTGAATATTGAACTTCCGTATAACCCGCAGAACCTAGCGTGTTAGTTTTCGGTCAAATGATAATTCACGAATTGGGTTTCCAAATGGAAAAATTTTACCTACTGTAAATTATCGTGAGTCATGAAACTGCGGATTTGGTTTATAGGTTATGTGTTCATCTTCATTTTTTTTGGCTTCCTCATAATTCCTTAAATACTGTATATGCAACAAGCTATTGGGTGATATCGTTATTTCCATTCCTTAAAATAAGGCCGCTACTCCATTCCTTGAAAATATCCGAGTCTCTTTTTCCACCGTAATTGATTTCACGAGAAATAAATTGATCAGCGCTCACCGCATAAATAGATATTGATAGGACGTCATGTATGTAAAATTGACCCTGCACCTCTCTGGAGGCAGAAATGATTCCTTCGCATTCCCGATAATGAGGGCCAAGTTTTTACGGAGCTCATAGAAGTTATTCTCTCGATGCAGACGCTCGGGGCGAAAATAGGCTTCATGCTCAATGGTGTCTCTAAAAAATATCTGCAGCGTCGGGCTCGATATGGAAAAGTAAGAATGATTCATCGCTCGCTGTACACTTTTCTTGGAGATTTCAATAAATTATTTTCAAACTATTTGAAAAGAACACACAATAGATTGCATTCTCCAATTAAATCTTGAGCGGAGCGCGGCCAGTTTCTTACGCCGGGTGAATATTGAAGTACAGAATATATTCAATTTAGCACTCGTTTGCAAAAAGTTTCCATGCCAGAAAGTGACCAGATGTGTGTTTATGAAACATATACTTCATGAGATATCTGCAGAACGAAAAACCATAACTAACTAATGCTATGTAAAATTATTTTTTCAGTTAAACACTCAGTCTATATAAAAAAATATCTGCAACGTCGGGCCCGAAGTGAAAAAGTAAAAATGATTCATCGCTCACGATACACTTTTTTGGAAGATTTTAACACATTAGAAAACTTCTTCAAAAAATTCAAAATTCAGTTAAAATTCATGGAAACAATATCACATCCTCATAACAGAATCAACAGCCTTCTATCATTAAACACTAACTTACACAACATTAAGTAAAATGAGTTCAAGATGTCAGTGGATCATAGTTACAGGTTTTTGTGGTAATATTATCCCATCCCTTTGCAGGAGAACTTATCTATAATATGCTTTTAAAGAAACATAAAAACATTTGCATTAACACTCAACATCAATGTTCGGTATGAAATGTAAACGGTCTCATATAAAAGGTCCCCGTCAACAGACACAGTTGTGACTAAGGTGATTCTGTCAGCGAGTAGCAACCATTCTGGGCACTACTAAACCTAATTTAAATATGATATTAGGTACTAAGTCTTATTGAAAATATGATCTCTACAATAAGCCCACTGCCCGTACCGGTGCCCTGATAAGCCTACTGCCCGTACCTGTCCCTGTACCATAAACCCACTGCCCGTACCTGTCCCTGTACCATAAGCCCACTGCCCGTACCTGTCCCTGTACCATAAACCCACTGCCCGTACCTGTCCCTGTACCATAAGCCCACTGCCCGTNCATAAACCTACTGCCCGTACCTGTCCTTGTACCATAAGCCTTCTGCCCGTACCTGTCCCTGTACCATAAACCTACTGCCCGTACCTGTCCTTGTACCATAAGCCTTCTGCCCGTACCTGTCCCTGTACCATAAGCCTACTACCTGTCCCTATATGCTGTCCATAAACTTGCCGTGTACACTTTTCCGCACACCTTATGTCGGTACCTGCTCACATATTATCTTTTAATAAGTCCGCCGTATTTGCGCATGCAATGTATCGTAATCTCATAGTATGAACCTATGTTCTTCATCAATATACTAAAAGTTATTCGTTAATAATTTTAATAGCCTAATCTTCACGAAAAAGATAACAAGATAATGGGAAAAGAAGGTATAGCAAACAATCATTTACGATAAACACGCAGACATATCGTGGAAATAGATACGATTTAGTCCGAGACAGTGCGGTACATTGACGACATCGTGTGCGTGTGATGAAACCAAACCTTCCTAGATTATGACATCGGTAGCCTGTCCCAGGATTATGACATGACATAGATCATGACATCGGTCCCACCTCAAAATAAAATAAAAAGGCTTTAAGATTAACTGATGATTGAAAAAATTTAAAAATAGATGCAGTACTTGATATAAAATATTTCTGCCTGTGAGAAAGCAAATCATTCATTTTTTAAGCCGTAGAAAGTTGTTGTATTTCTCGCATATTTTGTGTGCCAGTGACGTATATAGCGTTGCATGAGTTGAAACAGCGATACTTCCAAACATCTACCGCGGATTTAGAATCCCTTAAAAGGAAATTCCATTGCAGTTTCCCCTCACAATTCCTGCGCTGCACATCGCCAGTCATCGGAGTCCATACTAATACTTCGAAGCGTAAACCACGAATACCTTCACGGAGCACTTTTTTCACTTGCATCACTAAAGATTTAAGATTTGTATTCAGTTCACAACATTGAGGTCGGCTGTCAGTCATTACAGTTGTGAAATTTGTGCCATACATTGTTCAAAAGAGGGCAATGGAATTGTTCGAAATAGGGCCGCCAGGCAGTCGTGAGAATTCTTATCACGGACATCGAGACACTTCCCTTGATCTCTCTGGAAAGTGTCCGTGTGCCATAATTGAACTCCTATATTGCCTGCTGGGTCTATATTTTCATAACTTAGAAGTAAAATAAACATTACTTAGCATTAAATTTAAATTCATTATCCACCTTCATACCGAACTCCTTAAGTTTTTTAATTTATATGATATGAAGCTCGGGAGAGGTTATTCTAAAATTACGAGGGCTTAGATCGGGCTGGCTCAGGTGCGAGGGAGGCGGCACGCGACAGCAACCACGTCACTCGAAGTCTGAAGAGCAACTGCCGTCGAGTTTGGGCATTTGCGGAGTAAAGGTGATGGGGGACCGTCGTGCGTTACGGGCGGAGTGCCGCTTCTGCTAAAGAAAGTGCCAGTAAAAGTAACACTTTCGCCCAAATTAAACTCAAGCGCTAAATAAATTTCAGATAAAAATGTGATCAACTTTCTGGGGAAATTGATGGAGTTAGTGGAATATCGATCACTCTAACCAGCTATTAGGAGATTGGACTCGATATGAAAGAAAATACAGAAACGAAGTGACCCACAAAATGGAAAGCATTACAGCTAAAAAGTGTTAGCCCTGACGATCGATTACCTGAAAGATGAACGAGAAGTGGTCATGTGACGTAGATATTTTCATGCATTTAGCCAACATGTCAGTCTAAATGAAATAGATTGATTTCTGGGAAATCTCACTTTCAGGATAAAAAGGAAAACCAACGTGGCTAAGAATATCATGATAAAAAACAACAAACGTTTCGGATTACAAAATATCCATCTTCAGTGTTCTGAAATACAACAAATTGAAGTATTAAAACATTGTAACTAAAAATCTGAATAAACCGGATGTAAGATAATAAGATTAAAAAGACATGATAAAACAAAAAACTATACAAAATGCTAACAAACAATGGAAAGTTTCACCGCCGTATCACATTCGTTTATTGACGGACGGTTTTTTAAAA